>OY292405.1:13872001-14055621 GCA_958496205.1 Idaea biselata
CCAAGAATTATCTTACTCTCCAAGACTGTTCGAAGGTTCATTGGTTGAGGCTTGTGGTTAACCAGCTAGAGTTACCTAATTGGCTGTCCAAGTTTTACATTAAGAGGATAGTCTCCATTCTCTTTCTCCATACAAACGTAGAGTTTAAATTTTCCTCCCTGGATAAAGACATTAGAGCAAATATGTTTATGCCATAAAACCTATATCTGTCATGAGTCATGACAATGCATCTACCTTTTTATTTATTTTTATTTTCTAATTAAAATAATAATAAAAAATAAAAAAATAATAAAATCAAAAAATAAAAAGGTAGATGCATAGTCATGTCATGACAGATATAAGTTTTATGGCATAAACATATTTGCTCTAATGTCTTTATCCAGGGAGGAAAATTTAAACTACGTTTGTATGGAGAAAGAGAATGGAGACTATCCTCTTGAAGGTTGGCTGTCATTGGGGACGCCAACCTTCAAGACATATATTTTTACCCGGCTGCAAGGAAGGGTTATGTTTTTAGACCAGTTGTTTCAGAGGTTATGTATTCCGTTAGACAGATCTTGTCTCCAAAGCTAGTGTTCGGTTCTCTGGGCAAGTGGGGAAGTGGGCAGCTAGTGGTAGCGGGCTAGTGGGTTACCTCGGGGGCCGGCGCGCCCACCGGTGACGCCACGGCGCGGTACTCGGCGCGCAGCTGCAGCGGCTGGCCGACCACACCACCCCCCACCCACTACCCACCACACGCTAGTCTACTCTACTCTAGTCTAAGCTACTCTAGTCTAGTCTAACTACCACCTACTATGGAAACATGGTTACGTTTCATAGTTTCGTCTTCTGTTGTCGCGATGTTGGATTGAAATTAAATTAATTTCTCGTCAATGTACGAAATAGTTACCGCAAAGCGGCCTAGGTATAGGTGTGTACCAGATATATATTCACCTTGGGGTCGAGAGAGACGGCTGGAGTCTGCGAAGTGGATGAGGTGGTGCTGCAGCCGGTCACCACCTCGGGGCTCGTGATGCAGCTGAAGGGGATACCGGCGTCCACCTGGGGACCACAGGATATGTCATTGTTGGAATAAGTTAAGGTTTACGAGCCATCACCCCCGATGCCGATTGCCGAACTGTTTAGTCACTGAGCAGTTTTTTTTTTTTAAATAAAAACATTTAGTAAAAATATTTGTTTTTTTTTCTTGCCAAACTGCATAACAGTTTGTTGGCATATTTATAGATACTTATATGTACATGTTTTACTTTGTTTTTTAATTACAGACTACGATCTGACGTTTTGCTTCTTTGTATTGACATTTTTCCTTCAAGTAGATGTGCAATTAAAAAACGAAGTGAAGATGTTTTTTTTTCATACGATTGATGAGCGTTTGACCACTATCTCACCTGATGGTTAGTGAGGATATGATCTAAGCTAAGATGTAACATGTTCGTCTAGAAGAAGGAAGACGGCAGTGGAAAAAGATCCGACCCGTCTTCGTTAGTGACTGCACTGGCCAACGTATCGTTACACGGACCGGTCCGCTTGGCGCTACGACTTAGACCGGTGGGTGGTAACAAGCCGCGGCCGTAGCCTTCCACCAAGAAACCCCCTTGATCGCCTTTTACGATGAATTCAGAGAGCTGCAGTCCGAAACCGAAAATAGACTTGACATGCCTGTCACTGCTAATTAACACTGAGCGAGACGGAGATAACTTTTACCGACATAGGATTCGGTCCGAAGCTTTCTGAATACCCCTCTGGAGTAGATAGTGTACCGGGTATATCAACTGACATGCAAACATCGTATTGGCTTACTGAACTAGTTCGGGAATCGGCATTATAAATAATTAACGGATTGCATTGGGTCTGTTAGTTGGAAAGGGACTTTGGGCTTTGGGCAGTGCGTCTTTGCACCCCTTAGGAGTCAGTCATGTATTACTTGAAAATAATTTTAGCATGTATTTTAAATCCATATTCTTTACAGATTAAAGATTTATCGAAAATTAAGATTTACTCTAAAATCAGCCAATTACCGACTGTTGTTACTTGAAAACTCTCATTCGTAAAAATTGAACAGAACGAGGCACATAATGGCCCAATTTCTTATCTATGCTTACGTAATACAAGAATGGGCCCTAATTCAAAGGATTAATAGTGGTTAAGTATTAGAAATGTGTTTAAAATAAGTTATTACAGCGGAGGCTCCTACCTCTTTGGTGGGAAGGACCGTCGCCACGCCCGTCTCGCCTCTATCTCCCTTTAAAAGGTTCTCGAACAGAAGTGCTCTAAGTGCGTTCTTATTTATCTCTTTCTTCTTGAAAGAAACTGGTTGTTTCTCTCTCTTTCTTGAGTCGAGATCGGACAGTTCTTCCACTCGGACGGACGCGCGGGCGGGGGAGAGCAAGCGAGAGGGAAGCGTTAGGAAGATATAAGCGTTATTGGGAAGCTCGGCCAGGATGTATCTATCACCAGTCGCCTTTTCTCCACTTTGGTTTCGTTGTACGACCAACTCGTTCCCTTTACCACCCGTCTCTTGTTCGAGTTCGACAATTTCTTCCTTCTCTTTCTTGCATTCAACCAGCTCTATGGTATTGTTGTTGTTTTCTACTACGTCGGAAGAGTATTCTTGGTCGTCGGTTTTAGTGTCTCTTAATTCGAGGGCGTTCATTAACTTCTCTTGTTGGGCGACGTAGTTTGAAAAAGAGCTATTGGTGTCTCTGTCGGCGCGGTGGCAGACGATCTCTTCTAACTCTATGAGGTCTGATTCGGTAGTAATTTCCTTCGACGCAATGTAAGGTTTCATATCTTCCATCTCGATTGAGTCATCATTTTCAACATCAATGCTGACACTATTTCTTCCAGCCTCAGGGAAAGATTTAGAGTCGGAACAGGATTTCGTCCTCCGATTCTCATAGGGTTCATCAAACCCATAATTAATCGCATCATCCACAGACGTTTGAGGGTACAAATCAGCAACAGGCTTGCCAATGCTCATTCTTCTAACATTCCTCGGGTTGAGCACAGTTTCGGTTGGTCTGGAGAGGTATCCAACTCTCTCCCTGTACTTCCTCCTTTGGTCTTGCGTGTCGGGAGCGGGCGGGATGGGTGGGGGCGAGGTCGGGGACGAGGTCGGGGGCGGGGCGAGGCCGCGGTACCAGCGGTCTACGAGGTCGCGGCCGGGACCGCGCGGTCGCCGGGGGGTACGCACCTGGTTGGACGCGGTGGTGGAGGTGACCGCGCGGCCCGAGCACACCGCGCCGCTGCCGATCTCGAGCGTGGCGCGAGCCGTGTACGTCATCGGGAACATCGGCTTCGAACGTCTGCGAACAGAGCACGGGGTCACATATCCGTATCGGCGCGAACTATTTACAATTATGTTTCAAACTGAGGTAGATCTAAGCGTTAGGAGCACACGGTTAATTAGATTACATCGCGTAAGTTTAAACAAGTAGTTAAGTTACTATTTACTGTTTTTGAGCGGTGGGTAAGCGGTAGGGCATGAATCCCGGGATCCCGGGATATCGTAATCCCGGGATCTCGGACGCAAAAGTTCGATATTATAATCCCGGGATTGAGTGATCCGATATCGAGATTTGAGCAATTTACTTTTTGGGTATAAATTAAGGTTTTTAGCTATTTTTTCCTCATGGAATGATTGAATAGAACTATTAAAATTAAACCCAAATTAGTCTACCCCTGAGGAAGCGATCTGTAAAGATTTAGAAGCGTAGGGAATTGGTAAAATGTTAAAAACAATAAAAGTAACGTGATTCATTGCAATTTTTAAGACAATTATTTTTTATACAAGCTCGCATGCAATTTTTTTCTGCTAACATAATTTTAGTGGTGCGCCTAGAATTTGGCGCGAAAGTTTAGACACTTTCGGGTTTAGGGTATTTGTCCGCCATATTTCCAAAATGATGGGGTGGACGGCCCTCTGGGTAACTTATTTACGTAATGAAACCACTAGAGTCTTAAATATATTAAATATTTTAAATTTAACACATTTTTATTGTATTAAATTCGCCTTTTTAACGATATCTAAAATCTCAGTATCAATCCCGGGATCCCGGGATTGAGCTCTTAATATCGATATCGTCCCGAGATTGAAAACCTTCCGATATTGCATGCCCTAGTAAGCGGGGACGCTATATCATTAGTATGATAGATTAGTTTCGAAGGAGGGTCGGTTTTGAAAGGTGATTTTTATGCTTTACTACGAGTTAAATTGAAGCTGAGCCTTAATGATTGCCTGGTTGGTAGACTTTTAACGTCCTACATAACAAACGGTACGGACGAAGTCAAATAAATGAATACAAAGTTACAATTAAACATTCTCGCTCGAAATCGCTTTCCGTCACAAATATTTGCCAGTGTCAGCATGTAAATAGACAATAGGTATTTATTTCTACAGTATATGGGTTTGCCAGTGCATTGTCATTAACGCGTAAAATTTTGGACTCCCTTCTAAAAACTCTTCAAATTTCATGTCCCTAGGACCAGCGGTTTAGGATCTGCGTTGATATATAATTCAGTAATTAATGCATTCAGTCAATCTGCCAGGGCTTTGAATTTTGTAACTAGCTGTGTCCCGCGGTTTCACCCGCACGCGTCCCAATCCCGTGGGAATTATCAAAAATCCTTTCTTACCGGATGCCACCATCACATCAAGAACACACTCTCCAAACTTCAGCCCTCTACTATCAGCGGTTTAAGCTGTGCGTTGATTAGTCAGTCAGTCAGGACATAGCGATTTATAGATACATATAGTGCCCACTGCTGCCCACGGCTAAGGCTTCCCAATTCTTCCAATCGAGTTTATTTCGGGTTATGGTTCGCAACTCAGGTTTTTTGTAGTCTATACTAATATTATAAAGAGGAAAGATTTGTAATTTTGTGTGTGTGCGTCTGTATGTTTGTTATGAATAAACTCAAAAACTACTGGACCGATTTCAAAAATTCTTTCACTATTAGAAAGCTACATTCACCCTGACTACTTTTGATCCCGATATTCCCACGGGATCAGGACTTACGCGTGGAAATCGCGGGACGCAGCTAGTAGATTATATTTGTATAGATTATAATGAAACACAAGTCGCGCTCGGTACAACTTATTTCGCTTCGTCCGCATAAAAAACTTAAAAGAAATGACTTAGTTCCGGTTACAGAGAAACACTGACATTTATGTTTGCAAAAGTAACGTATAATATTTAATGTAGGTTAGGTAAGTACCGTTTGTTATGATTCGACCTTATCTTCTGTCGTTTATTATTGTGACGTCCTTGGCATCGACGTTTCGACGAGCGACATGGTTACCGATATCTTAGCGAATTATTTGACGACCTCGGTGGCGCGTCGTGCGAAAGCGCGACTGCAATGCAGGAGGTTGCGGGTTCGATTCCCGCCGGGTGCAAGTATTTATGCTTAAAAAATAAATATTTGTGTCTGGTCTGGGTGTCCCTCTATGTATAATATGTATGTATTTACAAAAGAAAAATAAATATAAGTATTATATCCGTTGTCTAGTCACCGTAACACAAGCTTAGTCGCTTACCACGGGGTTAGATGGCGCTGTGTGTTGTTCGGAGAAATTATTTATTTATTTATTTACCTACTTTATTATCATTATTATAACATCTGATTTATGAAGACCTCTGTGGTGCGTCGGGGGAAGGCCCGATTGCAATGCAGAAGGTTGCGGGTTCGATTCCCGCCGGGTGCAAGTGTTTATGCTTAAAAGTAAGTATTTGTTTCTGGTCTGGGTGTCTCTCTAATGAATGTATAATAATAATAAAATTCATTTATTCAGATAATTTAAAATCCATTTTTTGTTAGATCACACTTATGAAACTAATGTTAGTAAATATAAGTAAAAAATAAATAAAATAGGTCCACAAAATCATGCATTACCTGCCTGTCCCATATGCACACCGATCCAATGCTTCCATATGCGGCAGTCAGGTCTATCCACTAACACATTCAGGGTGCCGCTAGAGCTGCCACGCACCCGCCGCATGCGAGGCGTGAGGCAATCCTCAAGCGCACGATAGCATATGTACGTACAATATGTACGTATTTACAAAAGAAAAATAAATTTAAGTATAATATTCGTTGTCTCGTCACCGTAACACAAGCTTATTAGCTTACGACAGGGCTAGATGGCAATGTGTTTTGTTCACGGAATTTAAAAAAAGTGAAAGTTTGTTTGTAAGTATGTAAACAAGTATGTTACTTACTCCTTCACGCAAAAACTACTGAACCGATTGCGATAAACGTCCAGCGGCACCGTGGCCTACATAGATAGATAGATGGATAGGGCGGCGGTACCTGGTGGGCATGTCGAGCGAGTGCGGCGCGTTAGCGTCGCTGGCGGAGACGCGGCGCTCGGCCAGCGGCGGCGGGTTGACACAGCGCACCGTGGCCAGGTACCCGCCGCCGCCGCCCACGCGCCCGCACGTGCCTTCCTCGCTCAGCAGCGACGCTGGAACACATGGTACGGTTACTACACCTGTGTATAGGGTTGCCAACCGTACTATAATATATAGTATTGTACTATATTTCAGCTCAGCGTACTATATATTTTTGAAAGCACATATAGTACGCAAAAATACTATATTTCTGGCATAATTTGTAAAAAGTTGTTTCTTTTATAAATTCCTCCTCTCTGCATTTACAGAGGACTGTTTTCTACGAGTATGTAGAGGGAAAAATAAAAATGGTGCTCATAATTTAAAGATTGAATGTCGGGAACATTTTTTTTTATATTCAAGAAAGAAAGAGTATTTGAAAGTGTGAAAAAAAGGTTAAGTCCAAAAAATACGTATTTTTTTCGAAATATTCTACAAAACACCGCTCTAATTTTTGTACTATATTTTTTTGGGTCGTACTATATTTTTTAGCCACAAATACTATATTTTTCGAAAAGACTGTTGGCAACCCTACCTGTGTACACGCTACACTACAATGTAAATACTAAACAGATCCGGCTCGAAGGACCATCGTGTAAGTGTGGTCCTTCGAGCCGGATCAACTTTGCGCCCAAACGTAACAGTCATGAAACCATGTAATTGGGTCTTAATAGAGTAATTCTTACATGCAGTGCATTGCATTTTGCAGTCTCCTTACAACCAAGATTATTGTAACACAATCAAAACGTGGAAGAAAATAAAAAGTTAAATTACGTGATTAAGACCCGGGCAAAAGAGTACTTATGTCTTCCAACCATGGTACCGTGGTATAGCACTGTTAGTATCAGACTTCAAGATCATTCAGTATGTGAACTTACATGTGTCGACGCCGGACGGCAGACTGCCGCCGTGAATGGCGCGCGCAGAGACGGCGGGCGGCGGCGGATGCCGCGGGTGCCGCCGCGGTGCCGGCTCGGCCGCCAGGGCTGCTACTAGGTCCTGAAAACATACACGGTATAGATGTATACCACAATTGAAGGTAAAAAGAAATCGACCCTGAAGATTGTGACCGTCTTTGCTTGATCACAGGAAAAAACCAATACATCTCTACTGGTGATTTAACAACGCGGTTCTGAAACATACAAGGTATGGATGTAGACCACAACAGAAGGTAAAAAGAAAACGACCCTGAAGATTGTGACCGTGTTTGCTTGCTTGATCACAGTGGACCTATGAATCTTTTCTGGTTATTGGAAAGACCGGTCCTAAAACGGTATGTAATGTACGGTAACGGTATGCGGACCCTGATGTTTCTGACCGCAATTGCTGGTTCACAGAAAAAGACCCATGAATCTCTTCTGGTTACTACTAAATGTGGATGTTGCACAATGGCTGGTAACTGCTAATGTCGTTGGTGAGACTGTTAGGCAATGGATCATTCGCTAAAGGGTGAAAAAGACCCATGAATCTCTTCTGGTTATTATTAAATGTGGATGTTGCACAATGGCTGGTAACTGCTTCTGTCGTTGGTGAAACTGTTAGGCTATAGACCATTCACTAAAGTGTATTCCTGTAGACCACTAGACAAGGCTACTAATCAATGTATACCTGCAACGAGTTGGAGTGCTGCAGCGCCCGATGGCTGCGCGGCCCCCGCCCACACGCGCCGCGGCGCACGACCCGCGCCGCCGCCTCGCACGCCTGCTCGTCCTGCTCCACCTCTTCCAATAACTCCTGTAACCATAACATAAAGTATATCACTACAAATATTATTAAATAACGGGGTATTTACCATGTTAAAATTTGTTTTTTTAAGAACGTGGCGACTGTTACCATTTCCATTCAAACTTAATACCAAAACAAATTATGAAAAATTTAGTTTTCTACCTTAATATCGATACCTTAATACCCTTTAAAAGTAAAATCTTAATCCGAATAATATCAATATTAAGGTAGAAAACTAAATTATGAAAAATTTAGTTTTCTACCTTAATATCGATACCTTAATACCCTTTAAAAGTAAAATCTTAATCCGAATAATATCGATATTAAGGTAGAAAACTAAATTTTTCATAATTTATTTTGGTATTAAGTTTGTATGGAAATGGTAACAGTCGCCACGTTCTTAACGGAGCTCTATATTTCGCCAGTAATCTCAACTGGCTTGTTTAAGAGACTGGAGATTGTGGGTATGTGATGATAGGGGCGTCTATATCGAACTACCCTCTACCCGACTAAAGTTATCCGTTATTTAATAATGTTTGTAGTGAAAACAAACATGTAAGTTTAAAATCGTATAAAGTATATCATTACATTAGCCAGATAGACCATCACAGATAGAGCGTCTTATATGTATAACTAGCTGTGTCCCGCGGTTTCAAATGCATTACTCCGGAAACCATGGTAATTAAAAAAAAACCTTTATTATCGGATGCCTATATCATATAAAGAACACACTCTCCAAATATCAGCTCTCTACACTCAGAGGCTGTGTGATGATCAGTCAGTCAGTCAGGACAAAGCCTTTTATAGATATAGATTAAGTAGAGGTAGTGTCACTGGGGCACGAAGCTGCTCGCCTTTATAGAGAACCGAACAAACGTTTAGCGTTTGGGGACACGATCGCTCTATAACTGATCCCGAATGGTAGCTCCTGAAAATGGTCTGAGGGTTCAGCGGACCCGTTCATTTATGTCTAAACGTTGGATACGGTTGGGGACAGTTAACATACACATGTTACAGATAACAGTTAACATGTAGAACTGTTCCCGAAGGTGCCTCACGGTGCTGCTGCCGATATTCAGCGTTGAACGCCCTGTCTGTGATATGATGATGATAATGTCTTCACTAATTAAAGCACTTCTGCTTGGTTATAGGTGGGCTATTGGGAAGTTGGATACAGGGTTTCAAAAGAACTTCGACTATTTCGTTTTTAGGACGGCGGCAATCGTCTCTGATTCGTCTGCACAAAGGTCACGTAATCTCACAGAAAATAGTCGAGCGTGTCGCCAACAGCGCAAATATTAATAATCGAACAATTTAAGGATTTTCAACAATATTTACGCGTTCTTGAATCGTTATATGATCCTGCGAAGATGTTAATCAACCCTCGTACTTCAGAATTATCACATAGTAAGATGGAAAGGTTTCATTTTGTCCTATCTGTATGGAAATTACGTGGAATATTGTATCAATAAACCTTCGCCCAGCTTCATAAAGTAGTTCAACCTAAGAGACCTACAATACCTACATATATTAATTTTGGTGTAGGTATACTATAGTATACTACAAAGCGTTTCATCTATCAAGCTAGATTCTCGGGAGTTTTGGGTACTGTAACCCGGGCCTAAAATAATATGGCTACGTTATCCTCGTGTTAAAAGGCGACAAAAAAGGGTTTGTGGGAGTCTTCGGCCGCGGCTTGTTACCACCCCACCGGCCTAAGTCGTAGCGCAAAGTGGACTCGTCCGTATTCCGAATCGGATCTCGCTCCACTGTCGCCGTCTTCTAGATGAGCGTCCTACATCTTAGACCGTATCATCACTTACCACTACAGGCTACAGAAATACAACATCTATAAAAATTTCAACAGTCTAGCAATCACGGTTCTAGAGATACAGCCTGATAACAGACGGACAGACAGATAGCGGAGTTTCAGTAATAGCTCCCGTTTTTACCCTTAGGGTACGGAACCCTAAAACACACGAAAAAAAGAATTGCATGACTCGTCACTAAATCCAAGCAATACCATAACCGATTTAGGCTACAATCAGTCCATCAGTGAAGGCAGGTATTTGAATACTTGTAATTGGTCCTAAAATGGCAACCGTCAATGTCCAACTTACCTTAAACAGACTGCTCTTGCCTTCGCGATCTTTGGGACATTTGTATGTGATAGCCTCATCTAACAGAGCTCGTAATTTTTCGTCGTCTAATGCTTCTACGTGCTTATTGTTCTGAAACCAAAAAAAAACAATAAATAAGTATTCCACGGCGTTACACACAGCGAAATCTGACCCCATACTAAGCACTAGGATTGTGCGATGGGTACTAGACAACGGATACACTACAATTATACTTTTTTTTTGTAAATACTGTATAAATTGATTGATACATAGAAAACACGCAGCCAAAAACATTTTTTTTAAGTATAAATAGGTACCTGCGGGAATTGAAACCGCAACCTTCGCATTGCAATCGGGCTTTCGCCCGACGCGGCACGGCGGCCATCAAATTTTAACAAAAATGTGTTTTTTTTAAAGTCTATTATGGTTTGAACAATTGACACCAAGGCAGCTCGCTGTTCAGACTAGCCAGTTCTGGTGCGTATGCATAATAGAAGTTTTAGTAATGTTTGTTAGAATTAAAAAAAAATATAGAATAGATTACAATTCACAATCTTTTGAGAAAGTTTAGTTTTATATATACTAGCTATGCCCCGATTCACCCGCGTAAAACTTCGGGACAGTCTCGACTTCAGTCGGGAATATCGGGATGAAAGTATCACAGTGAGTTTCACAGTGGCTTCAGTGATTTTTGCGAAGGAGCAAGAAACACACACACACACAATCTTTCACCTTTATAACAGTAGGAACTGTGTGCTCACCCAAAATATAAAATGCCAAAAACAACTTCAGCGGTTTAGGCGTGAAAAGAAGCAATATAATAATGGACACAAAGACAATTTCCCATAGGAAAAAACGGCAAAAACCTATATAACTCGATCCCTTAATGAATTCAGCTGTCAATCATTCTATACAGTTTTATGCTGGTTAATTTCGTTACACCAACCTTTACAAGCATGAATAGCAATAACCGTATAATGAATCAAGGTTATTATTATTTGAGGTCATTTGTTTGCACGTAAGAAATTTCTACGAAATAATCAGTTATTGGAACGGCAGAACAAAGTTAAGGTTGCACTAGTCTATATTTTTTAATAACAATAAAGGAGAGAAAAAATTATATTAGGTAATTAATAAATAAATAATTAGCCCGTTAATTTGTTCCTCTTCGTCTAATGGCCTCTTCTTAGAGGGTTTAGGATAGGCATTAAACGCCACGGGAGCCCACTCCGGATTGGCAATTGTCCTATGCCTTCGGACCGTGGTGAGTATTAGGACATGTCGGTTTCCTCACGATATTTTCCTTCACCGTAAGAGCGATATTTTTAGCGCACATAACTTTTTCTTAAATAAAAAGACATTGGTTCGCGTTAAGCCTGGATTCGAACTCACGACCCTCGGAAAGTCTAGTAAGGTATCTTAAAAAAAATAATCATAGAATAGGGTTCTCGGATGAGAAGAAGTTCGTGTGTAAGTATGTATGTAAGAAATAAGGCAAACGAGTATGTTAGTTACTCCTTCACGCAATAACTACTGAACCGATTACGTTGAAATTTCGTATGCCGCTGATCTGCTGGAAAATCGTTTTATGCGAGTGAAACTAGGGGCGTAGCTAGTTGCTAATATCTCAATCAATTCATTTTATCCAACGACTTGTGCTGAATTGCTGGTAAAGCTACCATGAATTTTAAATCTTTCCCACATCTTTGACTTACAGCCGTGTCGACTAGTGCACCCTTAAGACCTGATTAGACTCGTTCTCAGATAAAGCCTTACTAATTACCCTAATTAATTACCTATTACATACCTATTACCTGCTTAAGAAAGTTTCTAAGCCGTAGTTGTGAGTTGCAAAAATGAATTATTTTAATACGTAGATTACTACGTTATGATGACATCGTCATGATTTCATGAATCATGACTTTTTATAGATGACATCACTACAGCAGACTCAGTTTTTTTATGATGAAAAAAAAAGTGGCGAAACGAACAGATGGCAAACCTAAAACCACTATGATTCAGTTAAGATCAACTTGAGTTGACCCGGGTCATATTCACAAGCAATTGTCACTGCAGATTATAAAAAACCGGTCAAGTGCGAGTCCGACTCGACCACAAAGAGTTCCGTACGACTATCACAATACGAAACCCTTAAATAAACACTGGACCAATGAACGCAACGCGAACGTTAACTTTGAGTTACAAAAAACTGGGAGCCTCCCTTAAATATTTGATTTATTTTGTTTTTAGTATTTGTTGTTATAGCGGCTACAGAAATACATCATCTGTGAAAGCGAAAACCCCTTTTATGTTGTCTTGTCTGGAACTGGCTTATCAAGTAACAGTCACACATACTATTACGAATTGTTTTATGTAAAAACCTAACGTTTCGCGGACTTTTCAATGCCCCTAACAAAAGTTTGATATAGGTTATTGACAATGCTGATCGAGCGTAAACGACAAAATACCCCGCAGCACGCGTTTGCAAAGGAAACGTATCGATAAATGATAAATTTATCTCAATTAATGTCAAGGTTAGAAAGTTAATTATTGACACTTTAATCAGTTCGATGTTGTATTATGGGCGTGTGGACAATACTATCTATATATAGATACTACGAGTACATAACGTGGTCACGACTGCTTTTTAGTTATATTGGGCAATTTATTCTTCAGAAGATTTGTTGAATTAGTTATTTAAAAAAATAACTCATTTTTCGGTTTTAATCGCGTGGTGTTTATTACTTTTAGCATTTAAACACGCCGACAGCCAGTTTTGGTCAGTCTTCTCGCGCCTAAGACTGTTGGAACATCGTCGAGACGTAAGAAAATTAATAATAATACGCGATTGAGAACTGGTATTATCAGCATCATCATCCAAGCGATGTTCCCTCTCGGGAGCCCTGGGTTCGATTTCCTACCTAACCCTAAAACTAGGCACAATGGTTGCCTTATAACTTAAAGCGATATCTTCCAGGCCAAGCGATATCAATGATTTCTTGTATTGACAAGATATCATGTTTTTGCGATGATTTGCAATATCAACCACCGCCGTCAAAGTACTAGATGAATATAAAATACATAGGTAGAAGTAATGAAATCACAAGGCGTAAGATAACAAAGAATCAGACATAAAAGCTCGTACTGTCTGTACGTAGGTACATCAAACAAAAACCGCTTAAACAATAGGTAAAACAAACAGCGTCAGTAAATATAAATAAGTGAATAAAGTTGAGTCAATGGCTAACGACACGCTACTTTCATTTCTGTAATATGATACTTATGTACATATGTGTATTGCGTACATTTACGCAGCGTACACACCGAAATAATGTAAAGGTAAGTAGAGTACAGACTAGAGCATTTTCTCGAGCATTTATATGTAATTTAACGTTGATTTTTCTTGTTTTCGCGATGTTGTATTGAAATTAAAGACATTTTTCGTCAATCCTGTAAAGGTCTCGAAACTCAACGTTTCGAGACCTTTACAGGATTGAGGAAAATGTCTTTAATTTTAATCTAACGTTCTTACGAAAATGGTATAGTATAGGTAAAAGCTCAGTTTCCAAAGTATTTCCATGTAATGTTAAGTTCGTGCGAATGCTCGGCGCACTGTTCGGCGTAATACCCACAGCCAGTGTGCATTTACCCGTCATTTTGTTGAACCTTGCGTTCACTATTTTTTGAAATGTGTCGCGCTCGTGCAAACGCTCGACGAAATGTCACACCAATTGGCTTTTAAAATCAGGGCCTCTACTATAAAAATAAAATAATAAGTTCTTTCTTCAAAGTAGTTACATTCTATAACAGTGGCCGAGGCATCCCAGCAAGTAATCATGGATAATTTAATTCTACGAACTCAAAACTCAAAATTTTTTATTCATTTAGAACGTATATTATACACACATACGTACGTTTTGAAACGTCGAGATTTTAATTTACCGAGGTTTCGGAACGCGCCCTCCGATGAGAAGAAACCACAAGAAACTCATGGGGTTTTTTTTTCAATTACTTTTTTTTTTTATCATGTTTTATATTACAATCGTCATAATACAGATCTTTAATCTGAACAGGAGCAGTTAACAATCATGTCCATGGATTCTTCTCATCAAAATATTTCGACGTGCTATAGTACGCCTTATTACACAATTTAAGTTTAATATATTTTTTGAATCTTGTAATGGACATGTCAAATACGTCTTCAGGTAGTTTATTATAATAAAGTACACTAGTGCTACAGAACGACTTACTTATTTTCTGGAGCCTACTATAGGGCACAGTCAGATCATCCTTGTGTCTCAAATTAACCTGACGGACATCACTGTATTTGTGAAATTTACTTGATTTATTCTTATGTACGTATAGCAGATTTTCATAAATGTATTGAGAGTAAACAGTTAAAATGTTTATCTCTTTAAACTTTTCTTCAAGCGATTCCCTGGGGCCCATTTTGTAGATAGCTCGCACCGCTCTCTTTTGCAAAACAAAAATGGTTTCTATGTCAGCAGCACACCCCCACAGCAGGATACCATATGACATGATGCTGTGAAAGTAACTGAAGTAGACTAGGCGGGCCGTTTCAACATCTGTGTATTCCCGGATTTTCTTAACTGCGTAAGCTGCGGAACTAAGCCTTTTTGACAGAGCTTCCACGTGTGGGCCCCATTGAAGCTTAGCGTCTAAAGTTATACCCAGAAAGACAGCTTTATCGACTATTTCGATCTCCTCATTATCAATTTTTACAGAAGTTTTAACTTGTTTTACATTTGGTAGTGTGAATCGAATACATTTAGTTTTAGATCCATTTAGTAGCATATTATTAACATTAAACCAATATACTAATCTAGAGAGAGCATTGTTCACGTCGTCAATATTAGATTGTCGTCTTTTTACTTTAAATACCAATGAGGTATCATCTGCGAACAATACTATCCCATGATTTTCCTTCACGAGGAAAGGTAAGTCGTTAATATATACTAGAAATAAAAAAGGTCCCAATAAGGTCCTTGAGGAACTCCTAAAGTTACAGGTGATCCAGGGGAACGTTTACCGTTAATGTCGACACACTGGATCCTATCACTCAGGTAAGAAGAAAGAAGATCCAATGCGCCGTCCCCGATACCGATAAAATGTAACGATAACGATAAAATGTACGATAATTTCAGTAGAAAATTTGTCATCCATCCGTCCGAAACTTTTTAACGCGTTTTAAAGGACGGATTTCAGATTTTCTTTCTTTAGTTCGTTTGTTCCCAGAATTAAAGTACCCCTCCTCCAGGTTGTAACAAAGGTTGGTTCGAGGTTCAGCTTGAGTGAATTAAAATCAGCGAATGCTCAAAGTTCGGCTCGTGGTTCGGCTCAAGTCTGTATCCACCTTAAAGCGAACTTGCAAAACTTTTGGTTATTTAATCATTTATCTCGTTGGTAAACAAGTGTAACAGGGTAATCAAATCATCGAGATACCATAAGGTGGTTTTTTAGTCTAAAAGTGGAATGGACGCATGATGGACTTTACAAGTCAACATACAATAGTCAACATCTATAAAATGACCTGACTAACTAGATTATTAGATCAACGCACAGCCTAAATCGCTGATAGTAGAGAGCTGAATTTTAGAGAGTGTGTTCTCTAGGATAGAATTTTTGACAACCTATGTGGCACTTCGGGTGAAACCCCCACGCCCACGGGATCGGGACTTGCGCGAGTGAAACTGCGCGTGAATTTTTAGGTTTTTTGGGTGTTGGCGCCATTGATGACCAAGGGTCCATGCTCACGGGCACACGTGCCACATAGGTCGTCAAAAATCCTATCCTAGAGAACACACTCTCTAAAGCTCTCTACTATCAGCGATTTAGGCCGTAAAATATTTTCAATCAAAAACTTTTTTCGATAGCGTACGTTTCAAAACCAGCCCGTTTCATTAAGGGGGAATCCGTAATAAAACGGGCTACTATTTAGAACCGATCAATTTCGACATTCATCAGTATTGCAGTGGACCCTTAATATGTAGGTAAGCTAAGCTAACATGTAGGTAGGTATAGAGGGGGCTTGCTACCTCTATACGGTACAGAGTTAGCAAGCCCCCTAGCTCGCGGTTGCTAAGACGTGGAATTAGGACAGATGCCAATACACTGAGGCGTTTCACTTCTGACTACACAGACAAGCCACACTGTCTCGTTTTTCGACGTTACACATAATTTATTTACAACTCTGATATTCATCTTAGATACCTACCGAAAATAATAAAGGTGATTCACTGGTAAAAAAATAAACATTGTACGTACGAATTGTCTGTTGATATTTCAAAATACTTCGTCTATCTATTGTATTAAATAGAATGAACTATTTAAATGGGCCTTCAGGGGGATTTCCTAAAGTACAAGAGATAGAGAAAAATGGTGAAAGGAGTTGCGTCCTCGATTTTGGCAAAAATTAAAATGGCGTATTTAGTTTTTTTTTTTATATTCATTACCCTAGCCAGAAATCGAACCTTATCTTTTTGCAAAAAAAATAAACATCCTATATTATTCTACCGATCGATAGTGTTGCTGATAAAGACCAAATCCTGGAGACAAACATAGTGTGGTAGATCGAGAGAAATGTCTATTTTTTTATAAATACATATATTCAATTTTAACAAAAAATTAAAATAACAGTTATTCAAAATGACATCTATAACTACTAATTAGGGTTTTCATCTAATTTTTGGATGATATTACAACGCAAGCAACTTTAAATCCATGCAAATAAATATAGACGGATATAAGAAAGTGATCTTACAAGTTTAGTGTTCCTTTTTAACCATTTGAGGTACGGAACCCTGAAAATAAGGTCACGTAGTAAAGACAAACATACAGACACACACAAAAATACAAATCTATCTTCTTTATAATATTAGTATAGAAGTGAACATGTATGAATTTAAATCAGAATCACAGACAGCTCGCCTATTCGTCTTATCGTATCAAGTAAAACTGAAAATCGAATCAATTTCTTGCTTTCGAATACAGTAATTAAGATTAATTAATAAAGAATATGCAGAAAAAGTTGTAGTGTCTAACTAAGTCATTGTGAAAGCAAAATCCGCAAAGTTTGTGCAAAGTCAGTTACACAATTACATTGTTTTTTCGTAAATTATAATAATTGTTATTGTTCTCGCTGGGAGACTGGGTAGGTAGGTCACAGGAACTTAATAATGGTTGGCGGTGTTTATAGGCTAAATGATGACTATAATATACTACTAATTGCTCTTGTTCAAATTATACTGAAATACAATTTGTATGCATGTATGTATAGATAACATTATAATAATGGGCCGGCCTCTGTGAAGCGTCGGGCGAAGGCCCAACTGCAATGCAGAAGGTTACGGGTTTGATCCCCGCCGGGTTCAAGTATTTATGCTTAAAAATAAATATATATTTCTGGTCTGGCGGTAGTCAATAGTTAACTAGACATGAAACGAAGTAAAGTGGAGATAAAATATCCTAACCAACCCCATGAATGTCGTCATCGGACAACGGATGTCGTCATCGGGCATAACCCTATGACGGCCTCTGTGGCGCGTCGGCTAAATGCTCGACTGCAATGCAGAAGGTTGCTTCCCGCCGGGTAATAGAGTTTTGAAAGCATTTTTTTTTCAAAAAGGAGTATTTCCTAAATGTGGTTTAACACTAGAAAATAATGTTTACAATATTTATTAAATTAGTAGTTACAGTTAAAAGGTGGGTAGACAGAAAAACGTAAACAAACACGTCCGATCTTAAATGTCATGACATGTATCAGTTACGTTTTTTTATTTTTTCGAAAACGGTTCATCCATTTTTGAAGTTTTAATGACCACCTCAGAATTATACTGATTTGCATTGACTACCGACTGACCGACTAGTCGGCTAGTCTGCTAGTCGGCAAAATTTTCCGCCGACTTTAGTAGAGATGGCCCGAATATGCTATTTAATAGCGTAGTCGGGCCATCTCTACTAATTAATAATTACACTACCGTTTTCGTGATTTAGAAACGGTGCCGGTGGCTAGTGGCTAGCAAACTAACAGACTCCATACAAACCTACCGACGTGATTTCGTTCAAGTCGTAATGCAAATTATCAGAGCGTGAACTATTGCATTAGTCATAGTGCTTTTCAGGATATTAACTCTTATTGTGTTCAAAGCATTCGTACTAAGGCTGCCTGCCCTTTGGGAATATTGGAAGATTTTCATCTTTCTACACTTCTTGGCTATCCAAAGGTCGCCTGGAAGAGATCGCGTAAAGCGATAAGGCCGGCCAGTTATTTGTGTTTTTATTCTTTTTAACCCCCGACGGAAAAAGAGGGGTGTCATAAGTTTGACGTGTCTGTCTGTCTGTGTGTGTATCTGTCTGTGGCATCGTAGCTCACGAACGGATGAACAGATTTCATTTGTTTGTTTAGGTGTGTTCTATACCTAAAATAAATAATTTATCTATCTATATATATCTAAAGATTTTATCAATTGAATGGGTAAAAGCAAAGTCTACCTACTTTTTACACTTTTAAAGCGACCTTTTGAGGAAACCAACAAAGAGAATAAGATCACCCTATGTCAGTATGTCAAGGTCTTTTTGAAAAGCAAGAACCCAACCAGAATAACGACTTTAAGATATCAAATAAGTATTTTAAATCAAATATAACATGAAATTCAATTCATTTTTAAACTACATTTTATAGGTTTCGTCGTAGATTCTTGTAATTGATTTTCAATACTATCCTAGCTTGTAGATAACAATCAGCTAACCACAAGCTAGGAGACCTAGAATAACAAATAGACTACATATGAATTAGTCGTACGTATGTATACTGATTCGTATGCAGTCTGCGCGCTTCCATAGTCCCAAGTTAGAACACGAATGAAATGGTCCCTTCTTCAGGATTGATTCTTCAGGATCTTGAAGAAGTGACCTGTAAAGGTCTCGAAACGTTGAACGCGTTGAAACAATGCTAAAAGTAGTAAACACCACGCGATTAAAACCGGAAAATTTCTTTAATTTCAACAAAAATAGGGCTTGGCGAATCCGATACAAAATTACGAGTTGACCAATTAAAGGCCTGTTAGCTCAGAAGGGTTCAACTTAGAAGGAAACACAGACATTGTACTCCGTATAATCTATATATTTTTCAATATTATCATCCATCTATATTTGTTTACGTTCGAAGACATGCTTGTCATAATAATGATTGTTCTTTTTAGGGTTCCGTACCTAAAGGTAAAAAGGGGACCCTATTACTGAGACTTCGCTGTCTGTCTGTCTGTCCGTCCGTCCGTCTGGTCGTCTGTCCGTCTGTCACCAGGCTGTATCTCATGAACCGTAATAGCTAGAAGGTTGAAATTTTCACAGAAGATGTATTTCGATTGGCGTTACAACAACAAATACTAAAAACGAAATAAAACAATTATTTAAAAGGGGCTCCCATACAACAAACGTGTTTCAAAAATAACAAGGAGTTTAGTACTACAATGTGAGGTCGCTTCTGATTGGTCAGGACAAATCGAGTTGGTCATGGAATTCAAAATAGCTGCCCTATCTGTCAAATATACCAGTCTGCCTTACTTACCAAAGAGTTTCTTTTATGTTTCAGATTTTCTTTGTGCCAAGGTTTTTTTTTTTTTTTTTTTAAAGTCACAAGAAGGTTGATTAACTTTACATAAAACCTATATTCTTCACGCGCCGCGCTACAAAAATCGCGGCGCCACCTAGCTGAAGTAAATGCAAGCTAACACAATTATGACACTTTGGATACGTTTTCGTCTGAATGTCATTCATGCGCTAACGTACGGAGACGTACGAACAATCCCATCCTTCCAAGTACTATGAAAGCGCATAGACTGTATACGATACGTACGTATCAGTAAACGTGCGTCTAATTCGTCTGCAGTCTGCTTACGAAGACGTACGTACAATCTCATCCGTCTAAGTACAGCGCGCATTCATAGTACTTAGAAGGATGGGATTGTTCATACGTCTTCCTACGTTAGCGTACGAATGATTTCGGACGAAAACATATCCAAAGTGCGGCCGGCCTTAGTCCACCCTAAAAACAACCTCACGCCCGGGTTGACGTCATGAAATCTGCGACCCAGTACGCATTAAACGGGGCAGCTGGAGCCGGGGTCAAGGACGTGTCAGGACAACGCGAGGCAGCAGAGACGGTGAGATCGATGGTCTGCCCTTGCCCCTTACAGCTTCCGCGTAACTTCGCAGCTAGCACTTGTTGCGCCGATGCTTTGAGTGTTTGTTTTAGGTAACTCTCGATCCCGTGGGAATATCGGGTTCGAATGTAGCCTCGACTCCTCGATAATGTATCTTTCTATTGGTGAAATAATTTTTGGAATCAGTTCAGTGGGGTCAGAGATTACCCGGAAAATACATATTACCAACGTTACGCCGCCGGAATCCCGCCGGGTACTAAAGTTTTTGAAAGCATTTTTTTAAAAAGCAGTATTCCTAAGTGTGGATTAACACTAAGAAATAATGTTTACATGTTTGGAATGTGTCATCTTATATTGTAATCATTTCCATGTAATATGGGAAGTTACAAGCCGAGTCGATCTGCAAAGTTCGCCGGTAGATGTCACTACGGGGCCTTACTCGCAAGAACACACGAGGAGGTGCTTTCTTAAATTCGACCTGGCTGGAGGGCTACCCGTGGCCAAGCGGTTAACGCGTTGGTTCGGATTACGCCGTGTTTTAAAGGTGAATTTTGAGAAAGGTGCATTTCGAGAATGGTACCTTTCTCGCATGGGGTGCATTTTGTGAAAGGTACATTTGCGACTGAGCGATCAAATCAAAGATTCGACTGCAATGATATGATATTTAATGATACTGCAATGACATTGAAATAATATTTTGGATAATTTTAATACGAGAATAGGTCATCTGGACATGTATTCTCGATAACTACCTACGGGGTTAGTAACTTATTTTACATAAAAAGTATAGGTATTTGTGAAACGCAAATCGAGGTGGAAATCGGGTCAACACACACACGTACATAGGTATACTACACGTTAAGGTTGGAAAGCACATAAAGTACGAACTTTTGGGCATTACTACTGAGACTAATTGACCTGCAGCATTGGAATAGTGCCAGATTTCGTTTACGACAACCGAAGATATAATATCTATATTTGACACTAGCTGCGTCCCGCGGTTTCACCCGCGTAAGTCCCGATCACGTAAGAATATTGGGATCAAAAGTAGCATGTTACTCCTCGATAATGTAGCTTTATATTGGTGAAAGAATTTTTGGAATCGGTTTAGTGGTTTCAGAGATTACCCGGAAAATACATATTACCAACGTTACGCCGCCGGAATCCCGCCGGGTACTAAAGTTTTTGAAAGCATTTTTTCAAAAAGCAGTATTCCTAAGTGTGGATTAACACTAAGAAATAATGTTTACATGTTTGGAATGTGTCATCTTATATTGTAATCATTTCCATGTAATATGGGAAGTTACAAGCCGAGTCGATCTGCAAAGTTCGCCGGTAGATGTCACTACGAGGCCTTACTCGCAAGAACACACGAGGAGGTGCTTTCTTAAATTCGACCTGGCTGGAGGGCTACCCGTGGCCAAGCGGTTAACGCGTTGGTTCGGATTACGCCGTGTTTTAAAGGTGAATTTTGAGAAAGGTGCATTTCGAGAATGGTACCTTTCTCGCATGGGGTGCATTTTGCGAAAGGTACATTTGCGACTGAGCGATCAAATCAAAGATTCGACTGCAATTATATGATATTTAATGATACTGCAATGACATTGAAATAATATTTTGAATAATTTTAATACGAGAATAGGTCATCTGGACATGTATTCTCGATAACTACCTACGGGGTTAGTAACTTATTTTACATAAAAAGTATAGGTATTTGTGAAACGCAAATCGAGGTGGAAATCGGGTCAACACACACACGTACATAGGTATACTACACGTTAAGGTTGGAAAGCACATAAAGTACGAACTTTTGGGCATTACTACTGAGACTAATTGACCTGCAGCATTGGAATAGTGCCAGATTTCGTTTACGACAACCGAAGATATAATATCTATATTTGACACTAGCTGCGTCCCGCGGTTTCACCCGCGTAAGTCCCGATCACGTAAGAATATTGGGATCAAAAGTAGCATGTTACTCCTCGATAATGTAGCTTTATATTGGTGAAAGAATTTTTGGAATCGGTTTAGTGGTTTCAGAGATTACTCTATAATATTAGTATAGACTAGCAGATTCTCGCGGTTTCACCCTCGTGAGTCCCGATCCCGTGGGAATAACGGGATCAAAAGTAGCCTATGTTACTCCTCGATAATGGAGCTTTATATTGGTGAAACAATTTTTGGAATCGGATCAGTGGTTTCAGAGATTATCCGGAAAATACATACATAAATGTTACCAAAGTTACCTCTTTATTATATTCGTATAGATCAGACAAACTCCGAGAGAGCGATTTCGCTCAAATATCTGTTTAGTTTTGGATCCCAAATTAAGGCTTGATTGGATGTAACTAGAATAAGTAATTCTACGCTTAAATTATTCGATAGAGAAGACTGATTCTCTCGAATAAAACGTCTTTTATTTGCGCAAAATCGTCAATTTTGCGTAAAATTGTTTGAACTTTGTCGAAAGCAGCCTCAGACATAAAAACTGTATGGGTTAATACCTACTAGTATTTTGTTTCATAAAAGCTTTTTGTCGTTATACACGTCTTACGCCTTTAGCTGAACTGTGGGGGTTATTATTTGACGTATTATCGCCACTGATCCCAACATTAACACAGTAGACAATTAGACATGACATCAGAAGGAAGACAGCTGTAATCAGCCACTGCGTTAAGTAAACACAATCTCTATGATGCTTTTGGCGTTTTAATCGCCATTCATCGATTTAATATTTGATCTTAGTCATCGTCATTCATCGACTTGATCTTAGTCATCTAGTCTTTCATCGACTTGATCATAGTCATCGTCATTCTTCGACTTGACGTGATTCACATTTTAGACGTAACAATAGACGCAACAATATCGTCAGCGTTGCAACTAGTGATGTGCCGAGTATGGCTTGACTCGAGTCAGACTCGATTCTTTCGGTGGACTCGCTTACTCGAGTCCAAATTTATTTTGACTCGAGTCCGGCGTACTCGAGTACCGGACTCGATTCTGGGACTCGAGTCCGGGACTCGATTCCGTACTGCTTACTCGATTCTATTATGCGATTCCAACTGACTTGAGTAAGTTGACTCGCTCGTTCTCGATCTCTGTTCCACTCACTCCACGCAATGTTTCGTTTTCCATAGATACATACATTTACTTGGAAAAAATAGCTCCCGCCAAACCGTCAAACTTCGACTGTCCGTCCGTACGAATGACGCGGGATTTTTTATTCAAGAATAATATTGTCTGTGGTAGTCCAATCAATCAATATTATTGTTTGTGGCAGTTCAATTCAGTTAAACTTTGAATAAAACCATAAATGTTGTAAAACAATAATAAATCTTGGGGATTAAGGAATAACAGTCGCTTGACACACATTGGTGATTCGAGTCCGGAATTCGAGTCTGGGATTCGAGTCTGGGATTCGAGTCCGGGATTCGAGTCCGGACTCGAGTCTGGGATTCGAGCCCGGACTCGAGTCCGGACTCGAGTCTGGGATTCGAGTCCGGGATTCGAGTCCGGACTCGAGTCTGGGATTCGAGCCCGGACTCGAGTCCGTATAAACCGACTCGAGTCGACTCGAGTCACAAAAACAGCGACTCGGCACATCACTAGTTGCAACTGCGTTTTTATATTCATTTCGCTTAAAAGAATAATCTCTTGTACTAACTAGTACATATCTATTTGATTATAGCGAAGTTTAAAATATACAAAACAGACGAGCTTTATTAGCTTTCAAGCTTAATTTTAATACCGTTACGGAGTTCAGAAGGCTAACCGGCAATTTCTATATCCTAATTTAGGTTATTTTATTAGTCTACTAAAAAATAAGGGTTGTTTTTCTCTTTTACGTTAGTTTCAAGTGTTCATTATTTTGTAAAAGGTCATGCGAAAGAGATCTTAGCAAAATATAGCTCGCCCACATAACATTTAGACTATTACGAGGAAAGTCTACCAACCTATTCATTCTCCACACAAACGGAGATTGTTTCCACCCTGGATAAAGGCATTAGAGTAAATATGTCCACACAAACGGAGATTGTTTCCACCCTGGATAAAGGCATTAGAGTAAATATGTTTATGCCATCAAACCTATATATCTGCCAAGTCCATGTGCCTACATTTTTGTTTTCTCATAGAATTAAAGTTTGAAAAATTAGAATAGCAAAAAAATAAAAGTAGGGGCTTGGCTGATGTAGATTTTATGGCATAAACATATTTACTCCAAAGTCCTTATCCAGGGAGGAAACAGTCGACTACGTTTGTAAAGTTGGTATGGAGAAAAGAGTAGGTAGAATTTCCCCTTACAGCTAATATTTTTTTATCCATAACACGAGGGCAACTCGCAGATTTTCTCACAAAAAATAGCTATTTCAGGACTAGAGCTATCTGTTACCTACTAACTAGTAGGGCATGGTTTATAGTACACATTTTAAAGCTTGGGGAGTGGTTTCCCATTAATCACGACCTGATTGGTCTGCCAACTGATTGGCGTTGACTTTTACAGGATTAGGAGCGAGTAGTGCTTCTATTAGTTCGGCCATGTTTACATCACCTGTTTTTATTCTGCGCTCTTTTCGGACTAAATTAATATCGTAGGCCCTTTAGAAAGGACTTCAAACGAGCTAGTCGATTCACAAAATCTCTGCGTAATTCCGGAATTTAAAAGTGAGACAGCTCATCAAAATTCTGAAAGAGCACGATATTTTTGATCGTGTTTCTTTTTTAATTTTGATGTACAAAATCGTTAATTTAGCGTGTACGCATTGCGATTAAACGCATGCGTTTTCCCGTAGGTCTGAAACCGCAAAGAAACGCAACACATAGCTTTCTATACAACCCACGCATTAGCGTTTTTTTTAAGTGACTGATTTAGCGTGTTGGTTGATACGCGGTTCTGCGTTTTCAGCTTTTGGTAAACCGCTTGCGTTTAATCGCAGTGCGTTCTAAGCCTTAGGTCTGCATTTTTAGTTGGTGGTAAACATATTCCATGTTACTTTTACGCAATATAAATATAAAAACCCGGCCAAGTGCGAAACTCGCTCACGAAGGGTTCCGTGCCACTATCGCAATTGGGGACGGAACCCTAATATGGTTTACAACAACTTTGATTCAAAGAAAATCTGAAACTTATAAGAACTCTTTGGTCAGTGAAGGTAGACTAGTATATTTGACAGATAAGGCAGCCATTTTGAATCCCATGACCAACTCGATTTGACTCGACCAATCAGAAGCGACCTCACATCGTACTAGATTTCCCTTGTAGTTTTTGAAACACGTTTGTTGTATGGGAGCCCCTTTTAAATAATTGTTTTATTTTGTTTTTTTGTACCTTCTAGCTATTACGGTTCATGAGATACAGCCTGGTGACAGACGGACAGACGGACGGACAGACAGCGAAGTCTCAGTAATAGGGTCCCGTTTTTACCCTTTGGGTAGGAACTCTAAAAAGCCGCTGCAGTGCAGACAATATTATTACGTCTATCGTAAAAATGAGAAAAGTATCACGGCTGCTTACAACTGTATTCCTTCTGATTTCGTATCTACAGTTAAAGTTGAAATCAGTGGTTTAACTATAATAAGTAGGTAGGTAGGTAGGTAGTCTAGTCTAGTCTAGGTAGGTAGGTATGTATGGATGTAAAATGAGCATTTAACTATATTATATTGGCAAGTAGGATAATATTAGATGAGTTGAATATAGTTTGTGGCTACTTTCAAACCAAATGAACCACAGTAACTTGAGAACCATGGAAACTTAATCTTATTAGGGTTTGTTAGATTGTTGTACTGAATTAATAGTTTTATAGGTAGGTATTGTTTTGGGCTATTTACGGCAGAATACTGAACGATACTTAAAATTTGATGTTTTTTATGTTCATGCGAATGCTCGTAAGAACATAAAAAACAGGCCAAGTGCGAATCGAACTCACGCACGCCCGTCGTCGTGCGCGAATCCATAAGTACCATTATCACAAAAAAAAACACTTTGTTATATTATGTGAGCCCTACTTAAATATTGATTTTATTATTTGTTGTTATAGTGGCCACAGAAATACATCATCTGTGACAATTTCAACTGTCTAGCAATCAGCGTTCATGAGATATAGCCGGACAAACAGGCAGTGGAGTCTTAGTAAATGGGTCCCGTTTTTACCCTTTAGATTCGAAACCCTAAAAATAGGTAATGCTGAATGTTTAGCTTTATTTTTTGCTCTAGTCTACATCAACCTTTAGAGGTTAATCAGCGTTGATAGAAGATATCAAAGAAAATATGATGCCATTAAGAAACTTCATTTGCTTTAACAACACAATATGTAGTAAAAAAATCTAATTCATAATGAAAGGTACCTCTTAATGAAACCTACCTCTACTTATTGGGAGTTGATCAAAAAAAATCGAATAGGACAGTTCAATTACTAAAATATAATTAATTATAGACATTTAACTAATATTCAGTAAGTTCAGGCATTTGTGTAATTTAGATTTAAATCTAAATTTGACTAATGTTATTTTGTACACATTAATTTTAAAATTAATTAATTAATTTTTAGACACCACTTCCTTTAAATTTGAAAACATCATAACTAAATTAGAAAACCTGGCAACATCAAGTGGGATTGGGCTAGTCTCATCTCATTCGGATGCATCCCCACCGATGGTTTAGGATCGTCACGCAATAGGGCGCCATACAAACTTTACAACGATAGTCGACTTGTTCCTCCCTGGATAAACACATGAGAGAAAATTTGTGGGTCATGGCTGATATAGGTTTTATGGCATAAATAAACAAAATTTATTCAAATATTTCTATATTTTATTTCTATTCTAATTAGAAATGAAGAAAACCAAAACGTAGGGGCATGGCATAAATATATTTGCTCTAATGTCTTCTTTATCCAGGGAGGAAATAGTCAACTATGTTTGTAATGTTTGTATGGAGAATGAGTAGGTATCCTTTCCTCCTAATCATAATCACTTATCATTTTGAATGACTTAAAAATGATAAGCCTAAAGACTTATCACAATTACTCTAAAAAAATTGACAGTAGAGAGTTAAGCAAATATGCAAGTCATGAGGGCAGGTAATAAGTCAGTCAGCATATATTACCTAGATGGTGGGTATTCTAACAACAACATTTGAATTTTGATCCAACTCTTTTAAAGGTGTGTGAGTAATTTCCTAAACAGTTTGACTATGGAACTGGTGAAGCTAGTCCGAGAGACGAGTTTGGATTGGATCACTATCAGGCGACCTTTCTCCTTCTACTCTCTGATAGAGACCAGTCCAGTTCTATGTGAGTCCGCTTCTTTGGCTTTTTGAGCTCATGGAATGTAAATACTACATTATTTTAACAAAAATGAGGTTAAACTATAATTATACATTTGAAACTTCTATCTGTGTCTGGGTTACACAATATTACGACATGTAAGTCTTATTTGTTGTGTCACACCTGGGGATAATACCTTTAATTAATTGTCTAAAATTATATTTCAACGTAATTGCAATTACAAACAATCCACTTAAAATGAAACTGTAACTTGCAACTGGATTACAATGGAAACTTAATTGACTCAAAAATGTATGAGAAAAGAAACCAAAGACAGTTTTATCAAAAACTAGCTGCCCCCGCGGTTTCAACCGCTAAGTTCTGATCTCCCAGGTTGTAGGGTATCAAAAGTAGCCTATGTCCTTCTCCAAGGTCTTATCTATCTCTAAACAAAAATACATCCAAATCAGTTAAGCAGTTTATGCATAAAAACATTACAGACAGACAGAGTTACTTTCGCATTTACATTATACTAGCTGACCCGGCAAACATTGTTTTGCCTTATAAATTATAGATAGTAGCCGATTCTCAGACCTACTGAATACTCATATAAAATTTGGTAAAAATCGGTCGCGCCGTTTCGGAGGAGTACGGTAACTAACATTGTGACATGGAAATTTTATATATTAGATTAGTATAGATGTCAAATGTTATTTGACAAATGTAAAATTTGAAATTGAAGATTGACTGCAATTACATATATTGAAATTTATTTTGGTTCATTTTATTAGCGAGAAGAGTATCTAGGTATCAGGGGTCATAATGGTGGATCTTTAGTTGCATGCTAACAATTCTGCTTGCACTTCTTACTACTTAGCAGTACTTCCTTTTTTATTTGAGACTAAGATGCAAATGAAGCATCCATTAACTCAAAATTTACAGTCAACAAAAAGACAAGGATGACTTTTGCAAAAACCAAAAACATTTCTGAGTGTATTGTGTAATTGATTCTTGAGAAAATAAAAGAATTAAACCAGTCAATTGTGTGAAAAATATTGCTCTCAACGATAGCAAATATCAAATCGAATTAAAAATATATTTATTCAAAAATACATTAACATGATCATTACATAACATGAATCATCAGTAATCTAGTGTGCCTTTGGAACACGACCTCCAATGAGCAGAAGACACAAAAACTCATGGGGATCAGAAACTTAAATACCTAGGCTAAATGGCAATTTTAATGAAAATAGATCATTTTTTGTAGTTTTCTGTACAAAATCAACAGGTTTGACTATGGTTAGAGTAATAAATAATAATGTAAATTATAACTTCAAAAATATGATATTCTATATACTTAGACACTTTTTAGTTGTTATCAAAATTGGACTCTTTTAACCATTTTTCACTGTCATATAAAATACCTACTTATATGTGTATGCATTTGATTTTAGTCAGAAATAGAGTTCATATAAACCTTTTATAAATGACATCTTTGAGCTTGAAATGAAGTCTTAAATCTCCTCGAAGAAGACCGTAGACACAAGACACTTAAATTATCACTTTAATACAAAACCATACTCATGGACCAGTAGGTTTGCTTAGTTATTTTGCCACAGAAATATTGAGACTAATACTAATAAGCTAGCAGTCGCAACCTTCTGTCCAAAAAATGTTGCAATAATTAAGTTTCCATTAAAAGTAATTAGTATTAATAGGTACATTAACTAATTTAGTTAGTAATTAACCATATTGTTTCGACAATCACATTTGTACTAATACCATTTGTAAAATATTTGACGTATACTGACGATAAGTTTCGTAAAAAATAATGTAGGTATTTTTCGAACACAGGCGTTTTTCTGAACCACGAATTTGTTCCCAACAATTACTTTATTATAATTAGTAAGTACATAGGTTATTATGGCACGTTGGGAAGTCTATTTATTACAAAACGATGCAATAGGTTGCTAAAAAGAAAGCTCGTTTCGCTACTTTCCTGCCTTCAAAACCAAAAAATGGCAGCAGGACTGACTTACCTCAACTTCCGAGTTTACAGACGAATTTGTTGTTTTGTGGTCAGAGTTGACGAGCTGGTCGTTTGCTAAGTTTTGTAACAGTTTCGAATCTTCGTTGGAAATATCCGTAGCACTTTTATCTGGGGCTTTTGGTTCCTTATCATATTCCGGCGAAGGAGCCATCTTGAAGGAAGAACAGTCAGATGACACTCGTCGTATGACTTTCGCACAAGGAAAACACTACCCCGTAACTGTGATTTTTTTACTAACTACTTAATCGAATCATCGTGTTTTATTAAACTACTGCATAATTACAGTTCTAACCATTTTTATAAACGAAATTATCATTTTCGACGGATTCTGACCATCATTTTTTAGTAACTACACTACACAGACGCCCTCTACACTAATCACTTCACACCACAACGTCATCGTAGACCAACACAGATAAAAAAACAGGTTGATGAAAATGTTTGTCGCGCACGGTCAGTATTTCGGACTAGATAGAATATTACACTAAAAATAGTGCAATTTTGGAGTTTAACAAAATTAAAGGTAAAAATCTACGGTTAATGTAGTAAAAGTACCACTATTTTTAGTGTCAAGACACACATAACACAGATTATTCTAAAAATTCTGATTTTATTGGTTTGAGAATAACGCGTATCATTTCATTCACCGTCAGTCGTCAATATTTATATTATCTGTATTAAATTTATTTGTTCAATCAATACGTCATGTTAGGGTGGCAAACGTCATTATTTACCCCATTATCAAGTAAAAATAGAATAAACAAACTTTAGAGCGCACGCCATGTAATATGTTTGAGTTCACTGAGACGGGACGTGGATGCGGTGATGAAAACTGTGGATCCCGTCCAGGAATTTCCTGGAACTGTGCACTAACTTTAAGGTGGAATTATGAGGTTGTAGTTTTAGAGTTGACCAAACCTCATAAACACTTGTATTACATTTTTTTCACCTGTAACTTGTTCTGTTTTAGTTAAGTATCAGATAATAATAATAATAGTTAAGATTTTTATTTATATTTCATACATATACTTATGTTTATTTTTTTATTTCCGGGTAAATACTATTAGAAGTTGGCTAACCTAGATTCTCGCCCCCTCCCTGCCCTGTCATTCCGGGTTTTCCGTCAATTTTCCGTCGAATTTTGGTATTGCGAAGTGCGAAAGCGGTTTTTTTTTATTTTCCTCGTGCAAAAATTTAGACAAGATGACCGAAAGCAAAGAAAACGTTTTTCTATTTGTTCCTAACATTATCGGTAATTCGAATTTATTGAAAACCCTTAGTAATAAATTAAAATCAGTGAAACGTTTTGATGCCTTACTATCGAATTTGTTTTACAGGGTTTGGGCGTATTATTCTAGCTATTATTTCGTTTTATTTTATGCCCACACATTGTATACTGGCTGTAACATGCTATGTAACGTCGGCTCTGTTGGATGCTATCGATGGACATGCTGCGAGATACTTCAATCAGAGTAAGTGAACTATTATGGTATCACTAATTTAATTAGGTACTTACTTGGGTATCCAGAACTAAATAGCTACAACATGAATCCTAGAATCTTCAGAAGCAGTTTTATAATATTTAGGGTACACTTGAGGACCTTCTGCTGTCCATAAATAATTCTTATCATTTATTTATGAATATTGTCTGTTACAAAATAAATGTTTATTTACCTTCATAAAACATAATATTATCTTGTCATTAATGATTTTTTATGTAAAGCCATTTATTTCAGCATTTTTTTTATTATAACTATTGTTATTCTTTCTACTAGGTACATAATCAATAATGAAACCAAAAATTATTAGGTATTAACTCAGGAATTCAGCACATCTCTAGTACCTACATTTTGTTACATGGCAAGAATTGAACTTGTAACTACAGCACTAAAATTTAACGGTGCAAAGTTTGTTACCTATATAGGTAACTGATGCAGTACTTATTTTATTAGTAGGTAGGTCTCTTTATCTGAAGTAACGGTTTTATCTTTATTGCCACTCTTAATTTGAGTTAAATATATCAACTTTACAATGCCTCCACAAAGTAAATTTGGCAAATAACATATTATTTATAATTTTGTGTATTCTACTACTACTAACTAACTGTGTGACACTATTATTATTACACTAGCTGCGCCCCGCGGTTTCACCCGCGTAAGTCCCGATCCCGTGGGAATTACGGGATAAAAAGTAGCCTATGTGTTATTCTAGGTGTCCAGCTATCTATATTCCAAGTTTCATCGCAATTGGTTCAGTAGTTTTTGCGTGAAAGAGTTACAAACATCTATACAAACTTTCCCATTTATAATATTAGTAGGAAGTAGGATAGGATAGTAGGAAGTAGGATTTTCAAGTACCATTTCTCCTGTCCAAACACCTACCTTATAACATCTTTTGCTTCTTGTCCATCCACAGGTTGCCTGGAAAAGATTCCTTTAAGCGATAAAGCCACCCATTGTGCCACCTAGATTACAGTTGATAATGTGTTTCATTTAATTGTTATTTTTTGGTGTTACAATAAAGAATATCTATCTTTGCTTCCAAGGTACCAAGACCGGTGCTATGCTGGACCAGTTGACGGACCGAGCCGGAACCGCCGGCCTGATGATGACTCTAGCCACCTTCTACCCCGCCTACACCTTCTGGCTGCAGCTCTCCATGATCATCGACATCACCTGCCACTGGCTGTACTTCCACACCATCACGCTGCAGGGCCGAGCCAGCCACAAGTTCATTGACATGTCGGAGAATTACTTGATGCATCTTTATTACACCAACAAGAATGTTTTGTTTTTCATGTGTGCCGGGAATGAGATGTTTTATGCTGCGCTTTATGTGATGTACTTCTATACTGGACCTATAGGTAATAATAATAAATAATACTGTTTGTTTTTAGGGTTTCGTAGTCAACAAGAAACCCATAAAGTTTCGTCATGTCCGTCTGTCAGTCTGTCTGCGGCTTAGCTTAGAGATGCTTACTACTAAGAAGCTGTAACTTTGCAGGGGTATACATATTGATCACGCCGACAAAGTGCTTGAAATTGGGGATGATTTTTTATTTTTCGTTTACATCCTCGTATGAGATATCGTTAGATAGGTCTTTTAAAATCATTATGGGTTTAGAAAACCATTTTTCATTTTAGGGTTCCGTTTTCCGTTTTAATTGAGCGTTAAAGTGCTATGTTTAAGGGTCTCTGCATACGTAACGTTTCCCGGACGGAACGTCCTAATTTCTACATACAAAAATTCCGTCATCCCGTGCCATCCCCCCAATCGTTGCCCTGACGAGTTTTTTGTATGTAGAACTTAGCCCGTCCCGTACGGAAAACGCATCCATGTGACCCTTTTAGAGTCACATGTACAATCAAATAGTTGTACTTAGACACCTCATACGTATTCACTATATTAGAATATAAATTTAAGTTATCAGGAATAAGGAAAATTATCACAGCTTAGCAATCTTTTTAAATATACGAGTAATTAAACAAATTCTCAGCTGAGAAAAACAGGTTGTCAAGTCCTCGACCCAATTTCCTCTGCACATTTTTTTAATCCATTTGATTATATTCCATATTTTTGTTGAATGGGTACGTTATGTTTTTGAATACTTGTATTTGTTTAACAGAAGTGTTAAAGAATGTGGTTTAGGTGAACCTACTCCTGCCGCAACACAGTTTTAACTAGTGCGGAGGGTAGAAATCATTTGAAAAACATCTTTTTAGCTCAAATTTGTTTAAATGATATGGATTTACCCACAAAAACAAAAAATTAAGAAACTGTAGATTACATTTACTTTTATTACTTATTATAGTTTTTAAGTTAAGTTTTTGAGCCTTTAAAAATGTTTGTTCTTTTATTTTTATGCAAATAAACTTTATTTATTTATTATTTTATCTTTAACAGTAATGGGAGTGGGTCTGTACAAGCTGCTGGCTATAGTATCGTTCCCGGTGGCCGCGGTGAAGGCCGGTCTGTCCGTGCTGCACGGGATCGTGGCTGCCATGAACCTCGCTATCATCGACGTCAACGAGCGCGCCGCTATCGCCAAGAAACAAGAGAATTAGATGCCGTAACTTTATAGGGATGATGCTAGAACTACTGTAGATCTTTTGTTATTTGATTTTGAATGCTCTAGGCCAGCCATACTTAAAGTGTGCACCGCGGAATCCTGGGGCAAAGCCTGTATTGGGGCTCCTCGAAAAACATGAAAGTTAGAAAATAAAATCAATGCAATAGAAACCTCTCCTTTGTGTCGCGCATTCGGGGAAAATGGTTTAATTTGATTTTAGTACAGAATGTATAGCGTTAGTGTTTTGAGATTTGCGTGGTTTCTGTAATTACATTTGAGGGCTCCATCAAATATTTGGCTTTCCAAAAGGGTTTCGTCGCTGAAAATTTTGAAAACCGCTGCTCTAGGTATATCTACTAGAAATATTTTTAAGGAAGATTCATCTTCAAAAATTCACTCGCGGCTAAGCTCGGATTCGTGTCTCTTTAGTCTGTACCCTAGCGAGTTAACAAACTACACCACGAGAGTCGCCACGAGTGAAATATCAAATAGGTATGCTATTTTCCTTAAAAATGGACGGACTCTGGAGTACCCTTCGGAGTGACCTTACGGAATAGAGGACCCCGCAGAGAAAACACCTTGAGGTTGTCAAGTGAGGACGCTATATCATATAACCATGATAGATTAGTTATGAATGAATGAAATGAAATATGTATTGAAACTACATATTTCATAGAAAAGTATATAACCTAACCTGTAGTTTAACCATCGTTAAAGTTAACGGTCTTTAAAATCTCGAGAAACCGAGGGCTTACGATCTAAAGTAGTTCTAGCAAAAATACCACAAATCAATCACCTATTTAGAATTAAGTGTGACCAAAAATTTAAAATTTTGATGTCAAACAGGAAACCTACATTTTAAGTACCTAATCGGTCAAATTAATTATAAGTAAATGCGGGAATACACACAAATGCCTGTAGCTGGCGCACTTGCTTACGAGCTAGTTTCTTGTGTTGGCGTATTTTCATGCATGTGTGTGTACGCAAACTACGCAACTGGCATGACTACGAAATATCAAATCAACAATGCAAAATAAATAAATGTTGTGAACATCACACAGCGCCATCTAGCCTCATCGTAAGCTACTAAGCTTGTGTGACGGTGACTACACAGCAGATCAAATATATTATTTTTTAAATACATTTTTACATATTATACATTGAGAGTTGAGAGACACTCAGTTTCATATAGACATATAACATATGTATATTATACCAATTACTAAGATGCAGCTGTGTAATTTTTGTATGTGAACTTACAGGTATGTTTGTGTATTTCCGTTATAAAACCACTTTTATGTCACAAAAAAATTATGATATTTTTAAAATAAGTACATTTAGTAAAATAATTTTACCTATCAAACGCGCATAAAGTCAAATAAACTTTACTCATTTTTTTTAAACTTATGATAATGACAAAACAACTTCCATTTATCCAAAACGACTTCCATTTATCCCCAATTTGGTGGAATTTCATATTTATTAGAATGAACATAATATTTATGAAGGTTAAAAAAAAGAATTAAATATTATGCTTGGTTGTTCGTCTTTATGCGAATTTGACATTAAGTACCCTATGTTAGGATTTTGTAGTTTGACCTTATGTTATTAATTCGATGAAATTACAAGTTCTGAAATATATTCCATGAAACAGCATTTAAAGAGACACTCAATTTGAACAAATATTTAAATATTATGTAGATTTATGTGTTAGATTTATTCAATGTTGATTAAATGTTGTAGCCAAGGTCCCGGTTTTCCAATAGAGAGTAATTTAACTGTCCCAGAGTTAACCCGCTGTTAGTCTTTACTGTGATTTGTGATTACCACTACTAATTACATTTATTTCGTAATTTTATTTTTAATAATCTATGTATATCTACTAGAAATAATATTTTGAAGGAAAAATACAGCTTTAAAAATTCAGTCCCGAGGCTAACTCGTGTGGTGTAATGGTTAGAACGCTGCGATGGAGACGCAGTAACGAGTCTCACCGCGAGTAAATTTTTGAAGATGTATTTTTTCTTGATAATATTTCTAATATCTAAACTTTATTTCTTGAAAGTTACCTACCTGAGCGTGGTCTCAGGAAATAATGTTTTTGAAAAAAAAAACTCGTACTCGGCGGAATCCTTACCCGTGGCGAAGCGGTCAAACGCGCTGGTTCGGATTACCAGTAGTCGCGGGTTCGAACCCCGCCAGGTACGAAAATTTTTAGAAGCATTTTTTCAAAAGCAATATTTCTTCTTTCTTAATTTAATTATTGTGATGTTAATTTATTTTTTTATATTTTTTCAAATCGAATATTTTTGTGATTTTCTTTTATTACATTGGTGTTTGATATTTTTATGTCGTTCTAAGATTTTGTCCTTTGGGAAAAAGTGTTTCCACTAGTTCTAGCTTTTTGTCCTATGAGAAAAAGTTCCTACTAGTACAAAAGTAGAACTAGTGAGAAGAAACTAAGTTTTTCGAATATTTATTTACAGGCCCTAGTCATAATGTGACTCAAGGGTGGAAACACATCTATCAGAAAATCTGTAAATACCAGTTCTTGATTATGTTTAGTACAGGTGCCGGCAAACATCTTGAAAAATACGGACGTGGAAGGGGTAAGTTCGAGCAGTACATTTACGTGCAACTTTTATGAAAAATCGACTTCTGCGCATCCGCAATTTTTTTCTAGATGTTCGCGGCACCTGTGCTGTAGTTTACTTTGTAAAAGTTTTACTAAATAAATATTATTTTTATTTAAATAGGGCTTTTTTAGGGTTCCGCACCCAAAGGGTAAAAACGGGATCCTATTACTAAGTTGTACTGTCAGCCAATTTTCCGCTGAAGGGTCTTCTGATAGATGAGTTTACACTAGATTTTTTTAACTACTTTGAACGTTATTTGATTCTAACAATAAAAATATGATTGTCATATGGATGTTATAGCTTGTAAGTGGTTCCTAATAAATGGAATTAAATGAATAATGCATTTATTTAATGAACAACCCTTATTTAGTGGGAGGCTTCGGTCGCCGCTAATCAATCACCCATCGTTATAAGCTATCGTTACATGTTCTAAAAATCGGGGCCCGACAGAGCACACGTACAGCACACATTGAAACAAAATGGTATGTACCTACACAAATTCCTTTATATGTGTTCTGTAGGTGTGGACTGTCGGGTCGGGCCTGATTTGCAGAAACATCTAACGAGTGCTAAGTCGTAACACCCAAGACAATTTTATCCATGATCTTGTTGAGGTTATTCTTAAATTCTTAGTAAAGTTGTGATGAAAAACGTTTTTTTTAATCTTTTTTATGGTTTCGTATCCAAAAGGTATAATCGGGACCCTTTACAATAGACTCAATTATTATTTATTACTAAAGTCTTTTACTGTCCGACCGTCTGTTTGTCACCAGGCAGCATCTCATGATAATTCAATTCAATTCATTTATTTAAGTCAGATATCATAGATCCATTGTTTTGTTATTATAGCTATGTAGTAACAAAAATATTCCTAATAGCATATAAAAATTAAAAATAAATAAATTAAATTATTAAATTTTTTAAATTTAATTAATTAGCTGCGCTCCGCGCGATTTCACCCGCTTTAGTCTAGATCCCGCGGAAATATAGAGATCAAAAGTAGTCTATGTCCTACTCTAAGGTCCTATATCTATCTCTATACCAAAGTTCATCAAAATCGGCCCAGCGGTTTTTTCGTGAAAACGTAACAGATAGTTACTTTCGCATTATAATATTAGTAGAGGTGTATTCGTACTAGTTCGTACGGAGCAAAGATGTAGCGCCTTTACGTGCCTTTACCAAGTAGGTGGGTACTTTTCATAATAAAATAATACAACACAATATAGATAATTATGTAATTATTAAGTAGTTTTATTAATATTAAAAGAAGTAATTACTAGCGCGTAAACAAAGAAATACAATTTCATCACTGAACAAACTAAAAGTCATCGCTGTTAATGCAATATTATTTTAAAAGGAAACGGTAAATATAATACTTAAAAGCTTTAGTTTGAAGGCCCCACAGAATCCTTAGTACACTGAGCAGACTATCCCTTAAGGCTACTCATTCCAGCTCTCATGATCTCGTCAACGAGAAGGAGGTTGCTTGCAATTACAGAACAGGAATTCAAAATCTGCTTCTTCACAATGTAATTGTCCAAAATGCCCAAATCAAAAGGCTTAATAGCTTCTCCGGTGCTCAAGTCCAGTCCTACCGGATCAGGGTTCAGACGAGACTCTTCCTGGAGCTTTACTATGGTATCCTGAGCATCATAACCTGAGTTCACAGCAAGAGTTTTCGGGATAACCAGGAGAGCTTCTGCGTATGCTTGGATACCCAATCGGGCTTTCCCCTTCACTGTGTCTTTAAACTTCAACAACTCAACATTGGCCTTAATTTCAAAGGCACCAGCTCCGGGCACAACGCACTTGTCTTCAATGGTGTTGTTGATGGCTCTAAGACCGTCCCGGACTGCATCTTTGATCTGTGTTAAGGTGTGCTTGTTTGGACCCTTGATCAGAATGGTAACAGATTGCGGGTTCTTGCATTCCTCGACGAAGGTGTACTTATCTTCACCAAGCACATGTTCGTATACCAGGCCAGCGTATCCAAGGCACTCCTCGGTCATGTCATCGACGGAGTTCATAGCAATGCCTCCACAAGCCAGAGACAAGCGTTCCATGTTACGTCTCTTGGCTCTACGGAGACCCATAATGCCTTCTTTAGCAAAAGCGTCCAAAGACAAGGGGTCGATACCTTTCTGGTTGATGACTACGAATTTTTTGTCAGTACCGTCGCATAACTTCTTCTTTAAGGCTATGATCTGTGGAAGAAAGAAAAGTATGATATTTATAATAGTGTCTATATGCAAATAGAATGATCATAAATGTGTGTTCATGGACAGCAGATAATAACGTCGAGGTAAGAGAATTAAAAAGTAATAATCACGCGATGAAGACCCGGGAAAATATAAAATTATGAGTTCCAATTGTGTTACTTTAAAAAGTTTTTTTAGCAGATACAGACACCAGAAACAAACATATTTTATGGTCAGCATAAATACTTGTCTCAAAGGGAATTGAACCCGTAACCTTCTACATTGCAGTCGATGAGCTCATTGACCTAGCTGCACCAGCCGATATTGAACAGTCGTGCGTACTAAGCAATACTTGGCGCGGTCATTACTTGAATGGGTGACTGATCATTTGTGTGGCAAAAAATAAGATTTCCTGTGCTTCGGAAAGCAGTTGGTCCTGGTTGTTATCTCTGATAGCAGTCGTTAGGTCGATTTAGAGGCCTTAGATCGACCTGAGCAACTCTAACACACTACTACATGAAAAGAAGAACGGTCATTAAAACCTATAACCTTCTGCATTGCAGTCAGGGTCTTGCCGAACGCGCCACAGAGGCCATTAATCAACCAGAAAAGATGTAAATGTGGAGGCCACAAAATGTTACCTTCTTAACTCTCAAATCAATAAACTCCCTCTCAGCAGCGATCAACTTCTCGCGGTCTGCAGCAGACTTGTAGAAGAATCCAGAATTGACTTCCGTCTTCTCGTACTCAAGGGAGACGTTGCAGGTGAGGATGTATGCGTTCTCGAGGCGCTTGGGCATGTCGGGGTGGCGGCCGCCGTGGTCCAGAACCAAGCCTGGAAATTAATTATATAAATAAATAATTCTGTGAACATAAATAAATAAATAAATAAATTCTGTGAACAACACACAGCGCCATCTAGCCCCGTGGTAAGCGACTAAGCTTGTGTTACGGTGACTAGACAACGGATATAATACTTATATTTATTTTTCTTTTGTTAATACATACATATTATACATAGAGGGCACCCAGACCAGACACAAATATTTATTTTTATAAGCATAAATACTTGCACCCGGCGGGAATCGAACCCGCAACCTCCTGCATTGCAGTCGCGCTTTCGCACGACGCGCCACAGAGGTCGTCACCACGACATCACACCATTTAGCATCATTTAGCCACATGGTAAGTTACTAAGCTTATGTAACGGTGACTAGACACGACGCCTGTTCTAATACATTGCTCCCGTGCGAAGTCGGGGCGGGTCGCTAGTAATAAGATAAAAGAAAAGCAGATCATAACAGTAATCAATACCCTTGATAAGAGTCGTCTCAGTAGCGGTCTTGTGCTGCATCTCCATGATCTCCACCATGTGGAGATCCACCGGCGTGCCGGGGACTCGGATAGCGAGGACAGCATCCACGCAGGCCGCTGTCAGCACGTCGGCGAGGTTTGCGTGTACCTGGTTATTTTACAGAAATAATACAACACACTATATCAATAATACAAAAGGCATTTTTTTCTAAAAAATGTGATTTGTGAGTTTTATTACTTGAATGGGTAACCAATAATTTGTGTGGCAAGCTTCTCCATGCTTCAGAAGGTTAAACCTATGTAGCCTAAACTTTTGCTGGATTAAAATTGAGCAAAACATTCAATTTATAAATGTAAGGCTAGTGAAACCCCCAACCAATGAAACTTTAAAGTAACCTTTGTGCTAAGTTCTTTGCAACTATTATAACATAAACTTTGGGAGTCAATCATAGGGGTGGGTTACCTTAGTTTTCAATGATGTGCGAGCGACATCCACAAGGTTCTCTCTTTTGATCTCAACAGGTATCTTCATGGAGTCCAGGATTTCCAGCGCCTTGTTCCGTGCAACGTCAAAACCTTCAGTGAGGATGCGTGGATGCAGACCTGCAAACAACAGTATTATGTAGGTTTTTTAAGTGGAACCTGGAAGCTTTAATTATTTCATATTTATTATTCACTCTGCTATTTGAATGACCTTCTAAACTCTAGCTTCGAAAGTTTCGCTCCAAAAAAGAAACTTGACAGACAGATAGATGGACATTCAAGTGATTTTACCTATTATCCGAATATAATGAAATTGGGATGTACAACCTTTTTAAACTGAGACCAGCAAAGGCAAAGCATCGGCAAATTCGTGTTGAACCTTGATGTTTGGTCTAATTTAATAATTTAGTTGAACAATGTTCCATCCCATTCTCATTGCGTCAGCCTCAATGACGAAACCACGAACATGGGATCTACATGGCGCCGCATGATAAGGAAAGCTGACCCTGTGTAACTGGATAAAGTGAGGACAAAGAAGAAGAAGAATGTGTTCATACCTTCACTAATGTAAATATCAGCTTGTTTAAGCAGTTCTCCGATGAGCAGCACGGTGGACGTAGTGCCGTCACCAGTAGCATCATCCTGCGCGGTGGAGGCGCGCGCGATCAGCGATGCCGTCGGGTGTTGGATCTGCATCTCGTGGAGGAGGACATTCCCGTCTTTTGTGATCTTTATGTCCCCAGCACCAGATACCAACCTGTTACAAATAATTTAATTACTATGGTTACTAATTAACTAGATTCGCCCCGCGGTTTCGTCCGATCAATCCCGATCCCGCGGGAATGTTGGGATAAAAAGTATATAATAAATAATCCAGGTCACCAGCTATCTGAACACCGAGTTTCATCGCAATCGGTTTAGTAGTTTTGTAATAAGAGTACCAACGTACTACTTATTTACACACAAACTCACATTCCTAATGTTATTATTATTATTAGTAAGTAGATGAAGAAAAGTTTTTATTTAGACAATCAAGAAATGAAAGTATGAAACAGGATTTTTTTTTTCTAAATCCTTGTATAGTATATGCTCTAATTAGCTTTTAACCCACTTGTTACTATTGTTTGATAAAAGGATCAACGAACGAAAAAAAATCTGTACCAAAATGAGGGTAGTTTTATAATATTTTTTATATTGCTATCGTTAATTTGTCACATTGCGAAGTTGTCATTAGTGATTTGCAGTTATTACCGTTTCACGTGTTTTCTCCAAGGAACTTTAAAATTTACGATTTTACAGGATGGATTTGTCGAGGTATGTTATGATATTTGAAATACTTATAATTATACAATATCCGTAATAATATTATAGTATTTGAATGTTATTGACTAAAAGTGAAGAAATAAATACGATCACACAACATTTACTATAGTTATTTTTGTAGAAAAATGGTGTTCCTTTTATCAAACAGTAGTAATATGCACTTCTTCCGATGTACTTCAGGAAAGTATTGATAAACATGCGCCTTTTCATTTGTTTTTCGACAACTTTTTTACTTCGATCCCTCTTATAGATTAATTGCGTGAAAGGGGTTTGAAAGCCACTGGCACAATTAGAGAAAATAGACTATCTAAATGCCCTCTGCCAAAAAATAAGGAGTTGCAGAAATCAGAACGTGGCACCGTGAAATATAAGTCCACCAGAGCCGAAGACATTGTTGTGTGTAAGTGGAATGACAACAGTATAGTTACTGTGGGATCTAATGCAGGCAATTCAGCCTACTATAAAAACGAAAAGATTTTCGCAACAACAGAAAAAATATATTCAAATTGATCAACCAGCCTTGATAAAAACATATAACGAAAATATGGGCGGTGTAGACAGGTCAGATCAGAATATTGGTCTATATCGCACTTCTACCCGAGGAAAGAAATGGTATTTTCCATTATTATTCCATTGTCTGGATATGTCTGTTCATAACGCTTGGCAGTTATATAAAATAAATGGAGGAGACTATGACCATCTGAAGTTCCGAAGGAGGTTGCTACTACTCTCTTATAAACCTACAACAAAGGAGCTCCTCGCAAACCTGGCCGTTTATCGAAAAGTTTTCATGAAAGTTCTCGCTATGACAACATAGGTCATATTATCAAATAATAAATTTTTTTGTAAGAAATGTTCTGTTTCTCTTCACCCAAAAACGTGTTTTGAAGCTTATCACACATTGAATAATGAGTGAAATTGTCAACAATGGCATTAATTACATAAATATCAATAAAAAATTGTAATACAATCAACAAATTAGTTTATTTTCTTCTTACAAATCACAACTACTCGTTTTATTACGTATTGCCCACTTCATCGTAGTACATTTTACTAGCGTTCCTTTTATCAAACGCCATTTTCCGGAGTTTCCAGATTAGATAGAAATTTTTTTTAATTTTTCCTAGATTTCTGGGGTCATAAATACCCTGCATACGAAAAATCATAGTCATCCGACTACTTTAGGTATATCCGTAATAACTGGGTTAATAAGCTGAAGAAGAAATTCTGCCCCAGCCGGTAGGCGTAACCACGGGACGCAGCTAGTTATGTTAACGATACTGTCACATGATTTTTTATTTCAGATTATCTCTTTCAATATCCACTTTGAATAAACAAAGTTAAGTTCTAAGTAAACATCGGGATGAAACTAATGTAATAGAAGTACAGTTTCGACATATTCTCTCAGGAAAAACAAAAAAACTTACATTTTCATGGTGCCTTTTGGACCGAGGTTAGCTTTCATTACATCTTGAATACCTTTGGCTGCACTTATGTTAACTGCGAGGGCCTGTGCAGCTCTAGCAAATTCAGCTTTTGGGTTTAATAAACTGATAGCAGCCATGATTTAGTAAATAATTATTTTCCAAATTCAACAATTCAAAATTGCACGAGGTAAGAATGAAAAGGATGACCGCACACCGCAACAGAAAATAAACCAAGGCCGGATTCCACAGATTATTAAAAATTGACAGACTACTGTCAGATTGACAGCTTTCTGACATTTTGCTAAAAACTTCATTTTTTTCTTATCGTGTGATCTGAAACTAAAATATTTTATTTTCCTTGATAAAATGTCACCCCTTATTTTCAATTCAACTCGTACAAAATATTGAAAGTAATTAATTTCTTCTCAATTTTAATCTTATTATTTCAAAGTTATTTGATTTCGCACGCAGTAGTCGTTAAAACCCAGTACTGATACAAGTGATACAGAAATGAGGTTTCGTTTATTTTATTTTAGTATTAAGTTTCTGAGTGTATTTGACCCAGTGGAGAAAGAATTTGAATTCCATAAAATGCAATAGCCGCCGCGCTACACCTAGTATCTCTTTCTAACGACTGACAAAATCGCAAGATGAAAAGGAATGGCAGGTCTTGGATATTTATTTTATATACCATCCTTATTTGTCTGGTATTCTTATTTTACTTCATTGCGTTCCCGTTCGTAACAAGATGCAAAAATAAATTTCTATTTTTGGATAGAATTGGAAGTTAGAAGAGATGTATCTTCTTGCCACGAGAATCTACCAGATCCATCTTTAACTTGAGCTATAAAAGTGCCCCAGTTTCGTGTTAATTCCAAGTATTATTTGATAATTGAACAATGGGTGTTCACACTGAAGAAGCTGAGATATACAAATCGAAGGGGAACGAGGAGTTCAAATCCGAAAAGTATGAGGAAGCTCTGTCATTCTACACCAAAGCAGTTAACCTCGCCGAGAAAGACAGCAGAGACTTGGCCACATACTTGAAAAATCGTGCTGCAGCTTATCTCAAGATAAAAGAGCATGAGAAAGCAATAAAAGACTGTGATGAAGCCTTAAAAATTATTCCTGAAGACCCTAAAGCTCTGTTTCGAAGATCACAAGCCTTAGAAAACTTAGAAAGGTTTGAAGAAGCCTACAGGGATGCTAAAACAATATTCACTGTAGACCCCAGCAATAAAGCTGTCCAACCAGTGCTATCGCGGCTTCATGCTGTCGTTCAGGAGAGAGCCAGTCGGAACGCTCAAACCGGCAATAAAGTGGAGCAAATGTTTAAACTAGCTTTCACCCTTGGAGAAGATATGGAAAAACGTGAAAAAGCAATGGGTAACCTGGTCGTTTTAGCAAAAGAAAATGCTGGAGCAGATATAATGCTCAAAACTGGCGTAGTCCAAAAAATGCAGCAACTTTTAAAAGTTGAGAAGAACCAAGAGATTTATGTGAATGGGATCCGAGTCATCAGTCAGCTGTGTAAGAGAAATGTGGAGAGGACTAAAGCAGTCATCAAAGTGGTTGGTATTCCTTGGATACTGGAGATTATCGACAGTGACAATGACGAGACTGTGAACGCTGCACAGTACTGCCTCCAAGTCATATTGAATACATTCTCTGGTTTAGACAACAAGAAAGACTCCAGACCAGATACAAATATGTGTGAAGAGAATAAAAATGAAATCGATACCCTTCTTACTTGTCTGACTTATTCAATCACTAACAGAGTAATTACTGGTAAAGCTAGAGATGCCATAATGGAGCTTGTAATGCGAAATTGTCACTACACTGCAATGAGCTGGGCGGAACGCTTCGTAGAAATTAAAGGGTTGCAACGCTTATTAGAGGTGTGCAGTGAACTACAGGAGTACAAATATGAATCTGCTATGAACATCACACCCTCCTCAAGTACCATAGCAGCTGCCTGCCTAGCCAGGATATATGAGAACATGTACTACGATGAGTTAAGAGAAAAATTCAATCACCAAGTTGATGACTTTGTCAAAGATAAACTACTGTCTCCAGACCTGGAATCCAAAGTGAGAGTAACCGTTGCCATAACTGCTTTACTAAGGGGACCACTTGATGTTGGAAACTATGTTATCTCTAAGGAAGGTATACTTGAGATGATTCTAATTATGGCTCAAACGGAAGAGACTCTACAGCAGAAGGTTGCCTGTGAATGTCTGGTAGCTGCCGCATCTAAAAAAGACAAAGCTAGAACCATAATCGACAAAGGTGTTGAAATATTAAAGAAATTGTATGGATGCAAAAATGATGCTGTTAGAGTTAGAGCATTGGTTGGGTTATGCAAAGTTGGGAGTTTTGGTGGAGATGATGCATCAATTCGTCCCTTTGCAGAAGGATCAACAAAGAAACTAGCTGAAGCATGCAGAAAGTTCTTAGTTAACCCAGCCAAAGATAATGATGTCAGAAAATGGGCTGCTGAAGGCCTTTCCTATTTGACCCTTGATGCTGATGTAAAGGAAAAATTAGTTGAAGATAAATCAGCCATTCAGGCATTGATTGAACTTGCTAAAACTGGAGATCAATCGAGTTTATACGGTGTAGTGACAACATTGGTTAATGTTTGCAATGCTTATGAAAAGCAGGAAGTTATGCCGGAAATGTTAGAGCTTGCTAAATTTGCTAAACACCACATACCAGAGCAACATGAGCTTGACGATCCAGACTTTGTCAATAAAAGGATAACCATACTTGCCAAAGCAGGTGTCACTACAGGCTTAGTAGCTTTGTGTAAAACTGAAAGTCATAATTCAAAAGAATTGATTGCTAGAGTTTTCAATGCTATTTGCAACCTTCAAGAACTTCGGGGTATTGTTGTTCAGCAAGGTGGTGCTAAGGTTTTGATTCCAATGTCTCTAGAAGGCACAGCCAATGGCAAAAAACAGGCTGCCCAAGCCTTAGCACGAATTGGTATTACGATAAATCCCGAAGTTGCTTTCCCTGGTCAAAGAAATTTAGAGGTTATCAGACCATTGATTGCCTTGTTACACCCTGAGTGCAGTGCTTTGGAGAACTTTGAATCGATGATGGCATTGTGCAACCTTGCTGGTATGAATGAGTCAACAAGAAACAGGATTCTTAAAGAAGGAGGTCTGTCTAAGATTGAGCATTATTTATATGAAGATCACGAAATGCTGTTGAGAGCTTCAACACAATGTATTTGTAATCTCCTCCAATCAGACGAAGTTGTCCAAACATATGAGGGAAATAACGACAAAACGAAGTTTTTGTATTTACTGTGCCAGGAAGAAGATCCGGAGACAGTTTTAGCTGCCTCGGGAGCATTATGTATTTTGACTTCAGTCAGTAAGATTTGCTGCCGTAAGCTGTTGGATTGCCAACCTTGGGTAGAAACCCTAAGATGCCTACTTGCTAATCCTATCATGGAAGTTCAATACAGAGGGACCTATATACTTAACAATATTGTAAAAGACGATAAAGATATTGCTGCAAAAATATTTGAAACTGATGTTATGGAGATATTAATGGCTCTGACGAAGCTAGAAGAGCCAGAATGTAAGAGGACCAAGGAAAATGCTCAGAAATGTCTAAATACAGCAGAAGAAATGGGAGTCATAAGAAAGCCAGAGGAACCGATATTAAATGACCCCTTTGAGGACCCTGAAAACCTTATTGAAGAAGAGTTAGAAGATGAACAATAATAAGCTTTTAACTACTGCATTAATATTTATTTATAAACTAAATTAAGTACATGTATGTTTAAATTATTGTTTAAAAATATAATTTTCAAACCTAATAATAACAACAGGGCATGTATTCTAAAACATCTCAACATAGCTTCAGCATTGTTAGATTTTTGTAGGAATAGCTTCTGCAATTTTTAGAAACATTGCAGTTTCGCTTTTGAATTCAGCAATTATTGGTAATTTTTCTAGAGATTTCTTATAAAAAACAACAATAATTGCTGAACCATATTCAACATAAAAATTATGATGCTAAAGCTATGTTGATATAAGTTGGTTATAGAATAGGTGCTCAGGTCTCTTATAGAGACTATCTAGGTTAATCTATGTTTCTATCTTTAAGTACTTGTTACTATTTATGTATTCTGTGCTCTTAAGTTAATTATTATGTTTGCTTTATGTATTATGGAGAAATTTATGTACCTAAGTATAGTTTTTAAATATGTAGGTAAAGAAGTACATAATAAATTTTATAAAGTGTTTGCAGGTCGTCATTTTATTTACAATCACATCGGAATATCCGTACATTTTAACACACACACGTACACACATAAATTAAATGGTAAAGATTTTAACTAAATGTTAACCCTAAATGCAAACTGTTAAATATAATAAATTATATCTTTATTATATTTAACTTTATACTGACCTATTTTTAAATACCTAACATTGGTAATTTATTTGGTTGTAAATTAATTCAGTTTATGACAACACTTGCCATTTTTTAAAATTCCCGCCTTAGAAATTCCAATTTTTCCAAATGGAATACCGCGTCCTTCCCCCTCCGTTATTCCTCTCTTTCCCACCATTTTTATGCAAAGGTCTTTTATCGTACACGTTAGACGCCATATTTAGCCGACCGATATTTCGGCTTTTACCGTTTCATTTTATGTCTAGTGACACAATAACGTTGAATATTTTGCGCATAATAAAATTAACACACATAAATTATTAATCTAAAAGCGGTTTTCAACTTTTTTACGAGCGCTTTGGTAAATTCTCTGAAGATATCGGAACGTGACACAGTAAGAACCTACAAAATGACAGCTTGATTTGGTTTGGTTTCCGCTACTGTGCTATTGTGCTATTTTCTGGTTTTCGATAGAAAAATCTAACGAAAATGTCAATTTCCACTGCTGCAGGTATGTATCTTATTCATCTAAACAATAAACAAAATGATTTGGTAGCGATTTCCAAGTGTTTACCATCAAACCTGGTGAAGTAGTGTTTTCGGAGAAATGCCATGGAATCCCATATGGCGGTCCACACTCCACATGATCTAATGACGCTAGCTGATAGTTAATAATAATTTTTTTAGGTAATCAATTCATAAATGCATACATTTTAGCTGTAAATCAGCCGGAAAATGAATCGGATTTGAGGTTCTAGGTTACGATGTATATCTGGATTTTCTGGAGACTTAAGAGTTTTCGCGTTTACAGGACGCTTACGAAATGCAACCTGAACTAACTCTCTGTTAGCATTTCTTTACAAACCCAACAATAATGCCTAAATTACTGAAATGTTTGTGCCCAATCAGCTGATTGATTGTGATTCAAGATTATTAGCATACCTAACTTGTTATTTGCAGAATTAAATCTTCAATTATTGAGGTCTACATTGTGTTAAAGAAAACAAACTTGTTGACACAATCTATTTAAAAATCTTTTAACATTAAACTATTAGATTTACTTATTTGACTGAACAAGTAATTTGCTTACCAGTTGTTTTATCAGATATGTATGTACCAGAGCCTCTCTTTTACCTTGAAATCACAGTAAATTACTTTGTATTCTCAAATTCCTTGCTTTACTGGTTCCGCAGATGAACGCACAGAGGGAGACGATGACACGTCACAGGAGAGCCACCCCAAAGAAGACAGTAGTGATTCAGAAGTGGAAAATGAACCACAAAACCAAAACGGGGCACCTAGCCCAGAAGTGCATGAAATTACCAGTGATGACGAAGAGGATTGTGTAGTGACTAACGATGATGAATCATCAAGTTCAAGTTCTGATAGTAATGACAGCTCAGAGGGATCACACCAAAGCAATAAACCTATTGAGGAAAAAAAACCTGAAGAACTTGAAAATGGTGAAGGTGAAGTTGAAGATGATGATGGGGAAGATGAATCTGATGTTGAAGAAGTCGCTATGGAAGATCCATTGACTCAACAAAAGAAGGCTAAACCCATAATTATCAATGATACTAAAAGCTTAGCCGATTTAGCCTCGAAACAACCTCCTAATACAAATGGTGAACAGAAAGAACCAACTGTCGTTATAATTGACACTAATTCTATATTGTCAGGAAAGGGCCCAGCCCCAATTACTAGCAAACCTTCGACAAGCGCATTAGATGCTCACAACTTGTGTCAGAGTATCGCTGCAAGAGGTACAACCATCACTCCAGTATCTTGCAAGGCTAGTTCCAATCAGCCCACAGTTACACCAACTCCACAACCTAACATTTTACCATCTTTGACAGATGATATGTTTGTTGTAGAAGCACCATCTTTTATTGTACCTTATGTATATGAGAAACCATCCGTTAAACCTTTTAGGGAGTTTGTGGACAAATTAGGTAAGGAACTAGAAGAGATTAAGCTAAAAGAAGATGAAGAAAAGGTAGAGAAAGAAAGAGCCGAGAAAGAGCGAAAGGAAAAAGAGCGTGAGGAGAGAATAGCCAGAGGAGAAAATGTTGAGGAAGAAGAGGAAAAGGCAGCAGAAGAGGCCAGAGAAAAGAAAGCAGAGAAGAAAGAGAGGAGGAAACGAAAAACTGAAGAAGACGATGACTCATGGGATGGAGAAAGTGATGACTCAGATGAGCCGATGAGTGATGATGAAGTTATCATCAAGAACAAAGAGGATGAACTGAAAGATCCCATCAGCATGATAGCTAAAAGCCTTGGTGGAGGGAAAACAGACAGTTATTTTGATTGTTCACTCGGTCAGTTTTTTATCAACATTGGCTTGAACTTGGTACAAGAATTTGTACAAAGTGATTTATTGAAGCAACAAAATCGTAAACTTTATAAGGAAAAGAAGTCTGGACGGAGCACAAAAGCTACAGAGTCTGCAATTGCATCTCTGTCTCAAAACATAGAATTCAGCAAAAAAACAAATGCACCTTATGCTCTTGAACAAAAACGGTGTGAATTTTGTAGTTTTAAAACAGAGTCAATGTTGGTGATGGCTCATCATTTGGAAGCACCTCATATGCGTAATAATATTTACAAATGTAACACATGCCCCTTCGAAATACGGAGTCCTCATGATATCTTGTTTCATATGGAAGCTGAACATAATATTAGAGGGCGACTGGAAAGAGCCCCTGCTTATCAGCAATGTGCAAATTGCCATTTCGAAGACAACAGTAAAACAAAATTGGCGCGGCATTTAATTGCATGTGCTAAAAAATTCAAACCTGACCTTAACTTAGCTCCTCCACTGGAATGGGAGCCCCCAGCAAAAATACCGAAGCTCACTCGTGCACGGAATAATATGGTAGGATCTTATCAACCGAATTTCAATAGACCTCAGATGGGTATGAATAACTTGGGTAGACCACCATTGCACATTACTGGGATACCAAACATGCCGGTGCTGGGTAGACCGCGCGGACGCCCGCCACACTTGTCGACCCAAAGTCGGGGCACGCCTGTCGCCGGAGTGCCTATAATACGAAGCGGCCTTATGATCATGCATAATACGCCACCGGGAACGACGATATCCAACTATCCCATTGTACAAAACAACCAGGTGAACAATACCTCCACCACGCCTAAGATATCGATCACGCCCTTGCCTCGCGCGCCTCAACCCTCGGCATCGACTTCTGTACAAAACTCTAAAGCGACTTTCGTCATTTGCGAAATTTGCGATGGTTACATTAAAGATTTGGAGCAGCTAAGGAATCACATGCAATGGATCCACAAAGTTAAAATTCATCCTAAAATGATTTATAACAGGCCTCCGTTAAATTGCCAGAAATGCCAGTTCAGATTCTTCACGGATCAAGGTCTAGAACGGCACTTGTTGGGATCGCATGGTCTCGTGACAAGCTCGATGCAGGAGGCTGCAAACAAGGGTAAAGACGCCGGGCGGTGCCCAGTCTGCGGCAGGGTTTATCAATGGAAGCTGTTAAACCACGTGGCGCGCGACCACAACATGACTCTGAAGCCGGCGCACCTCTCGTACAAGTGCACTGTCTGCACTGCCACCTTCGGCATGTACAAACAGTTTGAGAACCACGTGTACTCAGCGCATAGCGTCGTCGCTAAGCGAGTCATGGATAAAGGCGGGAAGCCATCCGGCAACTCGCCCGCGCCCACTGCTTCCCCAGCTTCTAAGCTTCAAGACTCCAACTCGCTCTTGAAACCGCTGAAGATCAGTGACGAGATCACTATCATCCCACAGCCCGCTAAATCCGCTCTCACCATAACTGCTAAGGGTAAATAACGATTATAAGCAGAATCGAGAGAACTGCAATTTGCGCGATGCACTTTCGCAGAAGTATTGTGTACATAGATATTTGGAGCTATCAATTTAAATATTATTTTGAGAAATGGAGATGTATCTAGTACACCTGTTTAGTTAATGAAGATAAATGAACTAATGAAATCATATTGCGTATTCTCAATGTATAAACGAAATTAATGTAAACGTAATAGTTTTATTATAAAATTAATGATATAAAACAGTTACTAGTAAATCTTTGTTAGAGCTTCTCCAATTTAATTGTGATTTGAGAGCTGTGTGATAGTTTAGTTTGTGTGTCACAAAACAGAAGGAAAATTTAAGATCTGTCCTGGCCCCTGATTACATAACTCTGTCGCTAACAAATCACGTTTGAAACAATTGAAATAATTGAATTTTGCGTTTGCAGATATACAATTTGATAGTTACAGTCGCTAGTTTTAATTGCAATGCCAATATGTAAGCAACTGAATGAAGTGAAAACTGACGTGTAATCAACAATTTCAATTGTTTCAATCGAGATTTGTTAGCATCAAAGTTACAAAATAAGGCCCCTGTATTATGTTACGTGTGATGTACTCGCCGAGTGATTGTTTACGAAAATAACTGCTTGTAATGAAAGAGTGAATAAACGTGATACATTTCCCAAGTATAAATTTAATTAATTTATTTCTCTTGACGATATTTTCTTATATCTTTTAAAATCTAATTTACGGCTTACCTTTTAGTTTCATTCTCTTTACTGTAATGTATAGAAATATTAGTTAGTACTTTCCATTATGACGATTGTATATTGAATCAAATATTGATTGATAGTTTAGATTGTCTAAGCTTAGTTTAATTATGGTAGAAATTAATCGTAAGTAAATAATTTGAATTGTATTGTAATAACTTCCATATTTCCCTATTACAGAATAGTGCCGAGTGGGCGTTGTTTGTGCCTCGTGGTCCCACTCGGGTGTTCCGTTGGTCTACCCGGTAAATTACCACTCAGGATGGTCCATCGGTCTACTTGGTGATATTACCACTCTAGAGTGGACCTCGGTCCATCCGGTGGAATTACCACTCAATGGTCCATCAGTCCACCTGGTGAAATGACAACTCATTGTATTCCTTCAGTACAACATGTGGTATTACCACTCAGAGGTCCACTTGCTGACATTGCCACTTAGGGTGGTCCACTCAGTGACATTACCACTCAGGGTGGTCCACTCAGGGTGATCCACTCAGGGTGGTCCATCGGTACGCCCGGTGGGTGCACGCGGCACGGCTCGTGGCACTCCCGCCCCACAACTCGCAACTCAACATCATTATTTATTTCTGATCTCAGATCAACAGGCTGAACATGTTGATTTGGTAAATGTTTACTGAATTGTTATTGTACTTATAGAACTGAGAATGATGTATTTTTTTTATTTAATAAAAAAGACCATTGTAATTGTACTTTATTTTCTTTTTCTGTTTTATTTTACCTAGTAGGTACTTTTAATACTTACTCATATTTTCTACTAGAAGGTATTATAATAAATTGAAGTACCTATGCCTAACCAATGTTAGATTTTTTCGAAAATAGTTATAGATTTTGCAATTTAACCAACGTTTTTGTTTTACCGTTTTTTTTTCTCAAATAATATTCGCGACGAATGGAGGACCTCCATGTTTTTAAAGTCGGTTAAAAGTCTAAAAACAGTTGAGACACGAGTGTCAAACTAGGTAGAGTAGAGACGCGAGAGATGAGATTTTTTGAGGGTTCCGTACCCAAAGGTAAAAACGAACCCTATTACTAAGACTCCACTGCCGTCAGACTGTAACCAGCCCCAGGCTGTAAGTATCTTAAAAACCGTGATAGCTTGTCAATTGAAATTTTCTCAAATAACATAATCATTACATTATTTAATGTCCCCGGGCCCCTGGGGCCTGATTGTGTAACTTTGCTGCTAACAAATCTAGATTGAAATTATTGATTACACGTCATTCGGTCGCTAACGAATTGCAATGAAACCTAGCGAAATCAACAATTTCGATTGTTTCAATTGTGATTTGTTAACAACATAGTTACGTAATCAGGGGCATATTGCCCTTAGACAACAAATACTTAATAAAAATAAAATTTAAGTGGGGCTCCCATACAACACACGTGATTTTTTTGTGATAATGTTACGAAACCCTTCGTCCGCGAGTCCGACTCGCACTTGGCCGGATTTTCAGTTAACAACACCTCTGAGGGAAAATTGGACTACCTGTAGTTATAGTTGTATGCCTCAGCGTTTGTAATACCTACTACTACTTCTGCATATTAAAATTACTACTAAATACCAGCTATGGACTAGTATTACATAACGTTTACGTACCATACATAAAGTTTAAAGTACCTATATAGAACTTTGAATCCAGTTATAATTCATAATTAACTTACCTACATATAGGAATGTTTTCCCTTTGATAAACCTATTATTAAATATCAACTGCCTCATAGATGCAATAATAGGTACTTACCTAATTGTAAATAATTAATTACTACCTACCTAAACCTCTAAACATCCTAGCCTTCACAGAGGTGTTCCAAAATGCCATTGCCACCTTGATTATACCTTATGTATACCTATAACGGAACCTCTTGAACGGAACCCTCGCTCGTAGTAAGGCACGCACACCGCACGGAACCACAAAGTACCTACGGAACCCGGAACCGGTTACTTCACCACACCTTAAAGCCTCGCACACACAGATAATAAAGATCATGCATGATGATGATGCATGCAGCTTGACTACGACGAACGCCATGCGCCATGATTTTGTGGGTTGCTATGTAAATCTCGCGTCACAAATCTTAATATAACGGAAATTCGTCTCATATTGTTGCTGAACATGTTGCGGGAAACTTTGCAACGATGCAGTGACACGTAGATGCGCATGATTTTGTAGGTAGGTACTTTTCCGAGCGGGCGAAGCGTATCTGCTTCAAGTCTGGCATTTTGGTTTGTCTGTCAGTATGTTTGTATGTCGGTCGTATTTCTCAACCGATCTTGATGAAAGATCGGATGAAATTGGAACTTGGTAGTTAGTAGGTAGCTTGGTAGCTACCTACCTAATTAGTACTGAGTGATGGCGCACCTGGCCGTAACCAACTTTTCATCACTTGAAACCTTTAGATCCTGTTTGCAGCACTACTAACTACTAGTTACCTAAGTAGGTATAATATAAATTTAAAATTAAATTTTGCTGTTTAATTGAAACAAAGAAACCGATAAAAATATTTTAACAAAGCCGCTGTGTGGAGGGAGCTTTAAAATTGAAGAGGTTTCATAATGTTGTCAGATTATTACAGTTTCCCAAATTTTGAGACTGTTTTCCCATCGTGGATCTGCTACCAATTTATTAACATACGAATAGCTTTCAGTAATTTACACATGATTCAACATAATTTAAATTACTTACTCACAATAGATTAAGTTTTATGTTATTAACTGATGTTTCTTGCTTGAGTCTTTAAAGTCTGGATAAAGTTCGCAATGAGGAAGAACACTAACTTTTATCCCGGCAGAGTTCGGTAGTCGGATGATCTTTACTGTCAAACGTTTGTCAAACGTCAGATGTTTTTTACAACTCTCGGCGCCAAATTGGCCCTATCGGTCTGAGACCGAAAGAATAAAAAAAAAACTCGGCGTTTCCATTGGTGGAGGACCATCATCGAAAAAAAAAAAAGATCATCCGATGCCAGCGCCTCTGCAAACAGCTTTGCGCGTGGCACCCCATTCGCATGAGTTTCTTTAATTAACCGCAACTGTCGCAACATTTTGAGTAAAATAAAAAAGCCCGACGGGCAACACTACTTGCTGCACTTTTTTTTCGAGCGGGCATGGCATCGATGGTGGTTGTGCAGCAATTTTCTATAAAAGTAAAAAATAGGAGACAAGTAGCCATGCCCTGTATCCTGAAGGAATTTGCCAAGGTATTCAATTATTTATTTTTAAATGTCTAAACAATATAACCGAGGTGTTAAGGTTATGTCCAGCCACCTCAGCTCTCTTGAAACCCATTCTCGTCCACGTGCTCAATTTTTTCTAAAATCCTCCTACATATCTTTTGTAGACCCGTCCTCTAGTGAAAAGAATCGATTATGTCCTTACTGAAATTATCGATATCATATCGCACTAATCTTTTTCCCACGGTTATTCGACTTCTTACCTATTATACCTACTTATTGATATTGATAAGATAGGTATAGTTTTTTTTTTACAAACGTGGCTTAGCAAATATGAGAAGATAAGTTACAAATGATGACAAATAACACGAGCCGAAATGTGTTTTTATGAATAACACGTGATATCAAAAATGATAGGTCTGAACTTTCTCAACCATGCCGCCAACAGATCAAAAACTCGTCTAATTTGCCTATTTATCTAGAGATGTTCTTTTTTATCCACAGAATGACAGAGTAACATGAATGCTATGTACCAGCAGGATACTACAAAAGGTACAAAATGATTTTTCTGAACTTTATTAAGATGTTCTCGATGACTTAGTTTGGATGATGAGTCAGTAGGTGTACCAACTTATTGGGGAGACTAGTTTGATTTCTGCTATTGAAACAATGTTACCCTTGAATTTACAACCATGACCTTATTATGGCAATGCACTATGCATTGGAACAGTTGTGGGTTCAAATTCCAGTTGGGACAAAGGAAAACTTTTTTTAGTCCCTCCGAATAAATCTGGTTGAAGAAATGGATGGATAGGTTCGCCTTGCAAGATCTTGTGCATTATAATGATTAATCCATTTTCGAATAAGTTTACTGCTGATAATAAATTATCTAATTGATAATAATATATTTATCAGTACCTATATTATAAGTAGTTACCTATCTACATCTGGCTGGCATAAATCCAATTGTGAAAATAGAACCAAGAAGAAAAATGTTAACATAGTTTTTTTTCAATTTCTTAATCTATGCTTAGGTTACCATGATGAGACCAAACACGAGCCGAAAAAGTGTTATTTTGATAACAACATGAAATTCAATGATAGGCCTGATTTTTATACTCCAAACTAGACTTTATCATTTGTATGTACTTACATATTCCTAACATGTTTTATTCTTTTTCAGGTATGTATGAAGAGAACAATAAGTTGGCTAGATTTAATATATTAGTGCCTACTAACAACTTGACAATGGTTTTTTTGAGGAATAATAAGAATGAACCTAATTTGCCATTGGCATGAGGTTTAAATTCAAGGTATTCAGTATTACAAATTTAAAATTACCCTTGTCATGGTTGTGTACAGGTGCCGGCAAATATCTTGAAAAAGAAATGGCAGATGCGTAGGAGTTAATTTTCATAGAAGTCGCACGTAAATGTACTGCACGACTTACCCCATCTAGGTACGTCAGTTATTTTCAAGATGTTTGCCGGCACTAGGTACTCTGTGTAACTAGGTTTTTCTGAATAAAAATAATTAAATTTTTAAACTTGCTTTTATTTAATACTAAAGTGGGTCCCTTATTTTAAAATAACTATAATTAATTATGTACAAATTATTTACAGAAATAGATTCTATCAGCCTTTCATTTTTACAATGCAATATTACTTACTAATTTATACAGTACAGTCACAGTCCTTTTTCAATATAATGAATTATAATTTCATTTTATTATAATTCATTGGTCGCCTTATTTGAGGTCTTTGGTTTTGATATATTGTAGGTCTTGGTTTAATATTGGAAGTCCAGGTTTAGTATTGGAGGTCTTGATTTAGTTATATTGAGGTATTTTTATTTAATACCAAAGCCTTGGTTTATTATGGAACGTCTTTGGTTTAATATTGTAAGTCTTTATTTAGCATCAGAGGTCTTTGTTTAGTTATCAAAGGTCTTCTGGTTTAGTATTGGAGGTCTTTCTATGTAATAAAAGTCTTGGTTTATTATGGAAGGTCTTTTGCTTGATTATTTATTATTAAAGGTCTTTTGGTTTAATACTGGAAATCTTAGTATTGTTCAGGGTTTTTGTAGTTAGTGTGTTTGTTTAGTTCATTTGGTTTCTCGGATTAGTTTCGGTGGTGTTGCTGAGCCTGATGGTCACATCGGTAAGCCTCATGTTGGGAAGGATAAAGTCTTCAATGTTGGCCGCGGTGTCGGATGGCCGGTCGAAGGGGAAGCCCATGGCGCGCCTGTCGGGGTACTTGTTGTCCCTGATGCCGCAGAAACTTGAGGCTTCCTTGCAGGATAACTGTCTGCCGTCGGGTAGCTCAATCTTTGACAAAAAAAATATTTTAAATACTTCTTGTAAGTCCTTTGTAGGTTATTTTTAAATTGGAATTTTGCTGGCTCGTACCTAGGATTTCGTTTAACATTATTACTTAGTGCCTGAGTTTTATCTTATTTAAAGGTCTTTTGGTTAAGTATTGGAGGTCTTTTGTTGTAGATTATTACAACCTATAAACCCAGTGTCGGCGTTCACAACAGATGCCCTGTGCGAGTGTAATCACTACTAATAAAGTTATAAAAGGGGGCCAAACTAATGTTTGGCCCTCTTATAAAACTTTTTTGATGTCAATAGAATGAAGTTGAATTACCTGGCTAGATAGTGAGTAGGTATTCTATATAACAATGAAGTTCGAAATTTGATCCATCTTTTTAAAGGTGTGTGAGTAATATTCCCCACAGTTTGACTTTGAAACTGGCGAAGTCCGCCAGAGACGAGTTTGAAAAGGATTACTATCAGGCGAGATCTCCTTCTAGTCTCCAATAGAGACCAGTCCAGTCCTACGAGAATAAACTTACCGCATCCAAATCGTAGTTCGAACACATGACGAACAGTTGGAAAGGCGCGCCCGCTTCAGTCCCTTTAGGCACCAACATGTGTTGCGGCCACCCGCAGCCGCAGTAGTTGAACTCGGCGAGCGAGTTGCGGCGCGGGTCGTCTGCCTGCACCGACAGGTCGCGGAATGTTTGCTCGAAGGGAATCGTCACGGATGATTCGGTCGAGTTGCGGGTGATTGTGTTCTGGCCGGCGTTCACTGGGGAAATCGGAAACGTTTTTATTAGACAAAAATGTAATAAATGCCGACAACAAACGACGAGAACCTCCTCCTTTTTTTGGAAGTCGGATAATGAGGGTTGATTAGACTGAAATTTTCTGAAGCTGAATAAAGACTGAAATAGAAGCGGCCAGCGTGTTAGTGATGCGCGAAGTCGCATCACTGCCACGCTGGAGATTTTCTAATTTAGTATTAAAGTCGTGGTTTAGTATTGAAGGTCTTTTAGTATAGTATTAAAGTCATGGTTTATTATTGAAGGTCTTTTATTTTAGTATTAAAGTCATGGTTTATTATTGAAGGTCTTTTATTTTAGTATTAAAGTCATGGTTTATTATTGAAGGTCTTTTGGTTTACATACTACGTCTTTCAGTGTTGAGATTATTTGTTTTAGTCCTGTTAACTTACATGTGGTAACAAATCTGTCCATTTCAACGAACATCTTCCTTTGATCAGTCAACATCCAAGCAAGGTTCCTCTCGTCAAACTTGGGCGCGAGGAAGATACGGACGGTGGTACGACGGGACGCACCGGTGTTGTTAACGTTTATACTGCAATCATACATTATTGTGTAGGTAGCTATAGTTGGAGACCTGAATAACACAGGCTACTTTTTATCCCGATATTCCCGCCATTATTTTCTAGGTAGGTATTCTAACACGTATCTGAAAGGTCTGTGGTTGCGGTGCGTGAACCTCGCGTAGACCGGGCCGCGGTCGGAGAAGTCCAGCCCGCGCGAGAGGTCGACGTCGCTCTGCATCCAGAATGTGTTCAGTGTACTATAGGTAGGTATACTAACACGTATCTGAAAGGTCTGTGGTTGAGGTGCGTGAACCTCGCGTAGACCGCGCCGCGGTCGGAGAAGTCCAGCCCGCGCGAGAGGTCGACGTCGCTCTGCATCCAGTATGTGTTCAGCTCGTTCTGTTTTCCCGCGCTTGACTCGATGGTGGCTGACGTCACTTGCACGCCGGCGTTCTCCAGCTGTCATACAGATATTACCACATGAAACCACCGATTAGTGACAAGGAACTGCATTCTTAATTTCGTCTAGACGTGACACGGGTGGCCTACCAGTGGCGAAGCAGTCCAAACACGCTGGTCGGATTACTAATAGTTCGAATCCCGCCGGGTACGAACATTTTTGGAAGCATTAATAGGAGTAGGTAGTTGAACACACGAGGTGTAACTGGATACGTACCTCAGACCTGGTGTACCGCCTTACGAACTGCGACTCCTTGTGCCGCTGGAAGACGTCGTCGATCCACGCGTGCCAGCGGTAGAAGAACGGGTCGCGCATCGTCGTCGCCTCGTCTGCTATCACGCCGAACGATTCCTGGGAGTCACAATATTACACGTCTTAAGCTGGGTATCCACTTGCGCAGCCTCTTGACGAGCTGCCTCATCCTGAGCTTGCCGCGGGCTGCGGAAAGTACATGCTTCTCCACTTGAGCTCACATAATATCGTATCGAGCGGCAAGCCTCAACCCGCGCCACGATACCGAGCACACGTGCAAGCGTCTCGACTCAACGCACGGCTCACACTGAGGCGTCTTTGAGCATGGCCATATACCGACACGATTTGGCTCGTTGCGCGGTCTCCTCGTTTGGTTCAAGTCGCGGCAAGGCTCGACTCGCGGCACGGTCTCCACTAGATCTGCCTCGGGTCGAGACAGCCGCTTGGCCCGAGGCTGCCTCAAATGGATACCAGGCTTTAGATTAGTAAGTACCTAGATGGTGGGTATTCTAACAACGACGTTTGAATTTTGATCCATCTTTTTTAAAGGTGTGAGTAATTTCCCTTTGGAACTGGTGGAGCTCGTCCGTCAGAGACGAGTTTGAAATGGATTCCTATCAGGCGACCTTTCTCTTTCAAGTCTCTAATAGAGACCAGTCCAGTTCTATGATTGGACGTATTGCTGAAGTATGCTGCACCTAGTAGTGTCAATAATTCCCTAGGCGACCGCTATAACCTCCCATTCATCCCTCGGCCCTCCTCTATCTCATAATTATTGTCTCTGCAATGCCTGAATAAGGCTCATGTCTATATATTAAGCTCAAAATACACGGGCGACATTTTCACTGCAACTTTACTTATAGAGCCCACACCTTCAGCACACAGGAAAGCTCTACACAAACATAAATTGCACCAAGTTTTGATAGCGTCCACACGGTAGCAATATTTTTGTGTAGAGCGACACATAGACTAGATTGCAGCCATTTGCATCGGTGTGCACACGGAGACAGTTTGCTCTATAGATCGTTGTGTCAGTGTAAGTGTCCGTGGTGTAGGTATCTATTTTGAGTTTACGAGTAGAGAAGCAACTTGTCACCATAACTGAGCACCGTTAATCATATAGTTAACTTCGTTAATTCGCTACATAAAAAAAATCCTTCGTTAAAAAAACATTTCGGAAGAATTAACGCAAGTTAACGTTAATCGTTAATCAATGTAAAAAGCAATGAAATGATGAACCGAAACAAATCTCTAAAATAGTAGGCATTGGATTAACGATAAACGGACTTCTGCATATTAACGGAACGGAAGTTAACGTGTCCGGTAACATTTTTATAATTCAATCCGTTAATCAAAATATTAACTTCGTTAATTAACGATTGACGGATTAACGAGTTAATGCTCAGATATGCTTGTCACTCACCAGATATCTGTGTTCCGGATCGTGCATGTAGGCAGAGAAGCTGTGTCCGTTGTTGTGTATGGAACCGTAGAACTCTCTGTTGGGGGACAGCACGCTCGCCTCTAGCATGTTGCCGAGCTTGTCTATGTCCAAGGGCTGGGTCGATCCGTCGGGCTGTTGGTAGTAAAAGGTTTCATATTAGATCATTCTTTTTATGTTACTTTTGACATATAGACCTCGAACCCTAAGCCGCGCGCCGTGCTATTAACAAGCAGCTGTTCAATGTAACTTTCTATTGGTGAAAGAATTTCTGAAATCGGTCCAGTAGTTTCGGAGCCTATTCGTTACAAACAAATAAATCTTTCCTCTTTATAATGTTGGTTTAGATTTGTACAGGGCAAGACTCTAACGATCGTCATTCATTCAAGGTGCGCGTTTCCTCTTCGAGTACCAAGCGCCACGCATTCACCTTTGTCGTGCGTACCTTGTACTAAAATACTATCTGTGTGCGTACTCAATGTATGTATGTAGGTTACTCACCAGTCGAACCTGGCCAGTAGAAATAGCCTCGATAAGGTTCCGCCTCCATCGCTCCATATCAGAGACAGTAATGTCAAGCCCGTCGACTGGCCGCTTCAAGTCTTGCCACGTCATGCCGGCTTGACGCGGCGGCCACCCGCGGGATGACGTCAGACTGTCAAGCTTGGGGAAGTAAGCTTCAGGGATCGGCTCGCGCCAGTTCTCGAACTTAGTCACTCTCTTCAGAGCGTTGCATAGTCGCTCAGCGTTGTAACTGAAAATGTAACCGGAAGATTAGAGATTGATGTAAGAATCGTCTAATAGGTCTCTGCATACGTAACGTTTCCCGGACGGTACGTGTCAATTTCTATATATAAAAATCCCGTGCAATCCCCCCCCATCGTCGCCCCGACGGGATTTTTGTATGTAGAAATTGACACGTCCCGTCCGGGAAACGTTACGTATGCAAAGACGGTTCACTTGTTTGGTCTAGAGCGCCACAATGCACACAGGTGTAGGCAAACATCTTGAGAAACATGACGGATGCGCAGAAGTAGAGTTTTCATATCAAGGTCGCACGTAAAATGTACTGCGCGAACTTACCCCTTTTACGTCAGTAATTTTCAACATGTTTGCCGGCACCTGTACGCACAAAGACCCTGTTTTACGTCGCGCAGTCCGGTTAAAAAACCTTAGGGAGTTGTAGAATAACTCATAAAAGTAGACTTGTCTTTATTATCCCTATATTCTCGCAGGATCGGGACTTACGCCAGTGAAACCGCGGGCGGATCTAGTTTATTATTGAAAAGTTGAATATTGTAGATAAGTAGAGATATGTACCGAGCAATGATTTGCTGATGCATGTAGAAGAACAGTTCTCCACGGCGATCTTTGTTCACGATGGAGTTGTCGTCCCCGGGTCTGCCAATGAACGGGTACACCAAATGCCAATGCCAATGGTGCAGGTTGACTCCAACATCTTCACGGAAATATGCCAAACGATGCTCTTCTTCCAAATCCGTGGCTGTATAGTCTCTTGGGATTATGATAGGAGTGCGCTGTGCAAAGAAAAAATATCGTTATTTTGCCTTAATCAACAATCAGTACACTACTTTTTTCGACTGTCGGTAAAGCCCTGTGCGTGCCTGCGTGAAACGAAACGAATTTTTTTGACATTGACACTGACAGCAAGTTTGACTGACAGCTGATGTCTTTCGCAATGCGTTCCGTTTCACTGTAGCTCGGCTTTGTTAAACTCAAAAACAAAACCAGTGTTTAACTAAATTAATTAATATGTGGTTTTCCTGTTTATAGAGCGGTATCAAATTCGTGTTATCGGAAAACCACAATTTAATTTATATAATTATACTATTTACGGAAGATAAACGTAAAATAAACAATTGGAACAAAACAACAATTTAGTATTTTCTTTTAAAGCGTAACGAAACGTAATTGCTAAAAGTCACGTAGGCCACCCGCGCGTGTTTTTATTTTGCTCGAAAATAACCTGGATTTTATTCAATTATTTCGCAGTTTCTTTACATTTGTGTTACGTATGTTGTTAAATAATCATGGTAGATTACGCTAACAATCCCGGTGTAGTGGTGATACGTGCTAAACCAGAAGGACAGAGGAAGACATTCAAACCAAACATTCGTGCAATAAATAAAATTCCAGACGAATTACTGAATGACCCTTTGCTAAACAGAGCATGCGAATCGTTACCCTCGAATTACAATTTCGAAATACATAAAACGATATGGCGCATAAGGTCCTTGAACGCGAAAAGGGTGGCTTTACAGATGCCTGAAGGTGAGACTACGAAAATAATGTTTATAAAGAATACCTACCTACTACTGATCTGATCCTAAGTTTTTATCGTTTAATTTTAGCCATTGTCCTTCTCCCCATAATAAACTAATCTTGTACAGATTTTCAATTGGACTATAAAAGTAGAAATGAAATAAACAAATACTCATTAACCATTTACATTATTACCTACTTGTGACTTAAATTGCTGTGTGATTTCATTATGCACCTATAACAAATTACCCTTTGTTTCAGGTCTTACAATGTTTGCTACAACACTCTGCGACATAATTGAAACATTCACGGAGGCAGACACAGTTATCATGGGAGATGTGACATATGGAGCATGCTGTATTGATGACTTCACAGCCATAGCCTTAGGTGTAGATCTACTGGTACACTACGGACACTCCTGCCTAATCCCTATAGACCAAACCAGCAACATAAAAGTTCTCTACATCTTTGTAGACATCAAAATAGACCCTTCACATTTTGTAGAAACAATAAAACTCAATTTTCCAAAAAGGACACATTTAGCATTAGTCAGTACTATTCAGTTTGTTACCACTTTACACTCTGTCGCTAAAGACTTACGGAATGATGAATACATAGTCACAGTGCCGCAGAGTAAGCCTCTATCTCCGGGAGAAATTTTAGGGTGTACTGCACCAAAGTTAGAAGCTGATGTTATTGTATATTTAGGAGATGGAAGGTTCCATTTAGAAGCGATAATGATAGCTAATCCTAAAATACCGGCTTACAAATACGATCCTTATGAAAAGAAATTCACATCGGAATTGTATGAACATGATCTGATGAGAAGTAATAGACAGAATCAGGTAAAAACGGCTGAAAATGCAGGGACTTTCGGACTCATTCTGGGCACTCTCGGACGGCAAGGAAGCACAAAAGTACTAGTTAATTTAGAAAAGCAGATCAGAAACTGTGATAAAAAATATGTAAAGATTCTGTTATCCGAAATATTTCCTAGCAAACTCTCCCTTTTTCATTTAGATGCTTATGTACAAGTTGCATGTCCTAGACTCTCTATCGATTGGGGTACAGCATTCTCAAAACCATTGTTGACTCCATATGAATTTTCCGTTGCAATTGGGAATAGCAAATGGTTAAAAGCAGATGGTACATATCCTATGGATTTCTATTCGAATGACAGCCTCGGGCCATGGACACCAAATTACAAGCCCATAATATGTTTAGAGACAGGAAAGAAATGTGATAATTGTTGTGAAGGTAAAAAAAAGTAGTTATGTACTTACGGGAATACTCTTTGGAATAACTGCTGCAACTTCACGAGCTTGAGAGAACACTTTGGAGTCCAAGAACTTGGATGGGAAAGTCTCGGCAAAGTTTTGGATTGGAATATTCCTTGTATCACGCCTGGGAAAGAACACAAAATAGCTTTAACTACTAGATCTTACAAGATATGTGTACCATTTGTTAGACTATAGTATATAATAAATAAATTCTATGAAAATCACAGCACTCTTATCTAGCCCCATGGTAAACTACTAAGCTTGAGTTGCATTGTGTTGACTAAAATAACGAATGTGATAGCTATATTTATTTTTCTTTTGAAAAAACTATACATAGACAGTATTTAAATACACAGATGGGCAACCTCTGCGCTCATCGTGTGAATGCCCGAGTGCAATGCAGAAAGTTGCCGGTTCGATTCCTGCCGGGTGCAAGTATTTATGCTTAAAAATAAATATTGTGTTTCTGATTCCTTACTTTGTATTATATTTATGTATATACAAAAAAAATAATTAAGTATTATATCTGTTGTCTAGTCACCGTAACACAAGCTTGGTAGCTTACCACAGAGCTAGATGCCACTGTGAGTTGTTCACAGATTTTTTTATTAATTTTAGATAAGAAATTGTGTACCTGTGCATCAAAGTTACTGAGTAGCAGTAGTTAAATAACTGAGGGTTAAGATTGGACCGGGTGTAGGCGCAAGTTGACAGCAGTTGTTGTAGTTGGTCCTCTGGCACTCCTGCAAATAAAAAGCCACTTTTTTAACTAGGTACCTATTTAATTGTTACATTATTAATTTATTATTTTTGTCTTCAGCATCATAAATAATAATAATATTTTTAAATGAATAAAAACTGTTTTTACAAAATATTGTTTGCTGGTTTTATTACTTAGCCAGGCTATTATGGAAGTGTGTACAGGTGTCGGCAAACATCTTGAAAAAAACCCTTCTTTGCGTCGCGCAGGCGTTAAAAATGGCGGATGCACAGAAGTCGACTGTTCGTAGAAGCCGCACGTAAATGTACTGCGCAAACTTACCCCTTCCACGTCAGTATTTTTCAAGATGTGTGCCGGCATCTGTAACCTTTTCTTTATGCCCACGGGTGGTGGATAGGTATGTAACTTAGGAGTACATATACTAAACTTATAAAACTTTTAAAATTACCACGATACCAACACATAATTAAATTACATTTTTAACCACTCGGTCTCAATGGTTTATTCCACTTTGTTCACCTGGGTGAAATTAATCGAAGGTGATATGAGGACACTAAAATTTCCACTTCCTTTTCCCAGGTGAAAAAAGTGGAATAACCCGTGTTAATCGCGTGATTTTCACTTTTTAATTATCTTACCTCCACGTTTTGACTAAGTTACAATAGTCTTGGTCGCAAGGAGGAGGCGATTAAGACCCGAGTAAATATTTATAACGTAGGTATGTACTTACTAGTAAGCACATCAATGACTTCAGAAGCCATCTCCTGGTGCCTCGGCAGGAAGAGCGAGAAGTCCGCATCAGGTGGGAGTTGGCTCGCGAGCGGGAACTGCGGCACTGAGGACAGTTCCGCTAGTGGAATGATTTCTGCTGCATCGTTACCGAAACGCTCGTTCAACTCGACGCCATTATTTGCGTAGTCTGGGGGCTACAAGACAAAATAAATAAATCTTACTAATATTATAAATGCAAAAGTACTCTTGTCTGTCTGTCTGTTATGCTTTAACGCCTAAACCGCTGAACCGATATTGATGAATCTTGGTATGGAGATAGATAGGACCTTGGAAAAGGACATAGGCTCCTTTTGATCCCGTAAATCCCGCGGCATCGGGACTTATGGGGCGCAGTTAGTATTTATATAAAAAACAAATGGACAGACATACGGCGAGCGATCTACTAGGGGTTTCTTTTTTACCTTTTGAGGTAAGGAACCCTAAAAATCAATCTGGGTGCGCCATTTGTGTATGAAACAGCGCGTGTCCGTCCATTCTTTTAAGAGGATAGTCTCCATTCTTTCTCCGTACAAACGTAGTTTAAATTTTCCTCCCTGGATAAAGACATTAGAGCAAATATGTTTATGCCATAAAACCTATATCTGTCATGCATGACAATGCATCTACCTTTTTATTTTTTTTTATTTTCTAATTAAAATAATAATAAAAAAAAGAAGGTCTTTTTCTCCGATCTTATAAAAATATCGTAAATTATAATTGAAATACCATGAACAACATGAAAAAAGGAAAAATAAAACAAGTAACATGTTCAAACATGAGCACATCTATACATATAATAAAATCGTAACTTAACGGTGTCTGTTTTTGGAAGATATAAAAAAAAGATAAATTGTAGGGGTATCTATTAACGCAGTAGAACCTATTTTTCTGGTTGTCTGTTTGTCTGTTTGTCTGTTTATCTGTTTGTCTGTTTGTGTGTGCCTTTGTGCCCGCTAATCTCAGAAACGGCTTATCCGATTTTGACCAAATTTGGTACGCAGATAGATTTAGACCCCGATTAACATATAGGGTACTTTTTATCCGAATATTTTATCCGGTTATCCGGATAAAGTGTTTTTTCTGTTTTTACCTAATTAGTTTGAATGTTGTATTGAAGAAGTATGTTGTGTGGAATCAACACATGATTAACCGGATATCCGGTCGAAAATAAAAAAAACCGGATATCCAGTTTTTTTGCAGGAAATTCCTAAAATACCGTATACCTATGTCTCTCCACATATCCGGATCCTTCGGACATACCGATTTTTTTTATAATGGCTGGTTTTAACCGACTTTAAAAAAAAGAGGAGCTGCTCAATTCTACCCGCATATTGATGGCTTTTTGTATGTGAATATGTTCACACCGTACTCCGGCAAATAAAGTCCGGTTTCGAACATTCTTTTTTTATTATTTGGAAAGTGAGAGTCCCGAGTTGGTCCCATAAATTGTTGGTGAAGATCTGATGAGAACCTTCGGAATGATAAGCAGAATAGCATCCCATAATGCTGTAAATTACTAATTTTTGGACTTCCATCAATAGAATCGGCTTATAAAGAACTAAGTACAAATTGATGGACCCCCTGAAACCACCTTCTCAAAAGTCCCTCAGTGATTAAAGTTACGGTTACAATTTTGATAATTTTTAGTAGCAGTCGAAAATGCAATAAAAATGATTAAAAAATATAGCTGTAATCGGGCAGTTTTACTGGGTAGATGCAGATTGCATGTAGTTTACGTGGCACGATGGCAGTTGTGGATTCCGAGTCGAGGGTTCCGCGTTCGAATCACAGACCGCATTCCCTTTTTAAGGAACGGTGGCCTGCCGAGCCGAGTGATGGTTTCCGATTCGAGGGCTGCGCGTTCGAGTCCCGAGTCTCGGACACGACGTTACGTTTTACCCTCCAGATGGTCGCCCACCTTGCCGTTGTGAGGGGACTCAGTAGCTGCAAGCTAAGAGGCGCACGACGTGGGAAACCGGGCTTGCCTGGCCTGGCTCCGTAATCCCGCGTCAGCGGGCTCGGGGGTCCTTTCCGCAAGAAAGGGGCCGCGTGGAAGACAACCACTATAAAAAATCACTTCAGCCTCTGGTGGTGAACTCGGTGGGGGGCTTTATCAACGGCTTTGGGGACCTCGAGACGATGGTGTGATCGTGCCGAGGGAGGGGAGATGGAGAGGGATTGTCTATCGGGCGGCAGAGATGAGGCTTGGAAAGGCCGCCGTTGTCGGGATGTAGTCCATGAGGAATTCTCACTGGCCTCGACCCTTGTGGAGCGAGGGACACCATGGGGGTTTAGATTATAAACCTATGGTAGGGAGCCCAACGAGAGTGGCCTGACGGTGCATAAGGCGCATTACCCACGTAAAAAAAAAGACATCATGTAGTTAAGCTGCCCGACTTTAGCTTACATAACAGATAAGTCGGTTGCACTGTATGTAGGAGAGCTTATTTTTATTGTTTTGACCTTATTTTCGAAGTCGGGTTTTGATTTTTTTTATATTTTCGATAAAGGCTACTTCTTATAATAAGTAATGTGAATAAGCATGCAACACGTTACCTACCGCTGCGCTGTGAAAAATCTACACTTAAATAGACTCTGCCATGATTCTCTTCTGCTCAGCAACAGACTTCCCTGATCGTCCGTTCAAGTGTAGACTTTTGCACAGCGATGGGTAGGTAGTCCGAAAAACGCTGACGAAGTCGCGGGCACAGCTAGTAATATAATAAAATGATAACGAGATCAGCAAGCAGAAGACAGACAACACAGAACGCACAACCACCACCATGGCAGCCTGTGACCAGCCGCGAGCGCGAGTCGTCGGATGAGGAGGTGTACTTCACACCTCCGGACACTCGCGGCTCCGACAGCAGCAGCGAGTCCGAGCTGTCGTCGCCGCCGCCGCCACCACCACCTGCGCGACGACGAGGGCGACCGCCGTCGGCACGCTTGGGGCCTGTGGGACACCACGTCCCGCGTCCGGCCTCCGCTACCGATGGTGTAGTGCGTCGCATGCGATGGACTCGTACCATGAACGAGAACTGCATGCGCGCCTACTATAGGGCTACAGAGGGAGGGGCCTTCATGACCACGTATCGTGATAGGATGCTGCCTTTGTTTCAGGCTCTTGAACCGACCGTGTCTGTTACTGCCCAACGATTATCGGATCAAGTTAGAGCTATCCAGCGGTGTAAACTGTTGGATGACTCTACGCTTGATCGTCTCCGTACTGAGGCGCTACCTATTGGTGTGACATCGGACTCGCGTCATGACCGACCCGCCCCGCTGCCGCCGCCGCAAGCACCGACCTCGTTGCCGTCGGTTGCGGCGCCCCGGGTCGGTTTGGATACCGAAGAAGTTGATTTCACTAATATGAGCGTAAGTACCCAAACTATTGAGCATTTGAGGAGAACTTTGGAAAATACGATTCAGGAGTACCGGTCTACCACGTGCACTAGGCCACGTCTGCCGCGTTTGCCGACGCATAGACGTAATTTAGCGCTAATGGGTGCCCTGGATGACCTACTAGCCCCCTATTTGGGTGCTAGTGAGGATTTAATTGATACTCACTCTATCTTGTACTGCGGGGCTATTGCGGCATGCCGTGTGGCTCGTGTTAGATTCCCGGACACTGACCGAACCCCGCGGCCGCCGTCATATGTCCCTGCCTGGCAGGTGCGGATAGAGCGACGTATCGATACATTCAGGACACTCATTGCAAAGCTTATCTGTTTCAGAGGGGGTAACACTCGCCCCAGAGTGATGCGTTTCGTGAACCAGGCTTTTGTTGGGACTGGTATCAGACCCCAGCAGTACATGTCTTGTGTCACGGAACGCATTGACTTTCTGAAACAGAAAATCTATGCGTGGGCAAACCGCATTCGACGCTACAGAGAGCGCGTAGATAGGTATCGACTGAATCGTATGTTCCAAAGTGATCAAAGGAGGGTGTACCGAAACTGGGAAGGGCCTAGTCAGTGTGTGGTCGATGGGCAAAGGCCAGATAGTCGTACCATGATTAATTTCTGGCGTGATATCTGGTCGGTGCCCGTCGAACACACCGAGAGCGATTGGATGCGTGTTGTCAATGACGTGTGTGAGCCAATCGAAACCATGGAGGCCATTAGTATTACATCATTAGATGTAAAATGTGCGATCCGGACGGCTCAGAACTGGAAAAGTCCTGGACCGGATGGATTGCATAACTTTTGGCTGAAATGGTTTCGGAGCTCACACGTTAGATTGGCTGCACAATTCCAAGAGGCTCTTGAACTAGGTACTCTTCCTAGTTTTTTAACAACTGGTGTCACCTTCCTGCTCCATAAGTCCGGTAGTACCACGGAAGCTAAGAACTACAGACCTATTACATGCTTGCCTACCATCTACAAGCTCCTTACATCCATTTTGACCGTCAAGATTAATTCGCACATTGTTGCGAATAAAATTTTGGCTCCAGCTCAGAATGGATGTAGGGTAGGGTCCCGTGGTACTAAGGAGCTTCTCCTCATAGACATGGCTGTTTGCCAACAGGTTCGCCGGAGTAGAGGGAGTCTTTCTACTGCCTGGATTGACTACAAGAAGGCCTATGATTCGGTGCCTCATTCATGGTTACGGAGAGTGCTGGAGTTGTATAAAATTGATGCAACTCTAAGAGCTTTCCTAGACTCTTGTATGGGGCAGTGGATCACGGTTCTTCGTCAACCAGGTGGTGGAGATACTTTTTTTGATCCGGAGGACTATATAAGGATTGAGAGGGGTATATTCCAGGGCGATAGTCTGAGTCCCTTGTGGTTTTGTTAAGCTCTGAATCCTCTTAGCACACTGCTGGGGAATTCAGGGTTAGGCTATCGTCTTCGGAGAGGGGGTGAGGTTATTTCTCATTTGCTGTACATAGATGATCTCAAGCTTTTCGCTGCCAAAAAACCGGAATTGGTGTCCTTGTTAGAAATTACGGATAATTTCAGCAAGGCCATCAATATGGAGTTTGGTATCGATAAGTGTGCGGTCTTACATGTGCAGCGAGGGAGAGTTGTGAATTCATCGAATTTGCAGCTTTCAGAGACAATATCACTCAGATCCCTCTCCGAAGGTGAAACATACAAATACCTGGGTATGTCGCAAGCTTTAGCGATTGATGGAGATGTAAAACAGTCAGTGAAAGAGCGTTTCTTTGGCCGCCTAACAAAAGTTCTCAACAGTCTTTTGTCGGGTGGAAACAAGGTGCGAGCTTTCAATGGCTGGGTTATGCCTCTGCTCATCTATTCTTTCGGTGTACTCAGGTGGACTCAGACTGAACTTGACGCCCTGGATCGGAAGGTACGTTCACAGCTAACAGCCCATCGCATGCTTCATCCCCGCTCTTCGGTGATGAGATTGTACATTCCCCGTAAGTGTGGTGGTCGAGGCTTTTTAAATGCTAAGACTCTACATAACCGGGAAGTGTGCAGTCTCAGAGAATATTTTCTCGGTTCCGAGAGTGGGATGCATCGCGATGTGGTAGCAGTGGACAAGAACCTTACCCCGCTCTCCTTGGCAAAAGAGAACTGGCGCAAACCCTCGATAGTCAGCGTCGAGGACCGCAAGGACATATGGAAGAGCAAGGAGCTGCATGGGAGGTTTTATCGGGTCCTTACGGACCCCGATGTAGACCTCCTTGCGTCGGTGAATTGGCTACGTTTCGGTGATCTCTTTGGGGAAACCGAAGGTTTCGTTTGTGCAATTGCCGACGAGGTAATGATGACGAACAATTATAGGAAATATATCCTGAAGGATGGTACGGTCGATATTTGTCGGGCATGCCACCATCCCGGAGAGTCACTCAGGCATATTATTTCCGGTTGTTCTCATCTTGCCAATGGTGAGTACTTGCACAGACATAACTTGGTGGCCAGGATCATCCACCAGCAACTTGCTCTTAAATATGGACTTGTGGACCAAGATGTGCCATACTACCAATATGCACCCGTTCCAGTTCTCGAAAACGGTCGTGCCACGCTCTATTGGGACCGGTCTATTATCACGGACAGGACTATTATCGCCAATAGACCTGACATCGTGATAGTAGACCGGTCGGAACGACGGGCAATACTCGTCGATATCACCGTTCCGCATGACGTTAATCTCGTAAAGGTTGAAAAGGACAAGGAAACTAAGTACTTGGACTTGGCCCACGAGATTACCGCCATGTGGCACGTTGATTCGACAAGTATTGTTCCGATAGTCGTGTCGGCAAATGGATTAATAGCGAAGAGCCTCGACCAACATCTTAAGAGGCTTTCGCTAGACGGTTGGGTCAAGGGTCAGATTCAGAAGGCAGTCGTCCTTGATACGGCACGTATCGTCAGAAGGTTCCTGTCTCTGCGTCCCTAACCATCGGTAGCCTGGGCCCTGCCCCGCTGCCGACGGGCTTCTAGGTTTAGGTTTTTATAGTAATTTACTGTTTTTGTACAAAATTTATACATTGTTTATAGGACTTGTAGATAGAATTTTATATAAGTTTGTTACTTAGATGGAATTTTGTTTATAGGTTTTGTAGTAATGTATATATTTTGTATGTAGTTTATTTTTATAAAAACTTAAATTTAAGAAATAAAATAAATGAGTGAAAAAAAATAATAATAATAAAATGAAAAAAATAAGGTAAAAAGGTTTAAACTACGTTTGTATGGAGAAAGAGAATGGAGACTATCCTCTTAACGATTCACCTAGGTACATATTTTTCAAACAAAGTAGACTTACCAAGAGCTGTTCAGTAAGCTGGAATACCGCATTATTTTCGCCCTTCGGTGAAATCAACGGCTCGTTCGGACGATCGAACAACAGTTGAAAGCTTTTCGCCAAGTCTGCCATTTTTAAATTAATTAAAAAATAAATTAATTAAAAAAAAAACCTATTCTATTCACTTCACAGCTAGACTGTGAAGTAGAATGGTGTTTTAGAACAAGTTACCGGCTTTTTATACTTTGTCCTGTTTGGTATGTTCAGTTATCAACGTGTGCAATGTTTTGTGTGCAAAACCACAAGCAATCTGTTGATACAATTTATGGTATGGGAATTGGTTACCGCAACAGGATATAAATATCGCTGTTGATATGGAAGTAAATAATGATTATTAAGAGGACAGTCCACCTACTCTTTTCTCCATACAAACTTTACAAACGTATTTGACTGTTTTTCTCCCTGGATAATGATTTTAGAAAAAAATATGTTTATGCCATAAGTCCTACATCAGCCATGCGTGACCCTACGTTTAGATTTTTTTCATTTACTATTTTTTCTGAATTTTATTTCTATTCTAATAAGAAAGTGAAAAAAAAAAACAAAACGTAGGGGCATAGTCATGGCTGATATAGGACTTATGGAATAAACATATTTGCTCTAATGTCCTTGTCTAGGGAGGAAACAGTCGACTACGTTTGTATGGAGAAAGAGTAGGTAGACTGTCGTCTTAAGTAAGTACTTACCTATTAGTTTTGATGGGAACCGTTTTAGGGTTGAAATTGTAAAGGAACCAAGTGCCAATTTTAATATTTAGAAATATAACAAAAACATTAAATTAAGTACTTACTGTAACTTATTCACAAAAATAATAATTATTATTGTTATTATAATAATAATAACTAACTTATCCCATTGAATTTCGAAAATGAAATTTAAGAGGGCAGTCTTGGCACTTAAGATGAAAGGATACCTACTCGTTCTCCATACAAACGTAGTCGATTGTTTGTTTACTGCCTAGATTAAGACATTAGAGCAAATTATGATTATTATTCTTAATTATGCTTTAAAATCTATAATTTTCATGACCTGCATGACCATGCCCTACGTTTTTTTTTTCATTTTCTAATAGAAAGAAAAATTAGAATAAGAATAAACTCAATAGGGGCATGCCCATGGCTGATATACCTAGGTTTTATTTAGGGCATAAACATATTTTCTCTAATGTCTTTATCCAGGGCGGAAACAGTCGACTGCATTGCGTTTGTATGCGGAAAAGAGTAAGGATACTTTCCCCTTAAGTTATTACGATGGGACTGCCCCCTTAAATGAATGAGGGATTCTTCCGAGATTCATTCTCCTACGTTGGAATTGAGTTAGTCATTACGATGGGAATGCCATCTTAAATTTAAGAGGGCTTTCTTCCGAAATTCATTGCAAAAACTACTGAACCGATTGCGATTTGAACTTGGTAAAGATTAGGAGATCTATCGAAATAAATACAGGCTTCTTTTTATCCCGATATTTCCCTCGGGATCGGGACGTACGCGGGGCGCTGCTAGTATAAAATATAAGTACAAAAGACAGTAATAAAATTGAACAATAGGTATTATATTAAACAAAATACTTAATCTAATCAACAGTCGACAAACAAAAAAAAAACTACTTAAACAATTATTTCGAAATCACAGAATTTTTCTACCTACTTATATGTAAAACCGGGTAAAATAGACAGTTATCATGATTTCTAGTTAGACTAGTAAGGTCACTAAAGGGAAGTGCGGCTTTGGGGGCAAAATGCTGTGTACATCAATTTACTGGACTTACGGCCCAATACAGAAACGCATCTCGAATTTTGAGATCTACTTAAACAACTAAGCACCTCTCAAATTCAAAAATTCCCATACACTTTTTAAATTTAGAAGCTGCTCAATTATTTAAGTACGCCTCAAATTTTAAGTGGCGTTTCTGTATTCGGATGTTAGAATAAGAATCATTTTATTGTTCTAATTGCATATGTACACCGGTCTTAAATATGTACTACTTATATTAGTGCACAGTCCACTCGTTTCGAGCATACAACAATAAGTGAATCTAATTAAGTATATCTAACCCCTCAAAAACATTTTCATGTAAAATGTAGCCAAGACGAGAGCGAGATCATATAATGGGCACTGTCAAAAAGTTATCAGATGTCATGTACCTAAAGCCAAGCTTATAACTCTACACGCCCCAACTCCACAAGCACCTTACTTCACAAACTCAACATCTTAGCCAAAATATATGGCTGGCCGTTTCGTTTCGCATGGGTTTTCTGTTAAACAATTGTTCTTGTGGTAATGAAACGGCCAAGCCCATATATTTTGGCTAAGATGTTGAGTTTGTGAAGTAAGGTGCTTGTGGAGTTGGGGCGTGTAGAGTTATAAGCTTGGCTTTAGGTACATGACATCTTATAACTTTTTGACAGTGCCCATTATATGATCTCGCTCTCGTCTTGGCTACATTTTACATGAAAATGTTTTTGAGGGGTTTCATCTCTTTTTGTAGTTTGCCTAATTATTACATTTTTTTTCCAATCAAACAAACTTTCAGTTTCATAATATTAGTAGGTAAAGTAGGATGTATATATTTATCACTTTTTTTCATTTCCAATAGGTCGTGCCGTAAGTACGGCGTTTAGGCCCATGTTTCCAATGTGGCCACCACTTCTGGCTAGCGAAACAACTTTTAAATATATTCATGTTGTCTATCACAGTACGACAGCGGTAAACCTTTCTAATTATCAATCAATTTTCATGTAAAATGTAGCCAAGACGAGAGCACATACACATTAGGTGTTGTGCGCGCGCTTAACTCCATCCCCTAATTTAAAGGGTAGAGGGTGAATTACTAAAAATCCTGATTTTCTGTATTTTATTATTTATAATAAGAAGTTGTAGTACCTCTAGCATCAAAATTTGCACAAGTCTCATACAAATAGCCATCCCTTAATTTTAGGGGTTGGGGGGTGAAAGTTTCAAGTTTTAGAATTTTTTAGTTGTTTGTGTACTAATACCAACCTACATACCAAATTTTAGTTTTCTAGGACTTCAAGAAGTACCATTTGAATTTTGATGATCATCAGTGAGTGAGTGAGTGAGTGAATCAGTCAGTGACGAAATCGGGGGTTTTTAGATATCAATTAAATCTAAACTATAGGAGCTATGTAATTAAAACTATGTATTTTTATTAAGTCCCCTGTTGACATTATACCCCGTGAATAACATTCATCTGGTATATTCCAAACCCAAGTTATGAGGGTTCAAAAAACCGACGAAACCTTTCGAGAAAAGGTAGGTAGTGCCCGCACGCTTCGCTGGCTCTTCTTGGCGGGGGCACTAAACTAATATTTATACCAGCATGCAGCACAACAAAGTATTTATTTTTCAAACTGTTATAGGTATTGATAAAATCACCATCTAGTCGATCTAGACTCTAGACGATTAGGTTATGCAACCCGCTTTTTTCGGGTTGTTCGGTTTTAGTATTCTTCATACGGCAACACTGAATATCGGCTTAAATGTTTTTTTAGGAAAAAACACGAAAACCCTGTTTTTTTTCTTTCGAGTTTGCATACCCTAGTCACGATATAGGTAGATATTTCTCCTATCATGATTGGCGATTTTAGCAATATAATAATTGCAAGTCCGGTAAATTATGATGCAAATCAAATCAAAGTACGTTTATTCATTCGGATATTAGCAAGATATCTCTTAGAAATGTCAGTTATTATAATGTATAGGTAGATATTTCTCCTATCATGATTGGCGATTTTAGCAATATAATAATTGCAAGTCCGGTAAATTATGATGCAAATCAAATCAAAGTACGTTTATTCATTCGGATATTAGCAAGATATCTCTTAGAAATGTCAGTTATTATAATGTAATCTACTGTGTCTTCGGAACGCGAGAATACTCTTTCCCTAAAGCCGAACTTCCCCTACTGACCTTAAATTACTATTCTTTTTCTGCTGTTTTCGCGATGCAAGCAGCGCGATGAAGACCGGATGAGTTTAATTCCAATCTTTACTTTTCTGCTAAGAATTTACAAATAGTCTCTAAGAATTTCTCCGGCTTTTGACTGTGTACCCAGTGGCCAGCGCCGTCAATGAAAGTTAGATCTGCTAATGGAAAATATTCTTGAATTTCTTTTAGATCGTCTTTTCTGAAATAAAGAAATTGAAAATATAGAAACCTCTATGGCGCGTCGTGCGAATGCCCGACTGCAATGCAGAGAGTTGCGGGTTCGATTTTCGCCGGGTGAGTATTTATGCTTAAAAATAAATATTTTTGTTTGGTCTGGGTGTCACTCTAGGTATATGCATGTATTTACAAAAGAAAAATAAATGTTGCTTTTAACGTTTTAATCGTCATAATTTTTCGACTTCGTCTAAGGGAAGGCAGGGATACTAATTTTATTTTTACGATAGACAACAATAATGGCAGCGCTGCAGCGGTTTTTTAAACGACTTCCAAAAAAGAGGAGGTTCTCAATTCGGGATATTTTTTTTATTTTTTTATTTGGCGTAAAAGGCACAGGTATACCTACTAAATATACTGTCCATAGTGATGCAAATATATCTTTATTGAATTGATTAAATATTTATATCCATAGGGAAGCCTATGCTTCTCAAATAGAAATAGAGGCAGTCTCTATAAGGATTACACAAATGGCTACTAATTATTAAGTACAAAATTTATTTTTAGTTAAGGAAAAAATTGAGGATAATTGAGAACAAATTAATAAGTTGATTATAATTCAGGTTAAGTCCCTTTGATATGTTGCCTACCCATTATCTTAAATTTTCAATTTTTCCATTAGATTATGGAACCTTAAAAGTAGTATAGTTGAAAATTTTCAATGTGGAAGGGGAAAGTTCGCGCAGTACATTTTACATGCTACTTCTATGAAAAATCGACTTCTGCGCTCCGCCATTTTTTGTATCTAACTATAAAACAAAACTGCTTACCCAATATAATCTGATAATGAGCCTCCCACAAACAAAGTTGGTCCGCAGTACTGAAGGCCCTTGAGATTCGATGGAAAGTTCGATATATGACTTTGAAAATTCTCTTTTAAAGCTGGAATATTCACTCTCCAAGTATAGGCACCAGCACTTGATTGCACCAGGTTAGTTATTAGGAAGTTCCGGAGGTTAATATCTGGAGTGACGGATTTTAGCTGCTCATCAGCCAGTTTCCTGGCTTTGGACATGGCTATTCCAGGTCTTATAGTGACAGACGCCATGGCTTCAAATATGTTGGCCATCGATAATATTTGTGGACTCGTCTTAACTGGTGATATGTCCACTACTATGAGACTCGATACTAGATCTGACTGGAAGTTAAAATAAGGAATACTTTTTAATTATTTAGACATTGTTTTTTCTAGTCTGATGTGTGGGTCACCTAATGCTATTTTTAAGTTATCCTAAGAGATGATTAACATGAAAGTTTGTGTGTTAGTTTGTTATTCAAATTTGTAATTTGTAGCCAAAGAGCTTACTCTTTGAAACATTTTTGAAGTGTTGTCGAATAAAAGATGGCTAAGGTTTGTCCGAGACATTTGAATTGTAGAACTGGTGGCCTGGTTTCTAGTCTCCTTACTTACCAAACTTTCAAAAGTACTATAGATAAATGATACTTACACAAAGCAACGACAGTACCATACCGGTACGTCCACCCATACTATGACCCAAAACAGACACCTTAGAAAGCTCTAGTTTCTTTAGAAGCTTCATAACATCATGAGCCATGTGTATGTATGTATGCTGAGACGAATGTCTGCTGTCTCCATGGTTTCTAGCGTCTACACTTATCACTTTTCTTCCGGTCTCTCGATGAATTGCTTTGCTCATGCTATTCCAGTTGTTTTTTGAACCTAATAGCCCGTGTAGGATGACTAAAGGAGGGTGAGTGGCATTTTCAGTGTCCTCTGCAGTGCTTTCATAAGAAGAATAAGCTAATTCCACAGTTTCAGCGTTCTCTGAGGTCCCGGAAATTTTGCAAGCGGGAGTTAACAATATTTTGCAACTGTTTAGTATATTTCTTGACGGTAACCTAATATTTAATTTACTGAGTAACATGATTCGAGTTGCTATAGACTAATTTTATTCAATAATTTGATGAAAAAACCAAATATTTTTAGGAAAATGTTTGTTTTGAATTTTGAAAAAAAAGAGGTTATCGGTTTGACGGACAATTTGTCAGCTGACTGACATGTCATCTTGACTTTGACATTTATTTTTGTTTTTGGCGGCTTGATTAAAAAAAATGGTTTAATGCGGTACGCCCACTGACTTACATATCTAGTTTCATTTCAGTGTTACCGTTATTCCCAGTCGTCCTCATTCATAAAATTGTATTATTTTTGTATTAAAAGCTAAAGTTTAATGTAATGACTACAGGGTAGGATCGTGTGGAATGGAGCGGCCAAGCAGTAATTAGGTACTTTTACTTATTATTAGCAACGTTCCCAGTAGTCCTCAGTAGGTTCGGCATGTTAATAATCAATATTTTTTATATTAAAAGTGATCCTGATCAGTGATCAATGTGAACATCACTACCTAACTAGAATGTACTTAATTAAGAAACAAGAAACATATAAGATTTTTTTTTAGTATTTTTTAGAACCTATTTCTATCAGTTTCAATTCCAGTAATAATTTAATTACCTACCTACCCGAACCGAACATTACGCGGCTTGATTCGACCAAACTGGAATAAAGTAAACAATAGTATACCTATTCATCATTTTTTTCGACTTCGGATCGCAATGAGATACGCTGTCTCATTTTGTCGCCACCGCGGTACAGAAGGCAAAATAGTTATTTGTTATGCAAGGCTGCAAAGTTGGTTTTTGCAGCGAGTACTTGTATTGAAACCTGAGCTAGCGAAGCATTCTAGGATTGAACCACGAGCGCAAGCGAGTGGTTCAAATATAGAATGCTGAGCGTCGCAAAGGTTTCAAAGGTACGAGATGCAAAAAACTTTGCTGCCGAGTGAAACACACAATTTTTCACCTTACTACAGCGAGGAAAACGCTAGGTGCATTTTTCCGGAAGAAAACTCAATTTGGCATTATATACCGCTTATTGTACCGTAAATAATAAAAATAAGCAAACAATCAAACATATTATAATGAATAATTCATGAAAAACTTGCTTGATATTAATGATAATAAACAATAAATACCTGCTAGGTACATTGGCAATGTGCAACAATACTTCGTGGTTCGATGCCATGAACAAAAAAAAAAGAAATGAGGTTCCGGTTAGCGCATTTTCAAAGGACTTGGCTCTATATAAAAGTATCGAGAAGACAGATTCGAATTTTAAAATCTCTTTCCACGCTAGGGCGCAAAATGCGATTTTGCACGCGGAAATCAGCGTGCAAAACGATCCTTTCCGAGGTTGTGAGGTGAAAACAAAATTAATTGAGCTTTTTTATATTTTTTTTGTCAGCAGTACCCACTACCCAAGCTGTTTTACATTATTCTATTCTGGTTAATGTTCTCTAAGAAAATCGGAGGCAAATTTCATCAATGTGGTAGGATCCTCTTCGTGGATATTGTGGCCCACACCTCGAATGTAACGAAGAGTTGTTTTTGGAAATTGATTTAATATATGGCTTAAGTCTTCGGGACTGTAAAGTAAAAAATATTACTTAGTTTAGAAAGGTACCTACTAACTAATAAATAATATTAGTAGCAGTAATTTAAATTATACCTACTTTATATCAGAAACTTAGATCAAAAATGTAAACAAAAATCTCATCCATTTATTTGAAAGTGACAGTTCTTTATTTACTTTTTCCTTTAAAATTAACAGTTCTTTGTTTACATTTTTGATCTAAGTTTCTGAAATGGAGTAATAGGCCAAGCAGCAGGGAAATCACATTACAAAAGGTGGTGTAACAAATTTTATGATTTTATGTTATTTAGCTAAGTTAGCTTGATATAAATCCTTGGGGCACGACGGGGTATGTCCGATATTTTGAATTTAATATGCTTTTTGCACATAGTGTCTCGATAATAAGTCGTATGGCAAAAGTGGCTTAGAACAGTATGTAGAAGTCAAAAACTCTTACATTCTGTCCATACATGTCAATTCTGTAAGTCTTACAGGTAAAAAGTTACAATCAAAAGAAGAAAAATGTTAAATGCGCCATTTAGGACACCGTGTCGTACTACTAGCGCCATCTTGTAGGCGGCCACCACAAATAATTTGTTGTTGCTTATTATGGAAACGATTAAAAAATAATTGTCGTAGAAATCTATACTGATATTATATAATGTTGTTTTTTCTTTTTTTTATTGTAACTTTTTACCTGTAAGACTTACAGAATTGACATGTATGGACAGAATGTAAGAGTTTTTGACTTCTACATACTGTTCTTAGACACTTTTGTCATATCACTTACTATCGAGGCACTATGTGCAAAAAACGAAATATTAGGAAAATATCAGACATACCCCGTCGTGCCCCAAGGTCAAGAAATTGAATTTATGTCAAGCTAATTTGTTACACCACCTTTTGTAAGGCTACGTAAGAGGTGATTTCCCTGCTGCTTGGCCTATAAAGTAGATACTTACTTCAGGAAATCCGTTTTTGATGCACCTATAAATAATGTAGGACTTGGATACACTCTGTTAGGTAAGTGAGGAAATAATGTAACTTTCGGAAAGGTCTCATGTAAAACTTTCATATTCATTTTCCAGCGTATCGTCCTATCTGTCTCCATGGTAATATTTTTGGTTACTAATTCAGGTGGTTTGATCCCGCGTTCCTTTAATTTAACTTTCGCGTATTCGATAGCTTTGCTAACACTGTCCATTTCGCTAAAATCTATTGACAACAACGCCTCCATCAATTTATTGAAACCGTTGTTTTGGAATCTGATCATAGTTACTGGAGAAATGTCTACTATTACCAAACTGGATATTCGTTCTGGCTAAAACAGAGAAAATAATAAACATTAACTTAGAAGAAGTGCCTGCCTACCTAATTAATATTTTACAAAGTTATGATTAATTAACATGTTATTAATTAGAAACGTTAGCTTGAGACGTTATTTAAGGCTTGGGAAAGGCATTTAAAATGACGTCAATGAATAACATAAAACATAAAAAACGTTAAAAAGGTACATCTCAGTACCTACCTACATACTTAATGTTAAAGAAAAAATTTTGTATTAAGAAACAACAATGTCATTTAAAAAAAATCTAGAAACTTAAGTAACTTCTATTATTAATTTCATTTATTTTACGCAGAATCTTGTTCGTGTTGATATGCTGGACAGGATATATTATAGGTAGGTACCTAATATAAGAGAGTTGGTAGTGGAGATAGGAATAAAAGAAATGTAACTGTACCTCCAAATGGGATAAGTAAGGGCAAGCAATATACTAAGTACTATAACTAGCCTCGTCCCCCGGTTTTACCCGCGTTAGTCCCTATTTGTTACAAACAAACAAATAAATCTTTCCTCTTTATAATATTAGTACAGATATACAAGGGCACATGTACCTATCTAATCTTCTAATATATAAAATTTCCATGTCACAGTGTTAGTTACCGCGACTCCTCCGAAACGGCTTGACCGATTTTTATGAAATTTTGTATACGTATTCAGTAGGTCTGAGAATCGGCTACTATCTATAATTTATAAGGCAAAACAACGTTTGCCGGGTCAGCTAGTATTATGTAAAAATTACACATAAGTACCTACTCATTTCTCTAGGATACAATGTACCTACGTACTATACGTAGTACACACTACAGTCTTAATTTTTACTCGACTGCCGAAAGAGGGTTATGTTTTTCGAGAGTATTTTGACAAAGTCAACTTACTTGGAGTAAAGCAACGACCATAGCAGTTTTTCCACCCATACTGTGGCCAAGTAGTGATACTTTTTCTAATTTCATTCTGTCGAGAAACTTTATAACATCGTCAGATAATACTCTGTAATTGTGAATAGGAGAGTGTCCACTGCATCCATGGTTTCTTGCTTCAACATTTATCACTGTTCTACTAGTCTTCAGGCATAACTCCTGTGCTATTTTAGACCAGCTCTCTTTTGTATCCAGTAGTCCATGCAGTATTAATATTGGCCGTCGTTTGCAATTCGTGTTGTCAAAGGTTTCGTGCGACAAATGTACATGATCCGTTGTCATTCGTCTAGATAACTTGATGCCGTTTATTTTAAAAACTCCTTTCCGAATACAATCCACAACTAACATGACGACTTCTTCAAATGAATGTGAAATAACTAAAACTAAAATGATTGTAAGAAATGAATACAAAGTTAAGATGGAAACGTAATAGGTAAAACAATACAATTGTATTTTTATTTGGTAGGATAGTAGTTATTATCGGTCGACTAACTCTATGAACTCGTATTGGCCAAGGTTATATTTTTAACCGACTCACCTATTTATAAAAGTAGCAACAATTTCATCTACGCGCCAATTGGAGATCAGTCAAATAGGTAGAAAATATCTAAATATATGAAACTAGCTGAGTCCCGAGGTTTCACCCGCGTAAGTCTCGATCCCGTGGGAATATCGGGATCAAAATAAGCCTATGTTACTCCTCGATAATGTAGCTTTCTTTTGGTGAAAGAATTTTTGGAATCGGTTCAGTGGTTCCAGAGATTACCCGTAAAATACATATGACATAGGTACATGTTACCAACGTTACCTCTTTATAATATTAGTATAGGTATAGATAGATGATAAGAAATTACATATCAATATATCACTCACATAATGATAAGACTCAGCCTTTAGTTTTGAGAAATACCTAAGTCACAAAAATTACAAAGATCCCACCCACTACCACTTATAAAACATTCATACATTTATTTGAAAGTGACCGCTCTTTATTTACTTTTTCCTTTGAAATTGACAGTTCTTTGTTTACATTATTGATCTAAGATTCTGAAATAGACTACTTATAGGTAATGTTAGGGTGTGAGTACCTAATTAGTTTTCCTTATTCTTGTGCTAATTTTAAAGCAAAATTTCAAGTTTTTTTTAGACCGGTTTGCGCTGTGCGTTGATGGTTGTAGTTATCTTTAGAAAAATACCTAAACCTACTTACCTACTTTAAATTAAATATACTGAATATGAATTAATTACATAGACGTATACCTACCTACAATACCAAAGGGGTTAATGATTATTTAAAAAAAAAACAAAGGGCATTAAGCAGATAGGTACTAAATTTTAGGTCGTTTTCATTGACAACTTTCCACTGAGTAGGTACGAATGGAAAAACCCCGAATTATTACCAGTGGAAAGAAAATGAGGCACGTAAATTGCTATTTAAATTACCCACGACGACGACCGAGACGTAAGAGTTTCCATTTATTAAAGTACAAAATGCCTTGACTGTTTGAGATGTCGTTTTTCAGGGTAAAAGTATCCGTGATTTTTGTATAAAGGTAATATGTTACGATGATTGATTAGTTAATTTTATTATTACACACCACGTGCGCTGCCATAAACCAGACTGTTAAAGGATTGACCGATTTAGATGCAGTTTTCAATAAAATGACAGGTAATCTTTCTTATATGACAAAATCGCTGCCAGCAGATGGGCAGGAACAGGTAAAACAGAAACGTAAATCCTTAATTCGGTACAGTGTCTACGAAAAAAAACACTGAAAAATTGAATTGGCATCACAATTTTTTAAGTTTCAAGAATTCATCCACCATTTCGAGGAAAGTGACTGGGTCCTCTGCATGCACGTTGTGTCCCGCTTGTTTCACGTATTTCAGATCTGCGTTCGGAAACAAGTCCTTGATACCGGTTAAATCTGTGGGACTGATAAAATATACAAGATAAGCAAGGAACCCGGAACTGAACTAACAATATATGGGGAATACGCAATGAAACGGACGTGTTTTGAAACGGACACTATCGAAAATATTTTATGTTTTTTGGATTTGTTGTTACCATTGTGACCATAATACCCTTGACTAGGGTTACCAGATCTCCGGATTTGTCCTGAGATCTCAGGATTTTTGGACATTTCTCAGGATTGCGGGCGGATTTCGCAAATCTCTTAAAATTTCAGGATTTTTAGAAATTTCAACAAAATACCAACCTTATTATTATTTTTTTAATAATAAGTTAAACAAACTAAAAATAATCAATAATAGTCCAGGATCCCTGGTACATTTTTGCAATTGATTACTATCAAGCTAATTTACCGTGAGTAGCTTTATTTTGATGAGACGCCCAACAATTTCCTATACGAAGCTCTTGAATGTGGAAGATAACAGAGGTAGGATCTGTACTACTACTTTTGAGCGTAGGACCGGGGTAACGTACCAAGCAATTTGTAGGATAATATGACTGTTAAATTTTAAAAGAGTATTTGAAAAAAATCAAAGTGTAAAAAATCTCAGGATTTTTTGGTGGAAATCAGGACTTTTCTCAGGACTTTTGTTTTTTTCATCTGGTAACCCTACCCTTGACCCGTTAGGTCAAGTTAGAGGTTATATATAGGGCGACCGGCGACCTAAAACTCTCACTAGCGTGAGCCACAACACTATACCTATATGTTTACCTACGACAACGAAGAATCAATGTATTGTCAAGAATAAGTTCAACTAGTAGTGAGTGATGCGATGATGTTTTTAACAGGCGTTCGTGATCGTGTTTGCTTTATATTTAAGGATTTAAAAGCACAAATGTGCCTTTTACAGGCCGATAATATCGTAAAAGCAGCAATGCGTATGTAACTGTGCAGCTGTCCTTATACAAAATGTACTAAAACAGAATAACGCTAATATCTGCGAAAAAGGCAAAAATGTATGAAAATTTGAAAAGTGCCCCTAGCGGACGTAAGGTGAAGCTTTAACTATTATTTTAAACTCCAACTCGGGTGCTGAACCCGCTTCAAATGAGAAATATCTACGTATAATTAAATAAAAGTAAAATAAACTCACGGAATATAGTTCGACTGACCACCACCAATAAACAAAGCAGGACCGTGAAACTTTTGCCCAGTGATTTTAGGAAACGTAGAAATATCTTCAAAATGATGTACCAGTGCGTCTAAATTGCAATTCCACGCAGTTTTTCCATCTTTTACACCAATGTTCATTATGATGAAGGACATCAGGGCATCATGTTCGATCAATCTTGAAGCCTTTATCCTTTCTCGTGCCATAGACCTCGCCTTGCCAAGATCTAAGCCTTCAAAGTTCATTTCCTTCATCACAGTCATAAGCCGTGGGAAGAAGTCGTTTAGAATACCGGCTGTGGACATTGGTGAAATGTCAACAATTACTATACTCGCTACTTTAGATGGCTGCAACAAGGAATGGGTGCCTTTAATAAAACGGTCAAAGAGCTTACAAGCGCTGCATGTCTCTAGCATGCGATAGGCTTTACGCAGGGCAGTCTAGCGTGGGCGTGTATGTAATGCCACAACCTCTGCAACGACTGAACTATAATAAATGTTATAGCGTCCCCAACTATGGCCAACATTTAGGCATAAAAGGAAGGGTCCGCTGTACCGTCAGGCCACTCCCACCCAGGAGCAAACAAACGGGATCAGTTGTAGACAGATCGTGTACCCAAACGCTAGTGTGTTCGGTTCTCTATAAAGGAGAGCGTAGTTTCCCGTCCACTGCCTTTGTGGCCGGCACGGTGACGACGCGACTGACGCTGCGGCCGCGGCCGTCGGGTTTCGATGGGTCGGCGCCGCTCTAGGGGTCCCCTGGGTCCTGACTGAGCTGGGATTATGAAGAAACGATCTAACCTAACCAACCCTTTAGACTAGGTAGGCTATACATGTCTCATAATATGTTCACTGTTAATAGTTGACTACAGATATCTATCACTGTATTGTAAATATGGTAAGATATTCGCTTAATGCAATAGATCTCTAACCTCAAGCAATAAAATTTACGAAACTGCATAAACAGGCGGTTGAATTTAACTTTTACAAACAACACTTTTATGCATAATTTAAGATACTTTATCATTATGCAAATTTTCGCATAAAATATTGCAAACCTATACTTACGTCAGTCAAGGCCAAAACCATCGCCGTCCTGCCTCCCATACTGTGGCCGATAATATTCGCTTCTCCCATGGACAGTTTTTTTATGAGGCGGGAAACATCTGCGGCTAGTTCGTGGTATGTGTGAGAAGGATCATGTGGGCTTTCTCCGTGGTTGCGCAGGTCTGCAGCCACCACTGTCTTACTCGTAGCCGCTGTAAGCCTCTTGCACATGCTCTCCCAGTTCTTCTTAGACCCGAGTAAACCATGAAGCACGACTATAGGCGTCGCACTCGATGAGGGGTTGGTCCCTTTATGGATCTTATGCGCTAAATCTACCGCATTTCGAGATGGGTTTTGAGTTATTTTAAATAGGTTTCTTGCAAACCATTGGGAATGAATTGAAGATGAAGCCCCCATTCATGACTAAATTAATTGACTAATTTCTAATAATTTCTGATATTGTTTTACTCCGATTGTTTGCGATCTTGTTTGCGATATATATGTTGACATCAATTTATTCAAATGTCGATATGACGTTTTTTTTCGACAATGGCATTGGCGTAAAATATACCTAAGACAAGAGGTCATTTTGCTGTGGTCTAAAACGATATGATATACTTACACGATAATCTATATGGAATGAGGAGGAACACTAACTTTTTATCCCGGCAGAGGGCGTTGGTCGACTAATCTTAGGTTTGAATTAAGAACTGTCAAACAGGTGATTTAATTACAACTCTCGGCGCCAAATTGGTTATATCGGTATCAGACCGAAAGAAGAAAAAAAAAAACTCGGCGTTTTCATTGGTGGGGGACCATCATCAAAAAAAAAAACGGGGCAAGTGCGACACTCGCGCATAAAGGGTTCCGTACCACTATCACAATTGGATACGGAACTCTAAAATGGTTTACAACAACCAATTTTTAAATTTTATAGGAAAATATGAAATATTTATCTTCGATTCTTACTCCCATCAAACGACCGAATCACTCAAAAAAAAAAAAACCTTGGCACAAAGAAAATCTGAAACATAAAAGAAACTCTTTGGTAAGTAAGGCAGACTGGTATATTTGACAGATAGGGCAGCCATTTTGAATTTCATGACCAACTCGATTTGTCCTGACAAAGTCCTGTCCTTGTTCCTGTCCTGACTCCTTGTTATTTTTGAAACACGTTTGTTGTATGGGAGCCCCTTTTAAATAATTGTTTTATTTTGTTTTTAGTATTTGTTGTTGTAGCGGCAACCGAAATACATCTTCTGTGAACATTTCAACCTTCTAGCTATTACGGTTCATGAGATACAGCCTGGTGACAGACGGACAGACGGACAGACGGACAGACGGACGGACGGACGGACGGACGGACGGACGGACGGACGGACAGACATACAGACAGACAGACAGCGCGCAGCGAAGTCTCAGTAATAGGGTCCCGTTTTTAGGGTTCCGTACCCAAAGGGTAAAAACGGGACCCTATTACTGAGACTTCGCTGTCTGTCTGTCTGTCTGTCTGTCCGTCCGTCCGTCCGTCTGTCACCAGGCTGTATCTCATGAACCGTAATAGCTAGACGGTTGAAATTTTCACAGAAGATGTATTTCGGTTGCCGCTACAACAACAAATACTAAAAACAAAATAAAACAAATATTTAAGAGGGGCTCCCATACAACAAACGTGTTTCAAAAACTACAAGGGAATCGAGTAGGTCGTGGAATTCAAAATGGCCGCCCTGTCTGTCAAATATACCTTCACTTCAAATATACTGCCTTCACTTACCAAAGAGTTTCATATAAGTTTCAGATTTTCTTTGTGCCAAAGTTTTTTTTTGAGTAGTGTGGTCGTATGAAGGGTGTAAATTGGATGTAAATTAGAGATGGGCCGACTAGTCGCCGACTAGTCGGGAAAGCCGACTAGTCGGCAGTTCAACCGACTAGTCGGCAAGTTATGCCGACTAGTCGTCAACTAACAATTATGCAATAAAACCAATATTTAATTGAATTAATACTACAGTAAGAAGATGGATAGTCACAATAACGTAAACAAAACACGTCTAGCCTACATACATCATCTTAACATCAAACATCTAAAATGTCATAACTATGCCTCAGCTCCATGAATATTTTTTTCCAACATTTTTTTCCGACTAGTCGGCTAGTCTGCTAGTCGGCAGAACCCCTAGTCGGCCCATCTCTAATGTAAATCATTTTAGGGTTCCGTACCCAAATGTCATAGTGGTACGGAACCCTTCGTGCGCGAGTGTCGCACTTGCCCGGTTTTTTACCTTTAGGTACGGAACCCTAAAAAGATCATCCGACCTTGCGCCATCTGATCACAGCTTTGCGTGTGCCACCCCATTGAGTCGACCTACATTCTTCCTGTAATAAATTTAAACATTCGTTAAGTGTATCGTTTTTAATTAAATTACAAAATTTCAGCTAGTTTTCTTAATAAAAGAAATGATGATCTCTAGGAAAGACTTCGGATCCTCTACGTAGAGATTGTGTCCAGTATTAGGGATGTATGTAACCACTGCTTGCGGAAATATGTCTCTTATGTGAGGCAAATCATCTGGTCTGAAATATATTGACAAAAAAAACATAGTCAGATTATTTGTGGAACTGGCCAGTGCGTATATATACTTACCTACATATCTTTATATTTCCCATTATTTTTGAAGTCTATCAAATACAAATACATTGGTACGCAAATAAGCCCCCTTACTTATAAACAATGATTAACAGACGACTAAGTTATATAACGTTTGTTTCTGTCTGTCAACTTTGAACCTTCATGTCACAGTACAAACGATTGGGACATAGTTAAATACGTAGATACGATACAAACTTTGTCTCTTACTTATAAACGATGACTAACTTTATGTATCGTTTGTCTTTTACTGTGACATGAAGTTTCAAAGTTAACAGACAGCGACATATTATATAAACTTAGTCATCGTTTAAAAGTAAGGGGGTTATCATCTACACTTCTACACTAATATTATATATAAAATAAATAAATAATTTCTGTGAACAACACACAGCGCCATCTAGCCCCGTGGTAAGCGACTAAGCTTGTGTTACGGTGACTAGACAACGGATATAATACTTATATTTATTTATCTTTTGTAAATACATACATATTATACATAGAGGGACACCCAGACCAGACACAAATATTTATTTTTAAGCATAAATACTTGCACCCGGCGGGAATCGAACCCGCAACCTTCTGCATTGCAGCCGTGCTTTCGCACGACGCGCCACTGAGGTTATAAAGAGTAACGATTTGTATTATTGTGTGTATGTGTGTCTGTATATTTGTAATGAATAAACTCAAAAACTACTGGACCGATTTCAAAAAATCTTTCACCATTAGCAAGTTACATTCACCCTCAGTAACATAGGCTACTTTTGATCCCGATATTCCCACGGGATCGGGACTTACGCGGGCGGCGGGTGAAACCGCGCAGCTAGTTGTTTATAAGTAAGGAGGATAGTATGCCAGTACGTACATACTTACGGTATATAGTCAGAGTGTTGACCACCTATGAACAAACAAGGACCATCATACTTCTTGCCCTTCAAATCTTTTGGAAACGAAGTTATGTATTTAAAATGGCTAATCAATGTATCCAGGTTGAACAGCCATCCAATTTTACCATTATGTAAGACTGAAATATTAGACAGTATAGCAGCCATGGTATAGTCGTCTGTAACCGCTTGCCTCAACTGCTTCGAGGCTTCTCTCTTCGCTTTCGATTCGTATTTGGCATTTTTGAAATCTACGTTTTTAATAGCCTCCAATATCTTTATTGTTTCTTTGAAATCTTTAGGAGTGGATACTGGGGACACGTCCACTATAACGATGCTGGCGATTCTCTTTGGCTGAAAAGTGAAATTTTATGCAATGAGCAGCGCCTCGTGGTTGCACCCGTGTAAATCCCGATCCCGTGGGAAGGTCGAGACCAAAAGTAGAATATGCATTAGCTTAGGTCTCCAACTATCTACATTCTAAGTTTCAGCGCAATCGGTTCAGTGGTATTTAAGTAAAGGAGCAACAAACACACACATAAAAACTTTCACCTTTATGATTCTTTTTACCTTTATTATTAGGGCCTTTCTATTAGTCGGATATTATGGGATATGTTCTTTAAAAATAGGTCATTAAGTATACAAAAAAAAAATTACAATAAAAAATAAAGTGATTAGAATCTTCGTCTTTGGTTCGTGCATGTATAATATTACGGCTCACGTTTGAATTGATTTATTTGTATACCTACCTAATTATTTCGATCCCAGCATCACCACCATATCGTCGCCAGGTGTTTGAATACTAGGTGAATTGAGATTTTTGCATATTCAGCCATTTTTTATATGGCATAAACATATTTGCTCTAACGTCTTTATCCAGGGAGGAAACAGTCGTAGTAATAGTAGGTAATCTATCTATCTTCTTTCCTTTCCTTATAAGACTAATAGAAAGTAAATAAGAGATGATTCGACTAACCGCTATCAAAGAGGTACACATAGCCACCCTGCCACCACAACTATGGCCAATCAAGGTAGCCTTCTCAATGTGTAGTTTGTCCAGTAGTTGCACAATGTCGTCAGCCATTTCATCGTACTTCATCGAGTTCGCATGAGGACTGGACCCGTGGTTCCTCAGGTCTACGATCATAACCTTAACGAAGATAATAGGTATCAATAAATAAACCTGATTCCTGAAAATCACAAAATTTTACGCAAAATAAAATAATTTACGAGAACTCTTAATTCTGGCGTATTGACTCACTGCATATTATACTTTTTTTGTGAGAACTTTATTTATTCATTGTAAACAGATACCTACAAAAAAAAAACATATAATGGATGCTTTTGCAATGGAACGGTGCAGAGAGTATTTCTCTCTCTTTCTTCTACTCATAGGCCTTGTGGGCGGGCGCAATACTGCGCATTATTGCTATCGATAAGCGGTATCGATATTGCAACATGCGCGCCCCTCGCGCGCTCTCACACTTCGTATATGTACCTATAATTTATAACCGGTTAAAAAAATCTATCGAAAGCATATAGAAAGAGATAAATTCAAGTAGGTACCTATACCCTATTTCAGAAACTTTTCAAATCAAAGAACTGTCAATTTTTTAAAGGAAAAAGTAAATAAAGAGCTGTCACTTTCAAATAAATGGATGAGATTTTTGTTTACATTTTGTTTACATGATCTTAGTTTCTGAAACAGGGTATAGGTACCTACTTTCAAATTACCGTCCGCTTAGTCATGTTCAGAATTGTCTTCCCAATACCTTTCCAGTGATACTTTTTCCCGAATAATCCATGCATTAATATTAAAGGGGGTTGTTCAACGTCCAGACTCGACTCTCCGATTATTTTGAAGGACAAGTTCACGACTGTACGGACCCATGTTTTTTGAAGCAGCGCTAAGTTTTCGTAAGATATTAAACTTAATGTCCAGTATAAGCGCATTACCCGAGGTCCAAAAGTGCGGTGGTTAATTTACCAGTTATTAATAATCTAGCTTCATGCCATTTACGCAAATATTAATTTAAAACATTCATAACTTGTAATATTTTGGTAAATAAATCATCATCCGGCATCTACAAGGTCCGTCATTCACTAACTTTTGACTTTTCTTTCGTTTGTTGAGTTGAGTTATGGACTATTTATGTACCTACCTATTCTGTGCTTATGGCTTCATATGACGTGTTCATATAGCCGGTGTCTAGTAAAATTATTTAATCCAGGCTTTCTGCCTAAAGTTAAATATTGTTTACAAGCAGAGTCCCGCGGTTTCACCCGCGTTTGTCCCGATTTCGTAAGAATATCGGGATCAAAAGTAGCCTATGTTACTCAGGGTTAACGTAGCTCTCTAATGGTGAAAGAATTTTTGAAGTTGGCACAGTAGTTTTTGAGTTTATTCATTACAAACATACATACACACAAAAATACAATTTTTTCCTCTTTATAATATTAGTATAGAAGTATATATTATAGGTTTTTGACTTAGAGCGTGTACTTACGCACTGCGATTATACGCCTGCGTTTTCCCGTAGGTGTGAAACCACGAAAAGCAACACATAGCTTTCTATACAAGCCCACGCATTAGCGTTTTTTTCTGTAACGGATCCTGGGGAGACCTAAATATAAAATCGCTTTGTTCTTATAACTTGTAAAGTCAATGAAGCGTTCGGTTCAGGTATTTAATGATCTGCATTACATCAAAAACGGATAGCTTTTTGATATAAACTCTACGAGCTTTCTGCGCGGTTTCAGGTGTTTCGTACCCAAGGGGTAAATGGAACTCCGCTGTCTGTCTGTCCGTCTTGGCACCAGGCTGTATCTCATGAACCGTGATAGCTAGACAGTTAATTATTTTTTTGAAGAATCTAATATCAGCTCTCTACTATCAGCGGTTTAGGCTGTGCGTTGATACATCCGTCAGTCAGTTAGACCAAGCATTTTAAAGTTTATAGATATAGATTATGAAGTATATGTAGGTAATTGATTTATTTGAACATTTCTTCAAATAAATCAATTATCCAAGTGTAGGAAACACTTTCAAAAATAAAATCAAGTAATGTAAGTCTTATTATGTAGGTATACCTAGGTTTTTTTAGTTACAAGTTGTACCTATGTACCAATTATTATATTATTAGCGCAACTCTGCTTCTAGCGGGTTGAAATTCTGTAGAGGATAGGTAGGTAGATACTTACATACCTATTGAATTAATATGCATCTTGGTTAAAGTTATTTTTATAATCTAAGTATAAAACACAGGGCGTGTATATAATATAGGTACCTACATGAGCTCTTTGTATTCGGCCTTTGTGTAAAATAAAGTATTTCGAAATGTCGTGTAAAACTTGTTCGATTAAATTCGTAGATTATATCCTTGAAAGTAACAACTCATACCTATCTACCTCTTTACCTGTATCTGTACTTTATATTTTGAGTTCCTGTTGCAATATCAAAAATGAAAGTAAAAATAAGTAAAAAATTTGCTTAAAATTAATCAAATATTTTGAAAACTAAGTGCATTAGTGGCTAAAGAACAACGAACACCATAACAGAACTCTTCTAAAGAAACCCTATTTTATTAAATACTAGCTGCGTCCCGCGGTTTCACCCGCGTAAGTCCCGATCCCGTGGGAATATCGGGATCAAAAGTAGCCTAAGTTACTCAGGGTGAATGTAGCTTTCTAATGGTGAAAGAATTTTTGAAATCGGTCCAGTAGTTTTTGAGTTTATTCATTACTAACACACACACACACAAATACCAATCTTTCCTCTTTATCTTCTTCTTCTATCTTCTATCTAATATATTAGGTCCTTACATATGAAATTGGCGTTTTGTCGTACTGGCCACTTTGATCTCAAATATCTCTTCTTTGGTTAGGGATTCCAATTTCAAATTTATACAGCTATTTATTCATACATTTGTATTTCGAAAACCGCAATTCATTTGTTTTGTCCTCGTTTGGTTTTTTCTTTGCGTCACGCAGTTTACAAAATAGAAAACTTGAAATATCGCGTTATTTACGAGTAGGTACGAGTTCCACCGTGGTACCAATGCTGCAGAAACGGCTCGAAGGATTAATGATGTGTATGGGGGCGGTGTCGCAAAAGAAAACACAGTGCGTTTTTGGACCTGCAGAACAAGCCCCGTGGACGGCCGGCGACTAAAGTTGCTAATGAAGAATTGAAAGCTATTGTGGAAGCAGATCCATCGCAAACCACGTCCGAGTTAGCTGCAGGCTGCGGTGTTAGTAATAAAACTGTTTTAATCCACTTGAAGCAAATTGGAAAGGTGAAAAAGCTTGAAAGGTGGGTACCTCATGAATTGAGTGCAGCAAACCGACAAACGCGCGTCAACTGCTGCGTTACATTACTCAACCGGCACAATAATGAAGGGATTTTAAATCGGATCATTACCTGTGATGAAAAGTGGATCCTGTACGATAATCGGAAACGCTCATCGCAATGGCTGAATCCTGGCGAACCAGCCAAATCCTGCCCCAAGCGAAAATTGACTCAAAAAAAGTTACTTGTGAGCGTTTGGTGGACTAGTGCCGGTGTCGTTCACCACAGCTTTCTTGAATCTGGCCAGACGATTACAGCAGATATCTATTGCCAGCAACTGCAAACCATGATGGAAAAACTAGCTGCTAAACAACCGAGGTTGGTCAATCGCTCTAGGCCACTGCTGCTTCAGGACAACGCTAGACCACACACTGCACAACAGACGGCTGCCAAATTAGAGGAGCTTCAATTGGAATGTCTAAGACATCCACCGTACTCCCCGGACCTGGCTCCAACAGATTACCATTTTTTTCGAAATTTGGATAACTTCTTGCAAGGGAAAAAATTCAACTCCGATGGGGCAGTCCAAAGCGCCTTCAAAGATTTCATTGATTCTCGTCTTAATGGTTTTTTTAGTAAAGGGATCAATGAACTACTTATGAGATGGCAAAAGTGCATAGATAGCAATGGTACATACTTTGATTAAATAAATATATTTTTATAAAAAAAAAATACTATACTTTATGTTCCTCCCTTACAAAACGCCAATTTCATATGTAATGACCTAATATAAAATTTCCATGTCACAATGTTAGTTACCGTACTCCTCCGAAACGGCGCGACCGATTTTTACCAAATTTTATATGCGTATTCAGTAGGTCTGAGAATCGGCTACTATCTATAATTTATAAGGCAAAACAACGTTTGCCGGGTCAGCTAGTATTAGTAGGTATAGAAAAGTCACATTTCACTAGTTATCGAAGTTCGATCATGCCGATCAAAATTCACACCCTGTCAAGTACAGGACTTCCATTTATCAATGGGGTGCCACACGCAAAGCTGTAAGCAGATGGCGCTGGCGTCGGATGATCATTTTTTTTTTGATGAAGAAATGAAAACTCCGAGTTTTTTTTTTACTTTCGGTCTGAGACCGATATGGCCAATTTGGCTCCGAGAGTTGTAAAAAACATCTGTTTGACAGTTCTTAATTCAAACCTCTCTCTCTTAATTCAAACGCCCTCTGCCGGGATAAAAAGTTAGTGTTCATCCTCATTAAGGCCGGTACATAGGTAGGAAAGTGTACTTATTTCAATTTCACACACGAAATTACTATTAGATCTAAAGCTTTAGCGAAACTGCGAATTTTCCAAAGACTTATGAATTACTACCGTATTGAGAAACAATTAACAGAGCTGAGGCAAGGTTGAGACATTCTCGTTATAGAATAGGTGCCCTGATAGATATCTATTAGGGCAGGATATAGATATCTACAATAAAGCTTTCTATCGTTATTGTACTCACCAAAAATAAATTACAATAAAATAAAATACGAAAAATCTTAATCGGTAGGTAGGTACCTGACTACTAACATCATTTGTGTCTCAACATTTGACCCTTTGACGGCGTCCTCGAATTGTGCTGCGAGTTGCGAAGACGATGAATTCAATTAATAAATAACAATAAATTTGTAGATCGAAGTTCAACGCACTAAAAATAGGTACCTATACCGTTAATTTCAAACCTAATTAAGCTATACATATAATAAAATCGTAACTCAGCGGTGTCTGTTTTTGGAAGATATAAAAAAAATATAAATTGTATGGGTATCTATGAACGCAGTAGAACCTATTTTTCTGTTTTTCTGGTTGTCTGTTTGTCTGTTTGTCTGTTTGTCTGTTTGTGTGTGCCTTTGTGCCCGCTAATCTCAAAAACGGCTCATCCGATTTTAACCAAATTTGGTATGCAGATAGCTTTAGACCCCGATTAACATATAGGGTATTTTTTATCCGGATATTTAGTCCGGTTATCCGGATAAAGTGTTTTTTTGCTATTACTTAATTAGTTTGAATGTTGTATTGAATAAATATATGGTGTGGAATCAACACATGATTAACCGGATATCCGGTCGAAAATAAAAAAACCGGATATCCGGTTTTTTTTCAGGAAATTCCTCAAATACCGTATACCTATGTCTGTCCATATATCCGGATCCTTTGGACATACGGAAATTCTTTATAATGACTGTTTTTAACCGACTTTAAAAAAAAGAGGAGCTGCTCAATTCTATCGCATATTATTTGTATGTGAATATGTTCACGCCGTACTCCGGCATATAAAGTCCGATTTCGATCATTCTTTTTAATTTGGAAAGTGAGAGTCCCGAGTTGGTCCCATAAATTGTTAGTGAAGATCTGATGAGAACCTTTGGAATGATGAGCAGAATAGCATCTCACAATGATGTTAATTACTAACTTTTGGACTTCCATGAATAGAATCGGCTTATAAAGAACTAGGTACAAATTGATGAACCACCTGAAACCACCTTCTCAAAAATTCCTCAGTGATTAAAGTTACGGTTACAATCTTGAAAATGCAATAAAATGGATTAAAAAAATATATCTGTAATCGGGCAGTTTTACTGGGTAGATGCAGATTGCATGTAGTTTACGTGGCACAATGGCAGCTATGGATTCCGAGTCGAGGGTTCCGCGTTCGAATCACAGACCGGCGCATTCCCTTTTTAAGGAACGGTGGCCTACCGAGCCGAGTGATGGCTTCCGATTCGACGGCTGCGCGTTCGAGTCACGAGTCCCGGACACGACGTTACGTTTTACCCTCCAGATGGTCGTCCACCTTGCCGTTGTGAGGGGACTCAGTAGCTGAAAGCTAAGAGGCGCACGAGGTGGGAAACCGGGCTTGCCTGGCTTCTAATCCGTAATCCCGCGTCAGCGGGCTCGGGGGTCCTTTCCGCAAGAAAGGGCCCGCGTGGTAGACAACCACTATAAAAATCACCTCAGCCTCTGGTGGTGAATTGGGGGGGGGGGGGGGAGGTTATCACCGGCTTTGGGGACCTCGAGACGGTGGCGTGACCGTGCCGAGGGAGGGAAGACGGAGAGGGGTTGTCTATGGGGAGATACAGAGATGAGGCTTGAAAAGGCCGTCGTTTTCGGGATGTAGTCCATGACACTTGTGGAGCGAGGGACACCATGGGGGTTTACATTATAAGCCTATGGTAGGGAGCCCAACGAGATTGGCCTGACGGTGACGGACATTAACCACGTAAAAAAAAAAGATATCATGTAGTTAAGCTGCCCGACTTTAGCTTACATAACAGATAAGTCGGTTGCACTGTATTTCGGAGAGCTCAATATTATTGTTTTGTCCTTTTGTTCGAATTCGGATTTCGATTTTTTTTTATTTTTTCGATAAAGGCTACTTCTTATAAGCATGCAACACGTTACCTACCGCTGCGCTGTGCTAAATCTACACTTAAATAGACTCTGCCATGATTATCTTCTGCTCAGCAACATACTTCCTTGGTCGTCCGTTCAAGCACAGCGATGGGTAGGTAGTCCGAAAAACGCTGACGAAGTCGCGGGCACAGCTAGTTACAAATAAAAGTACCTAGTACTTCAAGAATAGTGTCTTAGTTAAAATATCTAACACAAATAGGGCTTGCAATCCGGATAACGGATATCCATATTATCCGGATATCCGCCGAAATTAATATCCGGATTAAGTTGTCCTCTTTATCCGGATATTTCGGATAATCACTTTGTATGTACAAACAAATACAAACTAATAATTCTGCGCACAGTAGACCTCGTACACAAAATTTATAGGTTGGTTTCATAATACCCTCTTTGTTTATAAGATAGTGTTCTATAAATTAATAGAAAAAAAAAATTACGTTACGTGCTTTTGTAAGGTAGTATTTGTGTTTTAGATTAGATATGCAGCAAAAAAAAACACAGAAACAAATAAAACTAAAATAAACTTAGAACTAGATTAAAACAATAATGGTACAATATGCGATCTCTTCCAGGCAACGTTTACACAAGCGTCTGTTGTCGCACGATGAGCCGACACAATCAAGGGCGCCACAATAATAATTATGCCATTTCATTGCATTAATTTGCCTTCATTTTCAATACATGAATTCATATATTTAGACTTATACGGGTCGGACGGACTTACTCGTCAGTTCCCTAGTTATCCAGTTTCTTCATTAGTCATTTTCTACCAACTCTTTTCTCCATACAAACTTTACAAACGTAGTCGACTAGACTAGGCTGTTTCTTTCCTGGATAAAGAGATTCAAGAGTATTATGTTTACGCAATATTCTCTAATGTCCTTATCCTAATATATGTATATGTATGGTGTATGCCAATACTGTTTAGGGACTAAAACTTATGGGCGTTTATTCCATTCTCTTTCTCCATACAAACGTAGTTTACGTTTTCCTCCCTGGATAAAGACATTAGAGCAAATATGTTTATGCCATAAAACTTATATCTGGCATGACTATTCATCTTACGAATTATTTTTTTCATTTTTTATTTTTGTTATTTTTTATTATTATTTTAATTAGAAAAAAAAAGGTTCGTACATTGACAAAACATGACAGTTATAGTATAGGTTTTATGGCATAAACATATTTGCTCTAATGTCTTTATCCAGGGAGGAAAACGTAAACTACGTTTGTATGGAGAAAGAGAATGGAATGAACCCTCTTAAGAATCCATAAGCTTTTGCGAACCTCTAAAGCTGAGGAAAAAAATTGCAACAGCGTGGGTTGCAACATCGGCATTCGAAACGTAAGGGACCCGTCATCAGGGGGGGTTAGTTAACTTCCACCACACTAGGTCTACGAGAAAATGTTCGACTTATTTTTTTATATTTATTTATACACTTAGTTGAATAAAACTAAAACTATTGGGAGTAGAATCTCACCACACACATCCTGCTATTCACAATACTCTTGACTAAATTTTCAACCTTTCAAAAGATCATTGAAAGAATGCGAAAAAGTGTGATGAAGACTGATGATGATGACCTTCTAGTGACTTATAATAATAGAAAGAAAGAAAGAAAAATAATAACCTAGTTCCCACATACCAATTACTAACTATCAAACATTTTATACTTCTAGTAACTGGTACTCAGTCCTTATAATCTGGTACAAACCACGCTTACTTCCAATACATTGAAAAGAACGTTGACAACGCGGACGACCGCATTTAACTTGAGTTAAATATCATCAACTTTATTGACGATTTAGTCCAGAGTATAGTGACGTGAATCCCAAGTTTTTTTTTAACATGTTAATAAAAATGTTAATAAAAAATTAAAAATCTATTAAACCTCGAATCCTAGAATCTCACCACACCTACGCGACATGGTCGATACGGTGTAGTGAGATTACAGTCACGTTTTCGTAGCCGTAGACCCAAGCGTGGTGAGAGGTAACTAACCCATCAGGGAAACGTACATCGGAGAGGTGAATGTCGGCCCACCGCGGCACAATCCGACACAATGTCGATTGGTGAAATGTATCCTGCCTGAGTTATGTCAATTCTCCGATTCGCGATTAGACCTTGGAGAATCGACCTTTCTTGAAGTATAATTTTTCCACGTTTATGCTAATTTTATTAGAACTTCGGCTATTATGGGACGAGATTTATGTGACGTGACATCTTAAAAATGCAAGGTCAGGTTGAAAAAGTAAATAAAAGATTTTTGTGTTTATAAAGTTCTATCACAGTTTACGTAGTAGTTGTACGCCTCGGCTTAACTATGGTTCTATCTCAATAAAATATTACATACCCAGGTAGGTACATTATACTAGCAGCACGCTGCGGTCTCACCCGCATAATTCCCGATCCCATGGCAATATCGGTATAAATGTGTTGGTTCCGTATCCAATTCCTTACCAAATATACTTAGGTTGTTCAATTTTTTTTCCCTCCCAATATGTTAATGAATAAACTTTTATTTATACCTGAGCTTGTGCTGGCTGTATTTTGTTTGTTGTACATAGTGTAGGTAGATAGATACACCGGCCCGCGTCATCGACATCGTCACCGTTATGACGATTGTAATTTTTAACACCACGATAATAAGAAAGTAAACCCCCATAAGTTTCTTGTGGTAACCACACTAAAAACATACCTAACTAAAATGATCATGTGTCTTTTGATCCTTTTGGTGGCTACATCTTACGATTACAGGCAGAGGCTCTACATATTATAATTGAGTTTGGTTTGTCAAACGCCTTCCAAAGCTCCAGGGTGTTATTTGCCACGTGACATAATTGCAATAGCCAAAACTGTCGTATTTAACCTAATACCCTATTTCAGAAACTTAGATTAATAAACAAAGAACTGAAATTTTTATAGGAAAAAGTGAAAAAAGTAATAAAGGGCTGTTACTTTCAAATAAATGGGATTTTTACCTATACCTATTTGTATAATATATAAAATAATTAGTTTTTGTAACGTTTTCATAGAAATAAGAAATGCACCTGACGCAACGCAACGAAACTCAACCAAAGAGCGTAACGCTGAATCACGCCGATACAGCACCCGAGCAGCGTGAGTGAGCACCTCTCCACCTCACCACGTGACATCGAAGGAACAACAAACAAAGTGCAAATGATGCCCCAAATTCTCTATCAATACATACTCATATACAGGTACGTTAACCTATTGAATTCGTTTCACCTGTTTTAAATGAAAACGTTTCATTAAAGTGGTTGTTTGACCGTGGATGGTAGTCGCGCTTAGCACGCCGCTCCGGCCCAATATTGTGTGGGTGTTTGTTGGAGAACAACGTCTTCCACTCCCTAAGGTACTTTTTTTATCGTATTTTTACTATTGTTTTTTTTTTAATTTGTGAACGTTGTTTTTTTTTAATTTTGTAGTGCAGGGAAAAATTTATGACAGACTGGACAGAGCTTGTTAGGTTTATTGTAGGAAGTTATACCTACGCTTATTTTCTTTATACAGCACTATCACAGTTTACGTTAGTAGTTTTACAATCGTTTTTTTTTAATTTGTGAACTTAGTTTTTTTTTTATTTAATTTTGTAGGGCTTAAGACTGACTTGATAGAGCTTGCTGGGTTTTTTTGTAGGATACGTTTATTTTTTTCTATTACGGTGAGTGAAGATTATTTTCTATTATTTATTATTGATGACTACATACACCATTCCTGGCACCTCACGACTACCTTTGTTTAGTCTGGGGCCGATATACAAGTATAATTGTAATGAAGTAGGTTTTTCTTATTCATTATCATTGTTACCTATGTGTATACCTATTTTTTAAAACTGAAATTACAACTTTGTGTAAATTTTTGGTCCGGATTTACGGATTGTGAAAATAGGTTTAGGTTACCGTACGTACCTACTCAGATCTGCGATTTACCGTTCCTAGATTTTTATACAACGCCAATATTAAAGTCCCTTTAAATGTAGGTACCACAAATATTGGTTCAATAGGTACCTACCTATGTCATATCTACTGTTAAGTTAAGGATTCAATGAGTTAAATGGATAGTTGAAGTTTTCACAGATGAAGTTTCTACCTATTTATGTTGCTGCTATAACAACAAATACTAAAAACAGAATAAAATTAAGACGCATCAGAAGGAACCAACCTTAAGTGCCAAAATGTTGAAGGAAGACAGTGGAAACAAGACACTGAACGAAAGCTATCAAATTCAATGAAACTTTGCGTCATTCATTATCGACTACATCTTAGAGCCCGGGGCGATTCTCATTTCATTTTTACGATAGACGAAACAATATTGTCAGTGCTGCTGCGGCTTTTAATATTTATTTCGCGTAAAAGAAACGTGGAATATGTTTTAGACATGATTTATTGGCGTAAAAATGACAATTTTAAAAAAAGATCGGTCAAGTGAGAGTCGAAATCGCGCGACGAGGGTTCCGTACTTACTCAACCCACTATGCCGCCACATAATAAAAACACGTTTGGTATATGGGAGCCGTACACTTAAATATTTATTTTATCTATTCTGTTTTCGTATATGTTGTTATAGCGGCAACAGAAATACGCATAATTATCAATACGTATTCAAAACCTGTCCAGCAATCACGGTTTTTGGACCTGAATACAGCTACAGATAATGTTGTATCTGTCGCCAAGTTTTGGGCAAAGTACATTTGAAATTGAGTCTTTGACACGAAGAAGAAGAAGACGGTTTTTGAGATACAGCCAAGTGACAGACAGACAGAAGGACAAGTAGATACGGAACCCTAAAAAGAGGTCCAGTTTTGTACCAATACGGGTGCAAAACTGAATCTACGCGATATAAATAAAGCGGTGAATGCAAAAAATTCAAAACATCTTTCGTAACATAAATAAATGAGTAGTGAACTGTATGAATGTGAGTTGAAGTGTAAAAGTAGTTGGAAGGTCGGACACTGGTTTCGATAATAATACGTTTTTCATTATTTACCTCAAGAATCCGCTTCATTTTTCCCAATATGGGAATGCCGAGTGCTTTCAATTATAACAATTTGTTTTCCGGGGACCGCGGGTTTCCGGGGATTCCGGGGAACGCACCCTCTCCGTTTATTTATACTGTGACTATAATAGGTATGCAGTTATTAAATCTAGGTCTGATATCGTAATTGAGAATAACTAAGTTATATATTTTGCTGAGTATTGTATAAAAAATATTTTAGGAGTTACGGGTAGATGGTAAGAAGTGGGACAAAGGGTGCGACTTAAAGAATAGATTTGTAAATCTTTAAATCTAGGTACCGTAATTGAGAATAACTATATATATTTTGCTAAGTATTGTATAAAAAATATTTTAGGAGTTAGGGGTAGATGGTAAAAAGGGGGACAAAGGGTGCGACTTAAAGAATAGATAAAGATACATAGAGAGATAATTTATAGAGATACATAGATGCTTTTATAATGATATGGCACACCAAAATACATTTAGATATTTACGATTTATGTAGGTATTTAAAAAATAAATTGATGATTTATGTATTTACATTTAAGTATCACTTTTATAAATAAACGTGAACTACGACCGACGACGAAACGGTTGGATTAGATTGGCATTTTAGTATTTTCCAAAAAGTTGCCAGACACAAACAAAACCGCCCGCCCTTAGACCATGTTTATTGATGAGGGGGCTAGAGTGGCATAATCTTTAGTTTTTGGTTAGTAGTTAGTGCCCAAGTATGCCCACATAAATCGATATATAGAAGCAGAAATATAATTATGTATCTTACAAGCGATGGGTCAAATGGGGTAATTGCGTTCGCTAACTATAAAGCTATTGTTATGGCTTTATGTGCCATAGGTACCTAATATATATTTTTTAATAATTGAATAAGGTCTACCTAAGTTCCCAACGTTTTAACTGGTCTGTCGATATTGTAGGAATCGCGGTAGAATAATCCCGTTGTTAATTGCGTAATAAATAATATCGCGATTACCAGTGATTTTGATATTTTACCTTATCTTAGAAATAGATCAAAGATTCGCTAAATCTCGAACAAATATAGGCAGTGTTATCACTTAGATACTAATTCTTTCTTGAGTAAATAAGACTTTTGTTGACGTCAATTAATGTCCATAATTTAAACAGGTCATTGAACATTGTGAATGTGATAGAAGTGGTCGTTTTCATTTTGTTTGAATCGGTTTATTTCTGATTTAAACTGTTTATTGGACCAATGCGGACTTGCGATAGGTTAAAATTTACGCATAGGGACACACAGTTACACACAGTTATTTGCATACATTTTAAATGTTATATTGTGTTGAAATTCTGTATACCTAACTCTAAAGTTAAAATCTAACAACGTCTGGCGCAAATGAGGCTACGAGGCAATGCTTCAGACATTCTTGTATGTATCGTTTACGCGTGGGGAAAATAGGATTTGTTCTATTTATTTTGTATTTTATTTATGTCTGGCTGTCCTCTCTCTGCTGGAGAGAGGACAGCCAGCATTGCTGCTTAACTCGGAATGGAAAACTCCAAAAACTGTGATCCTATTTGTAAGATGTAAAGAGTGGTAAAAGGAAAACCCTCTGCAAATCTGGGGTTCCTCTTTTTGACCGTTTTTTCAATGAATAGATACTAGAAGCGTTTTTATTCATTCATTTGTCCATGAAATTTTAGAAAAATTGCATTAGTTCGGTTAAAAAGTAAGGCTAGGAATTTAAAAGAAATACAAAAGGGAAAAAAACATGTTGACAGAATACATTATTTTTGGCGAACTATGTTAGTTGTTGACATAACCAGTTTTTAACTTATCCTAATTTTATTTCTAACCTAAGTCATTAAAGATTCTAAAATTATGGATTTTTTGTTGTAGGTACCCTTTAATATTGTATCGTATGATTAATTAATTAGTTACCTTTATATTATTATTCTAAAATTTAAGGCAGCTGTTTAATAAGTAGATTTCCAGATAAATGTAGAATTTCTTAACAAAATCAATGTTAGCTTACTTAAGTTGTCTTATGGTGACTTATGTTATGACTAGTTTATTATACAAACAAAAATAGCATAGGTACCTAAATAAAATATTATAGTTAACATACCTAGCCGTATCGAAGTAGAAGTAGTATCCTACCTATTTATAAAACCATATTTTAAATAAAACGAAGGTAGGTACGTACATAGGTGACTTCGTCGTGAAGAATACTAATCGTGATGCTATTTATCTTAGAAAAACATCAATTGTGGATTAATTATTTCTGTCATCTTAGAAGTTTCCTGGATTATATAATTCTTAAGAATTGAGTCATTACTAAGTTAGTCTATTTAGATATCGGATATATAATATTTATCCATTGTCCATCTATCTGGATATATATCAGGCCGGGTCAAAAAAACTTTTTTTCGATTTTTGAATTATAATAGCGAAATTATTTGTCTACTATGGGCTAATAGGTACGACTTATGCAAAATATTATTGCGATAGCTCAAGTGCATCTGCCTCCGGATTGACCTCAAAGTTTTGTTATTTTGAGAAAAATTGAATACTTATGAAATGGGTATTAGGACACTTTAAATGCATTGTGACACCGAATAAAGCCTAGGTTAAGCTAATATTTAAGATATTAGATCAATACACTTCAAAATTACAAAATAAAAATAATATTGGTAAGTAAAAATAACTTTTGAACTTACACTGAAAACGTGAGTATTTTTGTACTGCGGCTAACTAAAACAGAAGTCGTGTAATTGTAATTTTTTTTCATAGATTTTAACCCTAGTGTATAAAATGGTTCCGTATTTCGTAATATAAATGATTTTGATTATAATTCACTACTAAGCTATGATTCTTTAATAATAATTTAAGGAGTTGATGAGGCATACGTTCCAATATAAAAATAATTCAAAAATACCAACTTTTGCAGAAGCAGCTGACATCGTTATTGTTTAAATCGTTGTTAATCTTTACAAATGTGTTACACGACTTACCCTATCGTAGATTAATACCAATTTTTGAAGTTTATCACTTAAAATCTCAATAAAAAAATACCAAAACAACAATTAGAACGTTTTCGAGATTCTGCCTAACTTTTGTTTACTATAAGTTGATATATGCAGTGCCTTATATGGAAAATATTTAATTTTGAATGCCATAAGCGAGCTGATCAAATCATTGCGCTTTTACTTTCAAAACCAGACCTTCAGATAGTCTAATAATTTCAACAACGTACCTACGTTGTAAAAGTGTACGCTCTAGACTAGAGGGGTTTGCTTATAATCCCACCCTACTTGTGAAGATGAAGGAAATGGGAAATAATCTTTAGAATTCACTTAATTCCAAATTATTTGCCAATATTGATATCATTATTGAATAAAGGAGCTATCACATATCTGGAAAATCCTACAACAATGCTCTCAGACTATGAAAATCTTCTTAAAGTTTTAAACGTATTTTAACCGTCTTAGTTATTCAACTTTTTCTATTCAAACACGGAATTGATACTTATTTTGGGACCAGATATTAACATAGATGCATTATTTTATTAATTCCATATCGTAATTGGTAAACCCAAATTCATAAGCCTGTAAATTTAAAAGAAGTTCTTTACGAAAATGTTGAATGTTAAATCGCTCAAAGAGAAGAAAACCGAGTATATTTCTTTGGTTTACTTTGTCACACTCGGGAAGTTGAAAGGGCAGTAAAATTAGTAACTAACTGCAGCAACCCTGACTACAAAACCAGCCATCCAGAGTTGCATTAAAGCACAGATAGAATTGCATAAACTTATACAACAATTTTGAAGGTAAGAAGAATTTTCGACCGGAATGAGAGGCCTATGAATTATTTTAATTATAGTATTTTTTTCTCCCAAACTGTTATTTTTTATGAAAAAGAGTCTATTATGGGTGATTTGTATTAATATTTTTTCAATATTTACCTACTTACAAAAAAAAACTTATGTTTTAAGAAGCGTCGATTTCAAGATTTTTTCGAAAATTCAAAGTGGATCCGGAGGCAAAAGATAATGTCCAAATGGTTTGAAACTTTATAAACCATCGTTTCTGATCACATAGCATATTTTAAGCACTATTACAAATAAAAAAAAGACAAAAATTTTTTTTCCATACAACAGTGGTTTTTCCATACATATAATATTTGCGTTTAAATCTAATCTAGATCGATAGATAGCTAGATAGATATCTTTAATTGCCCAACATATACATAGGTAGAGATGATGAAATGATGATGATGATGAAGTATAGATTTGGTGTGTGTGGTGTGGTGTGGTGTGTCCAGATGATGTATTAGCTGTAAAAAATAAAATTAGGTAGTTTAGGTTTTTCCAGCAGCTGTGTCACGCTCCCAGTCCAGTTGACCATAGGTAGAGTAACCAACTGCTCATTGCGTCTGCAGCCAACTAATCCGTGGGTTTTGTCTGGAATGCATGTAACTGTGTACATAGGTACATACATACACACCAGCCAAGAGTTCACGCTCCCACTTTAAATTAAAATATATCCTTTCAAAACGTAGGAAATGGATCAACAACCTTTGTGATTAGATTTCATGAATACATTATCGTAATTAATGTGCAATGCGTTTTGTTTCCGTTGCTTTCAATTGAATAAAACGTTTCTAGATTCATTTACAACTTGCTTTGTCATAGAGTTAAATGTAAATCAGTGGTGCTATATTGTAAAATAGTATTCTGTTAGTCACCTTTCTAGCATTTTTAAACAAAAGTATAAAAAAATTGACCCCCACGATATAGACTGCAGACATTACCTAGTGTAGGGATCGCTAGATATGCATAGACTACTTTATTTATAGGTAAAACAGACGGGGAAGAAAGTCATCTTATACCTAAGGGTTTTTTTACTTAAAACCCTAAAAATCGGCAAAATCTATCGTTACACGTTTTCATTTATTTTGCTGATTGTTATCATTTATCTAATTCTTTAATAGATAGAGTAAAGTGGTGTAATGGGGTGCCACACGCAAAGCTGTAAGTAGATGGCGCTGGCATCAGATGATATTATTATTTTAAATATGTTAATATTTTTCTACTGTCTTCATGATGTTGAATGATTGATTTTTGTTGTTGTTAAATAAGTTTAATTTGTTTGTTAGTCGGAGCTGCCCTATAACAAAAACGAATCTCTTGACGATTTTTAATATATATCCATATATTTGTTGTCTTGTTACAGGAGTACTTCAAGATGGGTACAATAATAAAGAATATAACAAATTATTATCACTATTTCAACGAAGATTTGGCTGGTAAGTAAATAGAATAGATTTAAATAAATAGAGCTAAGATAAAGAAGGATCATAATTATAAAAATAATCTAATAATGACCAACAAAAAACTCAATACAAATACAATTAATATCGGGGTATTTACATACCATGTTTAAATTTGTTTTTACGGGTAAATATTTTATTTAATAATACCTATTTATAGTGAAAACAACCATGTGAGTTTAAAAATCGTACTATAAATTATAATAGATTCATGTTTATTTGAAGCTAACTAGCCGTTCGGAATGTCGAGTAGGTAAATCATTAATTTTATAAATGAGCTCTTAATACCTACTTATGATAGAATTGACCATATATTCAATTCAATACTTGTTTTAGAAGTAAGTTAATAGTATTAGAAATATTTTACAAGGAGCAATCCATCATCGAAAATTCTCCCATGTCAGGATTGAAACTTGTGCCCCTCGCTTGCATACCACTGCGCATAGATACATTTAGCAATAAAAACGAAATATTAAGTTATTAGTAATCAATAAATTAAAGAATAAATGGACATGAAAATGCCCACCTGTTTTAGGCGGGGTGCCCACTTAAGGCTGCTTTCCCCTATGATGAACAGTAAAACCAATTATTGCTTTTTTTAATACGATAGATGAGCGTTTGATCACTAACTCACCTGATGGTCAATTATAATAAAGTCTTAAATGTAGCACGCTCATTTAGAAAAAGGAAGACAGCAGTGAAAGACACCGACCCGTCTTCCTTAGACGGGACTTACGCGGATGAAACCGTGGGACGCTGCTAAATATTTCTGATTAAGAAACTCTGATAGCCTTATTAATAAATGTGAGTAATGTCGGAGTAGTGAAAACATGCTTTGACTTTTAAAAGACAGACAGAAACAAAAAGTTGTAATATTACTCCGACCTTAATCCACATTTATTAATAAGGCTATGAGAGACAAGATATATTTTGCAATGTCAAAATCTCAGAACAACAGGTTTCTACTGTTTCTTTTCCACCACCTAACAAGTAGATTTCTAGCAAGTCCCATTAATAAAAGATTGGATATAAATAAAATAAAATAAATAAATTCTCCGAACAACACACAGCGCCATCTAGCCCCGTGGTAAGCGACTAAGCTTGTGTTACGGTGACTAGACAACGGATATAATACTTATATTTATTTTTCTTTTGTAAATACATACATATTATACATAGAGGGACACCCAGACCAGACACAAATATTTATTTTATAAGCATAAATACTTGCACCCGGCGGGAATCGAACCCGCAACCTCCTGCATTGCAGTCGCGCTTTCGCACGACGCGCCACAGAGGTCGAATATATTTATTATTTTAAAAGCAACGCCCTGCGGTTTCACCAACTTAACCCTTAAATTGTCACCCATCGATTCCTTAAGTTCAGTTACTATTGAGGTTTGGTTTTGGGTACTAATAGGGGTAGAAAAGAAAAATATTTTGAAATTTATAAAAAAATATTTATTTTCATACGAGTTTTCAGATGTCACATAAAACGGACGTTGCCAATAAGTACTAGCTATAACACGTACTTATGGATGTCACATGTAAAGGACATTGCCAAATACCATATTAAATATTTATAACAAACAATATGCAACTTTCTTTTGTTCTTGCAGAAAAATGGCCTGGAGATCAAAGAAAATCCTTGCGTTACTACCGCCCGGTGATTCGGAAGAGTCTGATGTTGAGTCGGATGATGACATTGAAGGAAAAATTGCAGCACGTGAGTTTTTGGACAGTAACACCTCATCTCCGATTAGAGAAATGTCTCCTGGATTGTACCACTTATTACAAGACCTTAGTGATCATGAAGATTCTTTGGATGATGAACGCACTACAGTCGTATCAGAGCGACCACCACCAGTAGTGTTAGTTGAATCTTCACCATCCACATCTAAATCAATTAATCAGACACGTTGTTATATACCGGAAACACCATCTCAAAAATTTAAATCCCCACTTATGAGGTTTTTTCGGGTTATATTGCTTCCTGCTTCCAGCCTTTTTTCCTTTATAAGCAATAAAATTATCATCTCATCTACAGCAAATGATCTTTCTTCTTCTATTTCAAGACATTTCTTGCGTAAATGCTCCATTATTGAACTTATTTTGTAATAACTATCATTTTTATTATAATTAGTATTATCACAAAAGTGTAAGTAGTAATGATAGTTATTACAAAATAAGTTCAATAATGGAGCATTTACGCAAGAAATGTCTTGAAATAGAAGAAGAAAGATCATTTGCTGTAGATGAGATGATAATTTTATTGCTTATAAAGGAAAAAAGGCTGGAAGCAGGAAGCAATATAACCCGAAAAAACCTCATAAGTGGCGATTTAAATTTTTGAGATGGTGTTTCCGGTATATAACAATGTGTCTGATTAATTGATTTAGATGTGGATGGTGAAGATTCAACTAACACTACTGGTGGTGGTCGCTCTGATACGACTGTAGTGCGTTCATCATCCAAAGAATCTTCATGATCACTAAGGTCTTGTAATAAGTGGTACAATCCAGGAGACATTTCTCTAATCGGAGATGAGGTGTTACTGTCCAAAAACTCACGTGCTGCAATTTTTCCTTCAATGTCATCATCCGACTCAACATCAGACTCTTCCGAATCACCGGGCGGTAGTAACGCAAGGATTTTCTTTGATCTCCAGGCTATTTTTCTGCAAGAACAAAAGAAAGTTGCATATTGTTTGTTATAAATATTTAATATGGTATTTGGCAATGTCCTTTACATGTGACATCCATAAGTACGTGTTATAGCTAGTACTTATTGGCAACGTCCGTTCTAAGGGACAAACAAATCCTACACTACACTTCATTCTAATTGGCAAAGTCCGTTTTATAGGACATTATGAATTTTATTCAATTTCAGTACATAAAACAATGAAATTTTCGAAATAAATTACGTTTGTTTATTCATGCAATCATATTTTAACTAATTATAAATGTAGAATAATAAAAAATACGCGAAATACTCACATTTTCAATATTCCAAATCTGGAGAGTCAAAAACCGCCCGTTGCACTTTTTGAATTTGTAATACTGATTGACCAAGGTCACTTATGCGAACCAAATGCGCGAGCGAGACAGAGATAATATCTTACTCAACACATTAACGCACACGCACGCTATCTTACAGCTCTATTCCTTTACCTGTGTGCGGTTTTTTACTTTGTCACATAAAACGGACAGAAACAATTTAAGGGTTAAGTCCCGATCCAGTAAAAATATCGGGATAAAATATCGTTATCTATCGAGTTTCATCACAATCGGTTCAGCGGTTTTTATATGAAGAAACTAGAAGCAATAACAGTAAAATTAAATTGTATTTTTTTTAATTTCAGACCCGCGGTCAAACAGCTATCCTTTGGTTTCGAGTCCGGTGCCGATCTTCCTAATTATGTATCTATACCACCGATTCGTGAAGTCATGGGGCCCCGCCATGATGGAAAACAGAAAGCCGTTCCAATTGAAAAATACCATCGTAGTGTACAATATTGTCCAGATAGCTCTGTCTGTCTTTCTAGCAGCACAAGTAAGTCATACCAGTCACTTAAGTACAGAACGATGTTTAAACAAATATCATTAAAATATAACAAAACACTCACCATTGAATGAAAAGCGGTAATATTATCGCGGAGTTCCCCTACGTTGTGTTAGTACATAAACCTACGTCGTTTTTTTAATTTCAGACTACGATCTGACGTTTTGGTTCTTTGTATTTGACGTTTTTTCTTCAGGAAAATGTGGCAAATCATAGTCTACAATAAAAACGAAGTTCACCATTATTTTAACGCCGTCGAACTGCGATAGTATAATAATAGGTGACGGCCTCTTTGGCGCTTCGGGCCCAACTGCAATGCAGAAGGTTGCAAGTTCGACTCCCGCCGGGTGCAAGTATTTATCCTTCATCATCATTTCAGCTGTAAGAAGTCCACTGCTGGACATAAGCCTCCCTCATAGATCTCCAGATGCTTCGGTCATAAGTGGCCTGCATCCACCGTGAACCCGCGGCCTTAACCAAGTCGTCCGTCCATCTCGTTGGTGGACGTCCAACGCTGCGCTTTCCGATCCGCGGTCTCCATTCGAGAACTTTTCGGCCCCAACGACCATCTGCTCTCCGTGCTATATGTCCTGCCCACTGCCACTTCAAAGAGCTAATCCGTTTGGCTATGTCGGTGACCCTCGTTCTTCTACGTATCTTCTCATTTCTGATTCGATCCCGTAGAGAAACCCCGAGCATAGCTTTCTCCATAGCTTTTTGAGCAACTCTAAGCCTATTCATAAGGCCTATAGTGAAGCACAACGTTTCGGATCAGTAGTCATCACTGGCAACACACACTGATTGAAGACTTTCGTCTTAAGGCACTGAGGTATTTTAGACGAAAAGACGTTGTGGAGCTTCCCGAACGCTGCCCATCCGAGCTGGATTCGACGATTGACCTTCTCGAAGTTGAACCTACCTAACTGGACTGTCTGTCCTAGGTAAACGTACGCGTCAACAACTTCGAGAGCCGAATTCTCAACCATAACAGGGGTAGGTACAACATGGGCATTATTTATCCTTAAAAATAGGTAAATATTTGTTTTTGGTCTGGGTGTTTTCTATGTACCAAGTACTTATGTATTTACAAAAAGGTATATTGTGTAGTATATCCCTTGTCTAGTATCTATAGTAGAAGCCTAAGTACTTAGTTTGGAGCTTGATTGCGTTAGTGTGTACCTAACAATATTTATTTATTTAACAAAGAAGATCAAAGACCAAAAGCTAAGGATTCACAACCATTTCGACACTCTCCTTCATTGTCTTATTTATTTATTCTAGCTAACAAAATAAACAATACAATATAACGAAATAACGAACTTAATTAATGCAGGTTAGTTGCGAAAGTAAATTGCAAATCGTGAAAAGCGAAGGAAGCGGTGCGGTGGATGTTAGCGGGCCGTGTCAAGGCAAAGGATACCGCGGAATGTTACATCCTAACCTAGCCTAGCCGAGCTGGCTCGTTCATCTAATTACGACTATTTTACGTTACTACAAAGTAAAGAGGGCCTACTTTGGTTAGGTATAGGCACGAACGAAAGTTTCAGCCTACCGAAATTGTAAAACTATGAAAATACTAAAGGTATTTAATAAATCATTATTTTTCGGATCGGAACACTAACTTTGAATAATAAATTCAAAAACACTGACATTTTCAGTTATAAATATGAGAGTGGTCCAGACTATAGATAAGGGATAGTCATGGAGCCAACACCATTTCGATTTCGATAGTGTTTTCTCGAAAGTGTCCGTTTCAAAACACCTCAGTGTCATTGCGAATTCCCCCTACGCCATACCTATGTTTTTGATAAAATTAAACAAAATACTACGACCTTAGGTAGGTAGGTACCTACCTAAAGGTTCTATCTACGAAACTTGTACCTATCATATAAATAATTTAAAACGAGTTTTCGCTATTTATTATTATCGATATAATGTATTATCAACTGGTATCATTTGCCAATGTGGTTTATGACCTCACGTCATCACGCCTTGACCGATATCATCTAAATTAAAATGAAATTTTGGTAAAAATTATTCACGGCTGAGAAAATCACATGATTATTTATGTTTAATGGGCTATAAAAAGTTGATAGGTATGAACATATGTAGGTACCTACTAAAATCTTCATTCATATACATTAATTAGTTCATATCATCTAGGCTTTAAATACCCATAGGTAGGTAGGTAGGTAGGTATGTATAGATTGAAATATTTTCCTTAAAATAAACTAGTTTAATCTTCATTTACATATGTACTTAACAATATTTCGTAAACTAGGTGGTTTCGTAAACTCGTAAACTAAAATATGTAACGTGTATTTATATTTTTAAATTATTTTAAAAATAATACAAGGCGAACATAATAAATGCACAAGTGCATGCATAATAATTATTATTCCTATTGTATATTAATAATTCCTATTGTAATGCGAAAAATACATATTTATGTAAATTAACACTAGGTACATACATTTAACGATATACTTATCCGATATCTACATCACAAACATACTAATACATTCCATATTTAACAAAGTCGAATTATATTACCGACATACATATGTCGGTAATATAAATCGACTTTGTTAAAGTTTGTTGAGCGGATAAGAAATTATTATGTAATAATTTCTTATCCGCTCATCCATTATTTCATCCATAACCCTTCTATCCATAACGGGGTTCATAACATTATTGCATCCATAAGAGGGTTATTTTGTTTCAAACTAAAACCGTGAAACCTAAAAATCAAATAAAGGTTCAAATTCACTTAAGTCGTAGAACAAAAGTTGTTCATTTTGATGTAGAAAACTGATGCAGAGATGAAGGGCAGCGGTTGTGGTCGAAATAAAATCCGTGAATGAGAGAAATATAGTTCAATATATTTCACTACAAAAAAAACGCTATAGTATTCGTTACAATTAATAGACGTACACAGATTCATTGATGAGATATTATGGAGTTAATAATTTAGCACAATTAGAATGATTTATAGCTGACTAGCTGACCCGGCAGACATTGTCCTGCTCGTTAAATAAAAAACTACTTAGAACCCTTCACTGAATTTTCTTTGCTATAAACCTCACGGAGCCCGAGACCTTTCCAACGAATGCAAAACCGTGGAAATCGGTTCGTGCGTTCTGGAGTTATAGCGTCAGGAAGGAAAACCCGACTTATTTTTATATAGTAATAAATAGATAACTAGCTGACCCGGCAAACGTTGTTTTGCCTTATAAATTATAGATAATTAAATTTTTCCTGAATTTTCTTTGCTATAAACCTCACGGAGCCTGAGACCTTTCCAACGAATGCAAAACCGTGGAAATCGGTTCGTTCGTTCTGGAGTTATAGCGTCAGGAAGGAAAACCCGACTTATTTTTATATAGTAGAAAATAAAAATAAATAAGAAGATTACAAATCGAGGGAAACAAGACGGAGGAACAGAAAGAGACAGCTGATATAGACAAACTGCATATCAGTCAAAGTGACGGTGGCTTCGGACGACATTACATTGTGCCATCACAGTTGCGTACAGTACATCATAAATCATAATATTTAAACTGCCCCCAGCAAGGTTTTATATTGGAACAAAGTAACCCTTTCTAAAGATAGTATGTGCAATCCTGGACAAAGACGACTCCCTATCCTGAAGTTCGACACCAGGGACCTAATACCTCACTATTAACTCTAGAAAGCAAAGCAAAATTTAATTTCCAGTACCTACCTATACTTTCCTAATCTATATCTATAGTATAGAACGGCTGAACCGATTTAGCTGAAAATTGGTGGGGAGGTAGGTAGCTTAGAACCAGGAGACGGACATAGGTTTTTTTTTGCCTCTAAGGCGGAACAAAGTTCGCCGGGTCAGCTAGTTAATTAACCAAACGTGTGTTATTTTTAACTTCAAATAGTTATAGGTACTTACCTACTTTTCTAACTATTCAAACCTGATGTTATTTTTTCAGTGTATAACGAGGCTGTACTGGCCAGGAAACTACAGCGTGTGGTGTCAGAAGATAGTGAAGGAAGACACGCCGCTCGAGAGGCTGGTGGTCAGCAGGGTCTGGCTCTACTACATGATTAAAGTCATCGACTTGTTAGATACGGTTAGTAAATCATACTCTTTTAAATGGGAAAGTTTGTGTGTAAGTAAGTATAGACGAGTATGTTTGTTACGCAAAAACTACTGAACAAATTGCGATGAAACTTGATACGTAGCTGTTTTATTAACACATATCCCTTTTGATGTGAAACATCTATAGGCGCGGGTAAACCTAAAAATTCGCGTGGCGATACAGGCCATGGCGACGCGGACGCCTCGCCACGCTATAAGTAGGTATATATACCTACCTATATGATGGAATATAATATGTACTATATAGGTAGTGAATCGATGTTTCACATCTGCCAGGCGTCCAGTGACGGCTCACATTTTTTATTTACTCGGTCGGGACTTAATCGGGTTAATCTTAAAATTTTCTATTTGTGGTTTGCAGGTGTTCTTCGTGCTAAGAAAGAAGTTCAACCAAGTATCGTTCCTGCACGTGTACCATCACTTAGGGATGTGTTTACTAGGATTCATAGGAACCAAATATGTACCAGGTTTGTATAGCTTTTTACAATTGGATGAGCTTAAAATTCACATTCTAAGCTCATCCAATTGGGAAAAGTTCTTTGACCACGAAATTAGTGTCGACAAAGAGTAAACTGATTTGTCTAATTTTAACCTACATTTTTCTTCTGTTAAGTTGCCGTTAGGTTTTAATTTATTTTGAAGGGGTTCCGTAGACAAAAATCTATAATAATAGTAAACAAATAATGGAGGTTTTACCACATTTTACCATATTTCTCGTCTACCGGAAGCCTTCCATAACCATGGGGCTTTATTCTCAGCAGTCTCAGCTCTAAATTGCAGTAGCCAACTCGTATTGGAATATTTGCTTTCTGAAAGCATTGTTTCAAAACGCAGTATTTCCTAAGTGTGTTGAACACTAAGAAATAATGTTTCCATTAGGATTTTTGTTCATTTATTTAAAACAATTTAAAAAAACTGCTACATTGTCCAACGAATTAGTATTGCTTTTGGGTACCTTACCTACCTACCATACCTATAGAGACTGATTTTTGGATTTTTGATTTTAATTTTCATCTTGACTATGAAACCCTATAAAACAGTAGTTACAGAGGAACTCATTGGCTTAGATATACCTGCCGATTTTGAATGGTCGTGCGGGTTAAGCAACGCTTGACGCGGTCATAACTTGGATGGGTAACCGATAATTTGTGTGGCAAAAAAATACTTCTCGAGCTCCTCCGTACTTCGGAATGCACGTTAAGCAGTTGGTCCCGTTTGTTCTCTCAGACAGCAGCAGTTAGGTCAACCTATAGGCCTTAGCTTAGAGCGACGACCTGAAAACTCTAACACCAGGTGAGCCTAGGGTTGCCAACCGTACTATAATATATAGTATTGTACTATATTTCAGCTCAGCGTAATAGATACTTTTGAAAGCACATATAGTACGCAAAAATACTATATTTCTGGCATAATTTGTAAAAATTTGTTTGTTTTATAAATTTCACCCTCCTCTGCATTTACAGAGGAGTGCTTTCTATGTAGAGGGAAAAAAGAAAAGCCATAAAAACGGTGCTCATAATTTTTTTTTTTATTTATTTCGGTCTGAGACCGATATGGCCAATTTGGAACGAACAGCCAGGGTCAAGTTTTAGAATATTTCAAGTTTCTTCTTATTAAAGTTTTGGCGTCGTACATCTTGTACATCTTGCCAGTATCAAGTATTTTGCATGAAATTAGCCCGATCGGGCCTATAGTTTCAAGTTATGGTAAAGCGGTTGCAACTTTACTATAACCTTCAAGGACCTTCGGCGCGAACGACGGAAAGTCCATGTTTAACACTCAATTTTGTTTTCACTACACTTGTGCACATTCACGGAACTAAATTGAATAAGATTCCACCAAAATTACACAATTTAACCGAGTTTACAACATAGTTTAACGAAAATAACACGACATGGTGTCTCCGCTTTCCCGCCGAAAGTCTCCCTCATAATTTAGAGATTGAATGTCGAGAAACATTTTTTTTTAATTCATGTAAGAAAGAGCGGTTGAAAGTGTGAAAAATGCGTAAAAATACATTTGCGGTTTTGTAAAAAAAAAAAAAGGTTAAGTGCAAAAAATACGTGTTTTTTTTCGAAATATTCTACAAAACACCGTTCAAATGTTTGTAGGTACTATATTTTTTTGGGTCGTACTATGTGTTTTATCCACAAAAAAAATATTTTATTTTTCGAAAAAACTGTTGGCAACCCTAGGTGAGCCACACCACTCTAAGAAAAAAAAAGTAGAAACCTACCCAAGTAACAAAGAGTGATATAAATCCAAAATTATAACTCTAAACAGTGACACAAAGACTCTACCTATAAGATTCTTTATATCGCCTTTTTGCGATGTATCTGAATTCATATTGTTATTTAACTCTATAAGCCAATTAGTAACATATTTAATGATATAGTGCTTTATGTCACTAATAAAGTTACAGCTTTGAAGCTGCATTATAATGTTTTTCAATAATACCGTTTCATTACTGCTTGTCTCTATAACTGCTGTCCAGTATCGGGGCTATAGGTCTAAATAGCAAAATTATTTCAGTTATGTAACTTTTATAGTTTAGTGATGTATTGACGGCGGCGCAGAGCAGATTGGCGCTATAACATGTTATCACGTCACCTTTTGTTTCTAATTGATTATATAATATTCTCTTGTTCACTTGTATAGTTCAGGCATTATATATCTGACATTTTAACTTCTTTATAATGCTAAGGAGCTTTCTGAGAGCGGGTTCAGAACACTTATAGTTCTAGATTTTTATAGTGTCAAAATGAATTTATAATTGAAATTATTGTGCTAAACTATAATAGATTGTTAGTAAGTTCATTACTTATAGAGCTTATCCGTGTTACATCAGTTTTTTCTGTACCTTTTTATTATCTGTTGCCTCCATTACGCAGTGAGGGTTCCGTAGAAAATGCAATGTTATTTTATTCTAGACGAAATCAATCAATTTTAAATTAAATTAAATTTAAATAAAAATTAATTGTATTAAAAAGCTATATTTTATTTTTTTAATTTGAAGTGTTTCGGCTATTTTACACTATTAACGTGTCCACAACCAACACAATTTTCAGATAGTGTAAAATGAGTTACTTTCCACGGCCACTCCAACAAGTTAAGGGTCAGATGATCCTTCGTCAAAAAATAGTCAACGTCCATATACATAATAAAAGTAAATGTGTGTATAAACGAATTAAATTTTTATTTAGAGGTAATGCTTAGATACTACATACATTTATTAAGAAAAGAAAACACAGAATAAACAAATACAAATAAAAAAAAATTAAAAAAAATTAAAAAAAATTAATACTAAAGAAATCTAACAATAACAATAAACAAAAAAAAAAACGGGGCAAGTGCGACACTCGCGCATAAAGGGTTCCGTACCACTATCACTATTGGATACGGAACCCTAAAATGGTTTACAACAACCAATTTTTAAATTTTATAGGAAGAAATATTTATCTTCGATTCTTACTCCGATCAAACGACCGAATCACTCAAAAAAATAAAACCTTGGCACAAAGAAAATCGGAAACATAAAAGAAACTCTTTGGTAAGTGAAGGCAGACTGGTATATTTGACAGATAGGGCAGACATTTTGAATTTCATGACCTACTCGATTTGTCCTGACCAACTCCTGTCCTTGTTCCTGTCCTGACTCCTTGTTATTTTTGAAACACGTTTGTTGTATGGGAGCCCCTTTTAAATAATTGTTTTATTTTGTTTTTAGTATTTGTTGTTGTAGCGGCAACCGAAATACATCTTCTGTGAAAATTTCAACCTTCTAGCTATTACGGTTCATGAGATACAGCCTGGTGACAGACGGACAGACGGACGGACGGACAGACAGACAGACAGACAGACAGACAGCGAAGTCTCAGTAATAGGGTCCCGTTTTTACCTTTAGGTACGGAACCCTAAAAAACAAACACAAAAAATTAGTCAAAAAGGCCCCCCGGATTGCTCCCGAAGCAAAGGATCCCATCACACTAGCAGCTTTCGCGCGATGTGTGTATTCATGTAACGTGTTATCCTCCTGAAACAAGAGTGCTAGATTAGAAAAGGACAAAACAGTAACTGGGAAAAGAGAGGAAATAAACAGTAAAATACAATGACGATTACTGTAGTCGGTACTGCTTTTCTCTAGGGAACCCCAATTCCCAAAACACGTTATTATCATGGCCGCTATTAGTGACAAAGCAATCCCATATAGCACCAACTAGTGATATAAATGTGTCCAATGATAAAAAATATAAATTTTTACTTAAACTTTGTAATAAAACTATGCCAAAATTGAGGCGCATTAAAAATTTTGAATATATAACCTAACAGTTACTCAGTATAATTCATACCGCATGTTTTATCACCTTACAATCGTGAAACGACACATGCTTAAGTTTCTACAGTTAGCGCACGCCATTTTATAAATAAAAAAAAACACAACACTTACCGTGGTAAACACTCCTGACAGTTTTTTTGTTTCATTTGACTTCCGAACTGCGATATGTTCGATCGTCCTTTTTCTCTTGTCCCATATTGATGTTTTTGACACTGGATTAGAGCCAAGTAGCTCTGTAATGTGGTCTCGGTGACCAGTATAACGCCACATTCCGATATAAAGACCTTTTTATCATTATTTTATCATCACAGAGTAGTGGGAAGCTGTGACTGTTTATCACTATTATAGAAGCTAGATGTAATTCAACAGAGCTAGTATATCACCACAACATCACTCATCATTAGCCACCTAATGTGCGCCTTTTATCGAGGATATAAGCGCTTACAGTATTAATATAGAGCTCATTCCATGGACTTTTTAGAGGCGTCAACTCGCTTATAAAGTTTATATGTAACATATTTTTGTTTCTTGGGTACCTACCAACTTACGTTTTGAAAAAAAAATTTATTTACAAGGAAAAATAGCATTCAAAAATTTTCACTTGCGGCGAGGCTTGAACTCGCGTCTTTGGGTCGGTACCCCAACGTCCTTATCAACTAGACTACGCAAGCTCATGTCCCGTGCCGTGAAAACTTCCAATGCTATATTCTCCTTTGATTGTTTTTTTTTTTTTTTTTTTTTTTACGTTTTGTTAAAAAAATTATAAACTCCATGAAATTATTGTACAACCATCGACTGTCATGTTGCAACATAACTTAAACCATACTTTATTTAAAAGGTCTAGGCCCCATAGACCAGCGTAACTTAATTGCTCATATTGACTTGTCCACATTGGAAATTTCCGCAGAATTTTACTGTTCAAGTATGACCTTTGTATATAAAGTATAAACAATAAGTAATAACATACGTCAGGTTAAGCAATCTTAAGCAATCATCGCGTGAGTCGAAATAATTCGAATCAGAAAGGAAATGCAGATTTAAAATTGCTTACATCCCTCCTTTTTAACAGGTAGTAAATCTTTCGCAACACTGGGTAGTATATTTAATATTGCAAGAATCACAAAGTAACTGAAATCATTATTGATTATTTTTATTTTATATAAGTATACATACATTATTTATTATTAATTATTATACATAGAGGGACACCCAGACCAGACACAGATATTAATTTTTTAAGCATAAATACTTACACCCGGCGGGAACAGAACCCGCAACCTTCTGCATTGCAGTCGCGCTTTCGCACGACGCGCCACAGAGGTCGTCAAAACTTTAAAACTTCATGTCGCAATAAAATACAAACAATACATAGTTCCATTGTGTATCATTATCATCTAAACTAAATAATAAGTAAGGGGGCTAGATAGCACAAAGTGCGGAATGCTCGCCTAAAGCGATCTCTTCCTAACAACCTTTGACAGTGATGCTTTTACTTTTACTATTACTGTGTGTTTCCGCAACTAGCCCTATAACTGGGCCTTTTTGCGTGACTTTAAGCTGTAGGTTCTCTCACGATGTTTTCCTTCACCGTAGGTAAGAGCGATGTTAATACCGCACTTAATTTTTTCTCAAAGAAAAAGACATAGGTGGCCAGGATTCGAAACCACGACCTTCGTAATGAAAGTCGCGGTATCTACCACTAGACCAACACCGCTCTCTTTGACGGTGATATGTTTCCATTGTTCAGGTGGTCACGGCGTGATGCTCGGCTTCATCAACTCGGTGGTCCACGCGGTAATGTACAGCTACTACCTCGTCTCCATCGTGAGGCCGCTCTGGGTGAGAACTTGGTGGAAGAAGTACATCACGCAGTTGCAGATTGTAAGTCTCAAGGCTTACCTATTTATTTAAATATTTTCTCACGCTTTGCCCTGCCTCGGAAGGCATGTTAGGCAGTTGGTCCAGGTTGCTGTCTCAAATAGCAGTCGTTTTAATTCAAGTTGAAAGCCTTAGGAAACTAAGGCCGTGGCATTCTTTAGTGAAGCTATTAATCTATACTAATATTATAAAGAGGTAACGTTGGTAACATGTATGTATGTATGTATGTATGTTGGGGTTAATCTCCGGAACCACTGGACCGATTCCAAAAATTCTTTCAATAATAGAAAGCTACATTATCAGGGAGTAACATAGGCTATAATTTATTTAAAAAAAAAATAGGGATCCGTAATAATAAATAAGATGATTAATAATAATAATAACAAAACCCTTAGTGGGGTGGCACACGCAAAGCTGTGAGCAGATGGCGCTGGCATCGGATGATCTTTTTTTTTTGTTGATGGTCCCCCACGCCACGAATGAAAACGCCGAGTTTTTTTTTCTTTCGGTCTGAGACTGATTATGGCCAATTTGGCGCCGAGAGTTTTTTATTTTTATTTTTTCGATCTGAGACCGATATGGCCAATTTGGAATAGCCAGGGTCAAGTTCTTCTATACATATAACTTCGTTTTTCATTTTTATTTCTTTTTTATTCAGTTCTTAATTCAAACCTAAGATCATTCGACTAACGCCCTCTGCCGCGATAAAAAGTTAGTGTTCCTCCTCATTAGCACTATTTGCTAGCCTAGTTGTTAGCACACAACCCTGATGCCGGCGCCTCACATTGGCTTATGACTTGGTTCCAACGTTGGCTACGAATAGAATAGCCAATAATTGCACCAAGGTTGCGGCCTCATATGGGCTACAATATAATTGGGCCAACACTCATGCCAAGAGCATTGGAAGGCTGGACGTTCGAGCAGATATCATTTATTCGTCAAATTTATTGCTAACAAGTCATGTCGGACGGGACACTTTTCGCTCTGGCTACTTACGCCCACGCATTAAAATAAATAAAAATAAATTCTCCGAACAACACACAGCGCCATCTAGCTCCGTGGTAAGCGACTAAGCTTGTGTTACGGTGACTAGACAACGGATATAATACTTATATTTATTTTTCTTTTGTAAATACATACATATTATACATAGAGGGACACCCAGACCAGACACAAATATTTATTTTTTAAGCATAAATACTTGCACCCGGCGGGAATCGAACCCGCAACCTCCTGCATTGCAGTCGCGCTTTTGCACGACGCGCCACCGAGGTCGTCATTGAGCACATATTATTTAATTAGTCAAAAGAAAAAGAAGCCAAGGAAACGGCAATTCTGGATGATAAAAATGCACGCTAATCGAATAAAGTATTTTATTTCAATGAACTCCAACACTTGTTCATTCGTCCACTCGGCGTTCGGAGAAAACATATCGCAGCACGTCCAGCACTCACATCGGCAGAGCGCGTACTGATGCAACCAATGTGTGGATCGAGAAGCGACGTTGGACCCAAGTTGCCGCCCCGCCTACACACTTCACTCCCCTCGCCTTTGAACTTGTACAAAAAACCGACACAAGTCGGGTTGACATTGGCTATTGGACGCAATGTTCTGTTTTTATCCAATAACGTTCCAAGATCGATCCTCACATTGGTGTGTTGGATCCAACAGTATAACTTGGAGCCAACATAGCCAATGTGAGGCGCCGGCATGAGGAAGTATTACTATTTATGTATTTTGTGGTTTAGGAAAACTGTTTGACGTCACTGACGAAAGTTTTAGCTGCACTGTATTGCCGCGCTTTTAAACTGTGATTATTTTCTTCCAGCTGCAGTTCCTGATCCTGATCCTGCACTTCGGTCACGTGCTGTTCGAGCCCTCCTGCGAATACCCGAAGTGGGTGTCCTTCATGTTCTTACCCCACAATATATTTATCCTGTTTTTGTTCTCTGACTTTTACATTAAAACGTACATTATGAAGAAAAACAAAGAGAAAACTAAATAGACACATGTAATGATCAATTAGGTAGTTCCAATTAAGTAATTGTTTTAGTTGTAATTAGCTATGTTAATTATATTTCTAGTTTTTTATATGTACTTAATGTTGTTTCATTTTATTTTATTTTCTTGAATAAGTACTTAAATACCTAAATAAGTAGGTGCTGATTGTACCCAATTCTACCTAAAAAAAAGTTAAATTTTCAAGTTATAGAAGCTATAAGCTTGTTTTGAATGTAGTAGTAGTAAGTATACCTTAAAACAGCCTAGTCTTCTAATAGCATCTCCAAAACACGTCCCAAAAGCTAAATACCAGCGGGGCTATTCTTGATTCTTGTGTATCTAAACTTGTGAAGTGCCAGTCAACTTTTCTTAAACTACGTTGTATTGCAAGAAAATGACGTCACACAAATATTACCAAGTTTTGTGGTAAAAACGGTGGTCAAACGAAAACAAAAAATATACGAAAAAAACTCGCGGTTTTATATGCGGTTTTTTTAGAGAATAGTCCCGCAGGAACAACATCCTACAGAGGCTAACTGGTACAACTTGGGGAGCACCTGCCGCCTGTTTGCGAATAACAACACTTGCACTTCTCTACTCCACTATTGAATATTGCGCACCTGTGTGGATGAATAGTGCCCACATCCAGCTAGTGAACTCTTAGCTTAACGGCGCCATGCGAGCAATAACCAATACCCACACACTGGCTGCCTACGCTCAGCTGCATTGAGCCTCCACATCTCCGCACTCGGCGTCATGTTCGAGTGCCCACACCACAGACCTCTGTGGCCCACACCCACTTACTGTACAGTGGTCCCTCGAATGACTTCAAGGTTCTCACGAGCTATGCTCTGGCTTATTTTGAGAATTTGACTGTGCCTATTTAGTTTTTTATTAATTTGTCTGAAAAACTGTTCTGTTAGTACCAGTACCTTGTATGCCATACGATAAATAAATAACTATAATGATTTAAAACCTTCCCTGTGCGCCGCGCCCCTCCCCGTATCGTCATATAAAGTGGTCTCGTCATATTTTATAAGAATGCGTATTTTATTGGTTTCTTGCATACAGTTTGAAGCCGCAATTCAAAGAAAATAAATGACTTATTCCATAGGTACGTCAGTGTTAATGTCAAAAACAATTGTCACATTACTGTCAAAATGAACTTTCGGCGGGAAAGCGGAGACAACATGTCGTGCTCCAATTTTATTTTCGTTAAACTATGTTGTAAACTCGGTTAAATTGTGTAATTTTGGTAGAATCTTATTCAATTTAGTTCCGTGAATGTGCACAAGTTTAATGAAAACAAAATTGAGTGTTAAACATGAACTTTCCGTCGTTCGCGCCGAAGATCCTTGAAGGTTTTAGTAAAGTTGCCACCGCTTTACCATAGCCCCTGACTTGAAACTATAGGCCCGATCGGGCTAATTTCATGCAAAATACTTGATACTGGCAAGATGTACAAGATGTACGACGCCAAAACTTTATTATGAAGAAACTTGAAATATTCTAAAACTTGACCCTGGCTATTCCAAATTGGCCATATCGGTCTCAGACCGAAATAAATAATAATACTGTCAAAAACATGTGACGTTACTCTCCATTTTGTTTTTTTTTTAGAATTTTATTTCCATGTTTTGTTATTGATTCTGTTGTGCGATTGATAAAAAGTAACTACAAGAGTAAAATAATATTAAATGCAGTTTAACTAGAAAACAAACTTCTATACAAGAGTTATTTTTAAAGTTTTTGCTCGAGTGAATTAAGTAACAAAACAACCATGAGCGATGAACGTATACAAAGCAAACCTGGGGAGGCTGCTTTACAAAACATGCAGTTATTGAGAAAGGAGAGCACAGTGTTCAAGATTCCTAAAGTTCCCAAGAAGAAAAACACAAATAAATCTAAAGTATTAGACGAAAACCTTTACGTAGAAGTAAGTAGACCAATTTCAATTACTTAACCACAATTTGATTGCCACTGAGATTCTCATACTCTCCACAACTCAGCTTTTCAATATTTACTAGCTGCATCTACTAGCTGGATCGGGACTTATGCACCCGCGTAAGTCCCGATCCCGTAGAAATATCGAAATAAAATGTAGCCTGTGTTAAACCAGATCTTCAGTTAACTGCATTTCATGTTTCTATGCAATCGGTTCTGTAGTTTTGTGTGTAGTAGTAATAAACATACTCGTTTACTTACTTATCTAACTAGTAGTAGGATATCTTTTTAAGGTTTGTATCGGTTTGTATGTATTGTATCAGTTTGTAGTCAATAGGAAACCCTTATAGTTTTGTCTTGTCAGTCTGTCTGTCTGTGCGCAGCATAGCTCAGAGGCACTTAGTAGAAGCTGTAACTTTACATGGGTAAACATATTATAGGTACATATTGATTAGATACACCGAGACAATAGTACAATAGTAAAATGGGGTATGATTTTTTTACCACATTGTGTGAGTTTTTCTAAAAGTATTTTTGTACATGAGATAGGTTTGCATTTGACCTCATTTTACTTGATGGGAAGCAATGATGAGGTTGTGTAACATACTTATCTAGAAGAAACTTATTCACTCTAGACTTGAAGACTACAAGGTTGTAGTTAAGGCGGAACCTTTTGCAGTGTTACTGCATACACTGTTAATACCTTAATTTATTAATTTGCTTATTTCAGGGTATAGCTAAAATAATACAAAGAGACTTCTTTCCTGATTTAGAGAAACTTAACGCACAGAATGAATTTTTGGAGGCAACAGAAAACAAAGATTATGTTAGACTTAGAGAGATTACAAGAAAGTATAGCGGCACTCGACCACCTACTGAACCATGTAAGTTGGAAAATTTATAAATAAACTAGCTGACCCGGCAAACGTTGTTTTGCTTTATAAATTATAGATAGTAGCCGATTCTCAGACCTACTGAATACGCATATAAAATTTGGTAAAAATCGGTCAAGCTGTTTCCGAGGAGTACGGTAAGTAACATTGTGACATGGAACTTTTATATATAAGACTAGCTGACCCGGCAAACGTTGTTTTGCCTTATAAATTATAGATAGTAGCCGATTCTCAGGCCTACTGAATGCGCATGTGGAGTTTGGTGGAGATCGGTGAAGCCGTTTCGAGGAGTACGGTAACTAACATTGTGACATGGAAATTTTATATAAGACTATAGTAGTCACGACAATTTGATCTCTTGAGTGAACACCAGCTACAAAGCTGCCAACTAAAGCAAAGCAGTTCCTTGCTTTAGAACTTATCTAGCGTCCGCTACTGAAGTAGATCTTCATACCTAAGCCCATCCTTTAGAAATTGGCTAATATTGACAACCTCTGTGGCAGATGAAGGTTGCTGGTTATGCTTAAAAATAAATATTTGTATCTTGTTTGGATGACTAGAGAGTCAAGAGAGTCTTGGATGTATAATAGTAGCAGGAGCATCCCGTATTGTCACCCGCATAAATGCTTTCTTAAAAAATCCTTTTTTAGTGGGTCCCTACACATTTTTTTTTTCTCTGGGTTTCTCCGCAATCAGTCCTTGGACTATGAGCAGGTGCGTTCAGTGCGTTGATGTCGTGCGAGCGAGATCTCCATCGAGGCTCTCTGCTCATAGTGTAGGAGTCAGTTGTCTCTCAACGCCAGTATATTTTTACGCTTTAGACGCGGGTTATAGGGTCTATCCATCAACTGCCGAGCTAGTCTGTTTGGATGGTTAGCTAGCCGGTCTTGGTATCTCCTTGCAGCTTTTCCTATTTCATCTTTTACAGTTTCCATCGCCAGGTGTTCGTGGATTTCCGAGTTTTTTATGAACCATGGAGCGCTGGCTATTGTTTTTAATATTTTATTTTGTTGTCTTTGCAAAATAGCAATATTTGTGTCGCTGGCAGTACCCCACAGTTGTATGCCATAGGTCCAGACAGGTTTGTCAGGGTCCCTACACATGACAAAGAACACAGTCTCCAAATTTAATATCTCTAGAACTAGTGGTTTGGGCTCTGTGTTGCTATATAGTTCAGTCATTAAGCCAATCAGTTGGGACTTGGCATTTTATATGTATTTAGTAAATACCATTTACAAAAGAAAAATTAATACAAGTATCATATCCATTGTCCAGTCACCTTATCATGGGGCTAGATGGTGCTGTGTTATGTCCAGAGAATTTATCTATTATTTATTTTGCAGACAATACACCTGCAACATTTGACACTCCCGAGATCGGCCGACCATATACCCCATCAGGTTCCACAATGAAAGGTCACAGGGCAGAGGACAGTGAATCTACAACCAAAGACAAAGATGTCACTGATAAACATACTTTAGGTAAGAAAAACTTATATTTGCGTTTATAGTTTAATCTAGCTGCGCCCTGCGGTGTCACCGCTCGGCATCAAAAGTAGTCTAAGTACCTTCTCCAAGGTCCTTTCTATCTCTATACAAAAATCATTGAAATCCGTTTATTTGGGGAAACCTAACATGTTTTACATGTCTTTCAAATCTTTAAAACTATGCAATGGATTTAAATGCTAAAAAAATAGATAGGGAAAGAGAAAGGTTATTACATACAAACAATAAATGCACCGTGCGATGTCTCGGGTCCCTATTTTAAACTATAAATTAAAAAGTATCCAATATTTTCCAGGAGAGTTTGACAAATCACCATAATGTGCCTGTGTGATGTGTTTCGTTCCCAGATTCGTTCCTAGCAAGTCACACGAGCGAGGACAACGCGAGCTACGACCGCGTGATATCGCTGGAAGACAGGAAACGTGCCTCCCGGCTGGCGTCGCAGTTCGAGGCGGAAGTGAACTCCGCGGCGTTGGCAGACGCGGCCCTCGCTCTGCCCTCCATTGAACAGCAAGCCGACCAGACACAACCTGCTATAGAGGTCACTACACTGTCATAGATAGATAGATTCAATTCATAAATTTAGACACTAACGAACTTGCGATTAAGCTACTGACACGGAGTTATACAAATCGATTGAAACGGAAAGTTATTCTATAAAACATGAGAAGTTCTTACTGAAGAACACACTCGGCATGAAAACAACTGTATCCAACACACTTGCTTAAAGCGCAAAGCTGATCGCAAATTCGGAACAAAACTAACACACTTAATAAGGAATGAATGTAAAACAGCCCACACCTACAGCACACACATAAAGAAATTCGTGCATGTGTGCTGTAGGTGTGGTCTGTTTTAGGTAAAGTGTCAGTGTTGGCATGTATTTAAGCGTAAGCATACATAGCATACACTTAAAATGGCCCATCGTTCGACATTCGTGACTTGATCCTCTAAACCCCACTCCAACCATCACAAACTGTCCCAGAAAGCCAGCAATCTGCTTAGACTGCTGAAGGCTGCTGAAGGTTGCCTGGAAGAGATCGCTATAAGCGATAAGGCCGCCCATTGTGCCACCTAGTTTTAAGTAGTGTATGTTTTCTTGGTGATGTAATTTATTTGGTGTGTACAATAAAGAATTTATTTATTCATTCATTCATTCAAGGCTTCCGCTAGAGTGTTTTCTACTTCCATAAACCGTGCATGGTCTGCCTAACATTAAAATATATATTCCACGACGCTATACACAGCTCAATCTAACCCAAACTAAGCACTAGGTGCGTACTATGGGTACCAGAAAACGGATATCTATAAAATGCATGAAAAAGTGACTGACTGATTGACCTATCAACACAGCCTTCACCGCAGATAATAGAGAGCTTATATTTGGAGAGAGTGTTCTTTATATAATGTAGGCGTCTTTTTTTTTTCTTTTTTCTCTTATCTTGATCTCTCCTGCTGCTATTTGCAGTATAGTCTGCAATAAGTAACATTATTGTCTGCCTTTGCTTGAAATATGTCATGTATTATGAGAGGTGTCCACTGTCCTGTGACCCCATTCCTCAATCTTTGTCTTTCTTTATTTGAATCGATTTCGTAGGCCAGTCACACTATGTCTCTTAAGTCTGTTGAACTATACATCTTCACTCGTTAGTAGTTCCTTTGCCATTTTGTTAGAATGGTCCGTTAGTCTGCAGGTATATCCATCGAAATATCTTTTTATTTCCTCTCTTACAGGTCCCGATATATGTATCTGTGACTGACATGCCATGGAATTTTAAAAATCTTTCTGATGATCTTGGTTTGGAATCTAGGCGTCTGATGAAGAAATTCTTCCGGCATTGGGACTTACGCGGTTAAAACCGCGGGACCCAGCTAGCTCCAGCAGTTTACATATTTTAGCTTTTTTGTTTTTTTAATTAGTTAATTCCATAATGTCCAGCTCGACACATGGCGCTACAAGGCCCGCAACTACATAATGTACGTGCCGGAGCGCGCGGCGTCGCAGCGGCCGCCGCCCAAGCCGCAGCTGATGCACCACAACACGAGGCTCAAGGCGGAACCCTTCGACCATGTCAAGAACAAGGAGGCCATCTCTGCTATCGCTAGGAGCCAGGTCAGATCATTTACCCCACTAACTTACTATACCGGTCTAAAACTGATCCCTGACGGTTGCCCTCCGGGGTGGCCTGACGGTACAGCGGACCCCTCTCTTTATACCCTTGCTGGTCATAGCTGGGGACGCTATCACATATATGCGAAGGTATTAGAGAACTGGGTTTGATTGTATACCCACTATACCTACTATACTCTATTTCAAATACTTAGATCAAAAATCATTTTTATTAGACATGGGTCTAGATCGCGTTTCAGATAATCATTTTTAGGGTTCCGTACCTTAAGGTAAAAACGGGACCCTATTACTGAGACTTCGCTGTCTGTCTGTCTGTCTGTCCGTCCGTCCGTCCGTCCGTCCGTCCGTCCGTCCGTCCGTCCGTCCGTCCGTCCGTCCGTCCGTCCGTCCGTCCGTCCGTCCGTCCGTCCGTCCGTCTGTCCGTCGGTCACCAGGCTGTATCTCATGAACAGTAATAGCTAGAAGGTTGAAATTTTCACAGAAGATGTATTTCGGTTGCCGCTACAACAACAAATACTAAAAACAAAATAAAACAATTTTTTAAAAGGGGCTCCCATACAACAAACGTGTTTCAAAAATAACAAGGAGTTTAGTTCAATGTGAGGTCGCTTCTGATTGTGAAGTGGAATTCAAAATGGCTGCCCTATCTGTCAAATATACCAGTCTGCCTTACTTACCAAAGAGTTTCTTATAAGTTTCAGATTTTCTTTGTGCCAAGGTTTTTTTTTTTTTATTGAGTGATTCGGTCGTTTGATGGGAGTAGAATCGAAGATAAATATTTCATATTTTCCCATAAAATTAAAAAATTGGTTGTTGTAAACCATTTTAGGGTTCCGTATCCAATTGTGATAGTGGTACGGAACCCTTTGTGCGCGAGTGTCGCACTTGCCCCGTTTTTATTATTAATTACCTCGACGTTTCGGAAAACCGGTCACGAGAAGACTAGAAGACTGAGAAGACCGAAAAGACTAATAAAAATGATTGATGGAAACTGTGAAAGTTTAAAAAGTGTGTTAGATCAAAAATGTTAATAAAAAAAGTCCCATTCATTTATTTGAAGTGACAGCTCTTTATTTACTTTTTTCTTTAGCCTATAACCTTCCTAAATAAATGGACTATCTAACACTGAAATAATTTTTCAAATCGCACCAGCGGCTTCTGAGATTAGCACGTTCAAACAAACATACTCTAGCTCTATAATAATAGATTTTTAGTTGACAACTAGTCTGCACAATTTCCCGACTAGTCGGACCTATCACAAAATAACAACCGAGATAAACCGCTTAACGTGCCTTTTGAATCTAGAAGTAGCTCGAGATAATGTTAAGTCGGACTTAGCCAAATAACCTGCTATTTTTGTTCCAGGACGCAAGTGCCTCGGGCAAGATAGGCGTGGACGGTACCCACGTGAACCAGAGCGAGCCCTCGGGGGCGGAGTACCCGCTCGTGGGCACTCCGTCGCCGCGGCCGGGCTCCGCCCCCGGCCAGTCGCCGCTCATGACGTGGGGCGAGATCGAGGGGACGCCCTTTCGGCTGGATGGCGGCGATACTCCGCTGCCGGCGTATGTACTACTGCCTTACTTATGTATTACAGAGATTCGATAAGATTAGATAAACTATATTGTACCAAATTTTACAAATTAATTACATAAATAACAGCTAATTATAATAAAGCTACAATGGGTGGCTTTATCGCTAAAAGCGATCTCTTCTAGGCAACCTTTAAGTATAGAGTAGGCTAGCGTAGACTGTCTCAGCTTAGACGACCATGCTCAGAGGGAAAATTGGTCCGTTTGTCTCGGGCTAACCAAGCCCCGGATAGCGTTACCCTTAAAAATTTGAAAAATGTTACTAAGTGATGAATGAAACCTTAGTGATGAAAGAAACTTCAGTAATGAACGGAACCTAAGAAATGAAACAAATTTAAGTGATGAAAGAAACCTAAGTGATGAAAGATATCTAAGTGATGAAAGAAACCTAAGTGATGAAAGAAAATTAAGTGATGAAACAAACCTAAGTGATGAAACAAACCTAAGTGATGAAAAAAATCGATGTGATGGTACTTGTATTGCAGTGTGGGAGCGGGCGCTGCTTACCGTATGCTGGAGGGAGGGTCCCGGGAACGTATCGCGCTACAGCTGGCGGAGCAAGCCGCCAAGAGGCGCCGCCCCACCACGCCGGTAACCTCCGTCCCACGCACTCCGAGGTAAGTGTGGCGAGGTACATAAGTGTGTGTAGATAAGTGTAGCGAGGAAACGTATCCCAACCAAAATATAACAGAAACCTATGTGTTCTAACTAACTTTAACAAAACCTATCCGTGTCGGTTTCATAAAAATAAATTACGTCGCCTTAGTTTAATCGGGTTTCGACTGATTTTTTCAGTCAAACGAATATTGACCGCTTAGATTACATAGACGGTGGGTATTCCAACAACGACGAAACGTTCGAAATTTAATAGTTCTACAATAATTGATCGCTTCGAATTTTGACTGTAACATATACATTATGTCTAATTAATTCAAACTTTTCTCTCAGTTTCAGAACGAACACCGAACGCCTAGGATCGCTATCGCCCGCCGCCCGCAAACTGGCCGCCAAACACCTCCTATCCCCGCGACTGCGGCTAACCCCCAACGACATGGGTATCTCGACCCCCAAACCGAAGTCAACCCCCAAACAGTCCCCGAGACGCCCCCTGGTGGCCACTCCACTCAACAAGAACGTGAAGCCGTCAAACAGTGGCAGTGTGAATGCTGACGTCACTGAGAATACACTCACAGACAATCTGTTGCAGATTAATGTTGCTAAACGTTATAGGTTAAAAGCTGCTGATTTTTTTTAGTAATTAAATTATGTAGGTATACATTATAGTTGTCTTTTTTTTTCTTTGTGTAGTGTCAAAGTCCAATATATTTATTCATTTATAGCCTTATTAATAAACGTGGAGTAAGGTCGGAGTAGTGAGAATATGTTTAGACTTTTTCCGTGATAAGAACTTTCAAAGTTGACAGACAGAAACAAAAGGTGGTAAAATTATTCCCACCTTACTCCACGTTCATTAATAAGGCTATTAGAATTTAGGTTACATTAACATTTAGAAATGTCGAGATTTCACTGTGGTTTCGGAACGCGCCCTCCGATGAGAAGAAACCACAAGAAACCCATGGGGTCAGAAGGTATGGTCAATAATGAAGTCACCCACTGTGCCGACCCAAAAACAAAATATATTTGGGGTTAAGCGGACCCCGGCCCAAAAGGGATGCAACCGGGAACATTCCTCGAATGAGAGAAATTTTTTAAATGCACACGAATTGTTAACATATTACGCGAATATGACCCGGTAAAATATAAGTTTAATACTTGTTGCCGGCGAGAATCAAACCCATAACCTGCTACATTTTTTTAAAATAAATATCTTTGCGAGCTTTAAAGCGACTGCAAAGCAATACGGCTGACGGAAAGTGTATGGGAGTATTGGCGACTTATTTTTAGTACATTTACCTAAAATATACGTGAAAATCAGCTCGGAGAATTAACGTGAGGTAAGTAATTTTTTTATGTATCTTGATGACCTGATATCTCAGAATTGGGCGTCGCAGCAGGCTAGCAAGTAGGCATGCGTTCTTAGTACATACTAACACTACTCAATCGACCGCATTTCGTTCGTCAGAAAATACGTGATATCTGCCACATCTGGGATCTCACTCTAATAGGCAGCGTACTCAAGGTCATAGTGTATATGTATCACATAGTATAAAACAAAGTCGCTTCCCTCTGTCTGTCTGTCTTTTTGGGTTGCCTGGAAGAGATCGCTTTAAGCGATAAGGCCGCCCATTGTGCCACCTAGGGCATGCAATATCGGAAGGTTTTCAATCCCGGGGCGATATCGATATTAAGAGCTCAATCCCGGGATCCCGGGATTGATACTGGGATTTTAGATATCGTTAAAAAGGCGAATTTATTACAATAAAAATGTGTTAAATATAAAATATTTAATATATTTAAGACTCTAGTGGTTTCATTACGTAAATAAGTTACCCCGAGGGCCGTCCACCCCATCATTTTGGAAATATGGCGGACAAATAGCCTAAACCCGAAAGTGTCTAAACTTTCGCGCCAAATTCTAGGCGCACCACTAAAATGATGTTAGCAGAAAAATTTTGCATGTGAGCTTGTATAAAAAATACTTGTATGAAAAATTGTAATGAATCACGTTACTTTCAATGTTTTAAACATTTTACCAATTCCCTACGCTTCTAAACCTTTACAGATCTCTTCCTCAGGGGTAGACTAATTTGGGTTTAATTTTAATAGTTCCATTCAATCATTCCATGAGGAAAAATATAGCTAAAAATCTTAATTTATACCCAAATAGTAAATTGCTCAAATCTCGATATCGGATCACTCAATCCCGGGATTATAATATCGAACTTTTGCGTCCGAGATCCCGGGATTACGATATCCCGGGATCCCGGGATTCATGCCCTAGTGCCACCTAGATATAAGTTATTTTATGTATTTCTTTGAATTGTTTTTTTATATTGGCGTTACAACAAAGAATTAATCAATCAATCTTTAAGTAAACTTAGATAGTTAAAACTACGCAACGGATTTTAATGTGGGTTTTTTAATAGATAGAGTGATCCAAGAGGAAGGTTAATATGTGTAAAACACACCCGTGCGAAGCCGGGGCGGGCCGCTAGTAATTACGTATTACCCAAGTACAAGCACATGTGACAAAAAATCTAACAATGAAAAAAAAAGTTACCTCAGTTAAAGAGACCACCTGTTTTAGAAAACTAAAAGGTATTTGAACAATGGTTGTTTACATACAGATGTAGGCACTAATCGATTGAACCACGATGTTTTCCAAGTTATTGTTCTTTGCTACTAACATTTAGTAAGAGCCAGTAATAGACATTGACATGGCTTGGGGTTATATAGTTTTCTTGAGTGTTTTTGGAATTTGTTGGGCTGACTGGGTAAGTAAATCCATTTTGATCTATTCCCACGGGATCGGGAGTTACGCGGGTGAAACCGTGGGATGCAGCTAGTACTTCCTATAAATACATTACATACCCTTTTATTTTTAAAAAATCCGTGCTTCGGAAGGCACGCTAAGCAGTTGGTCCCGGTTGTTATTTCTGATAGCAGTCGTTACGTCCAAGTAAGAGGCTTTAGGGCGACCTGAAAACTCTAACACACCACTACACGAAAAGAAAATATCAAAATAAATATAGGATCTAACTATAGTAAAAATTTTCACTCGCTGCTCACACAGGGTCGTACGTAAAACATAGAAGCGTAGGAAAAGAGTAGGTATTTCGTTCTCTTTCCCACGTATGGGTCTTATAGGCGTCCGCAATGCTGCTCATTTTTGCTATCGATAAGCGGATATTTGAACATCTTCACTGCACTAACCTTACTTGATTAATAGCCAGTTTGCAGCGAGTGAAAAAATATATCTACTCAAATCTTCTCTTCTACAGGTTTCAGAATGGATGAACCCACTACAGGAGCAATTGTAAGTTACTTCTGGATCTATTTTACCTACTTACCTATCCTGTGACTGAGGAGCTCATTGGCTTAGCTGCCCATCTGAAATGGTCGCGCAGGTTAAGCAACGCTTGGCGCGATCATAACTTGGATGGGCGACCGATAATTTGTGTGGCAAAAAGCCACTTTCTCGAGCTCCTCCGTGCTTCGGAAGCCACGTTAAGCAGTTGGTCCTGCTAGCCTTAACACAGAAAATATTCCGTCACATGATGTTCTAAAGTCACACGTTTCGGAGATATGGGCCATACCAATATCTCCGAAACTTGTCACGTTATGACATCGTGCGATGGATATTCTCTATCCAAATATATAGGTTTGATCGTGCGACAGGAGATAGAACAAAAATCAAGATGGATGCCGTAGACTATGCCAAAGACTTAATAGGTCCTTTAAAGACTGGTAAACTGAAAATTTACTTTTAAAACTTAAATCACAGAATACATGAATAATACCTAATACTAACCGTCTCTGAGCTAAGCCGCGAACGGACCGACGGACATGACGAAACTTTAAGGGTGTATTGTCGACTACGAAACCCTAAAAATGGAAAATACCCAGTTATTAAATAATATTTGATTATTTGTGCACAACTTAGTGAAGAAACATCAAGACGAGCAGGCAAGAGCCCAATCAGCCTCACCGCGTTCGAGGACGAATACAGACAACTACCAGAAATACAGAACGCGCAGAGTTTCCAAGAATTACCTTCCTCGTACCTCGCTTCAAACAAGCAAATAGGTTAGTTAGGTATAACGTTATTAGTACCTACAGTGGAATTCGTTTATTATAACTCCGCTTATATTGGCTAACACCTTAACATGACGTAAAGAAATTAATAAATTGTATGAACAACACACAGCGGCATCTAGCCCCGAGGTAAGCTACTATGCTTGTGTTACCGTGACTAAGCTGCGAATAATACTTGAAAATATTTTTCTTTTGTAAATACATACATATTATACGTACATAGAGAGAGAGAGACACCTAGACCAGAAACAAATATCTATTTTTAATAACAAATACCTGCATGCCCCCGACGGGAATCAAAACCGCAACCTTCTGCATTGCAGTTGGGTATTCGCCCAACTTCATGGATAGTCAAGACTAGCTAAACTGGGCTAGTTAGTCAATCTGATGAATAAACTCAAAAACTACTGGGGCGATTTCAACAATTCTTTCACCATAAGAAAGCTACATTCACCCTGAGTAACATAGGCTACTTTTGATCCCGATATTTCCACGGGATCGGGACTTATGCGGGTCAAACCGCGGGATGCAGCTATTAATGTCATAAAATCATTACAGTTAACAGAGCGAGCGAGCAACCCACAGCAGGATTGAAGATGAAGCTGGAGAACACACTGGCAAATGCCAAGATGTTGGCCGACGTGCTCAAAACGCAGATTATGGCGCTCTATGCGAAGGAAAACTCGCTGAAAGAGGCTATTACCAACGGAAGGTAAGATATTTTTTTACCGACTTAGATTTTTATTTGGAAACTAGCTGACCCGGCAAACGTTGTTTTGCCTTATAAATTATAGATAATTAAATTTTTCCTGAATTTTCTTTGCTATAAACCTCATGGAGCCCGAGACCTTTCCAACGAATGCAAAACCGTGGAAATCGGTTCGTGCGTTCTGGAGTTATAGCGTCAGGAAGGAAAACCCGACTTATTTTTATATAGTAGACTAGCTGACCCGGCAAACGTTGTTTTGCCTTATAAATTATAGATAATTAAATTTTTCCTGAATTTTCTTTGCTATAAACCTCACGGAGCCCGAGACCTTTCCAACGAATGCAAAACCGTGGAAATCGGTTCGTGCGTTCTGGAGTTATAGCGTCAGGAAGGAAAACCCGACTTATTTTTATATAGTAGATTATAGTTAAAATAATACGATTTATCTTTCCAAGACATCTTAGACACCTTAGTTTTTTCTTCTTCTTTTTCCTTTCTTTCGAGTTTTTTCGTTTGCCTGCGATGTATGCATGCAAGAAATAAACTTCTACTCAAACCCTCAAACTCTGCCCATAAAAGAAGAGCACGGTGCATATTTAATTTTTGTAACTTGCACCGTACAATTTTTTGTAACTTTTTAACTTCTTTTTAATAAGGTATGAAGGCGGAGACCACGTCAACGCATTTGCGTAGTACCTAAGGTATAAAATGTTTGTTATACATATACGTATAGTTTTTTTTTGCAGCAACATAATGTAGGTACCTAAGTACTTAATATTAACAATCAACCGACTTGTGTATCTACATAGGTCCAGAGTATCGACAGTGACTGTAGAGACAATGAACCAACTGCCCCGCTCGTATCTAATCAGGGACTGCACGTGGTCACTTTGCACAGGCATCATACAGACGCTGCGCCGGTTGCGCAGGGACCGATTAATGTACTAACAATCAACCTACTTGTCTATCTACATAGGTCCGGAGTATCGACAGTGACTGTAGAGACAATGAACCAACTGCCCCGCTCGTATCTGATCAGAGACGGCACGTGGTCACTTTGCACAGGCATCATACAGACGCCGGTTGCGCAGGGACCGATTAATGTACCTACTAACAATCAACCTCCTTGTCTATCTACATAGGTCCGGAGTATCGACAGTGACTGTAGAGACAATGAACCAACTGCCCCGCTCGTATCTGATCAGGGACGGCACGTGGTCACTTTGCACAGGCATCATACAGACGCCGGTTGCGCAGGGACCGATTAATGTACCTACTAACAATCAACCTACTTGTCTATCTACATAGGTCCGGAGTATCGACAGTGACTGTAGAGACAATGAACCAACTGCCCCGCTCGTATCTGATCAGGGACGGCACGTGGTCACTTTGCACAGGCATCATACAGACGCCGGTTGCGCAGGGACCGATTAATGTACCTACTAACAATCAACCTACTTGTCTATCTACATAGGTCCGGAGTATCGACAGTGACTGTAGAGACAATGAACCAACTGCCCCGCTCGTATCTGATCAGAGACGGCACGTGGTCACTTTGCACAGGCATCATACAGACGCCGGTTGCGCAGGGACCTATGAATCTCTTTAATGGAATGGTGTCCGCGCCCCGTTGTATTGGAAGAGAGGTTAGTAAACACAGATAAACTAATACAGCTAAACTTAGTAGCTTAATTATGGATTCGAAGCACTCAAAAATCAATGGTCACAACCACAACCATTGACTAAAGCTTCTGGAACAAATAGCGTTTTTAGGGTTTCGTACCCCAAGGGAATCTTTAACCTACGACTCCACTATCCGTCTATCTGTCATCAGACCGTATCTAATGATGAACCATGATAGCTAGACAGTTGAAATTTTCACAGATGATGTATTTCTGTTGTCGCTATACGAGTATAACAACAAATAACTAAAAACAGAATAAAATAAATATTTACAGACAGGAGCTCAAACTAGGTTAGACCTGTGCTATGAGTCTCTTGGCCCTCCTGAAAGTTTAGAGGGGAGCGAGGGTATTTATCAATATGTCCTCTTATTTCCCAGGTACCGACCCACCAAGACCCCTGCGTGTTCAACTCTGTGATCAAATACGAGACCGTCCCGACACGGCGGAGACTGCAGTACATCGAGGAAGACTACCTCTGTCTGCAGAACAACTTCAACAATACACTCGAACAGTACATGAGCGTGCCGCAGGGACTTGTCAATGAGACTTGTCATAACGGTAACATTAATCCTATCAAAAATATTCCTGAAGCCGTTCTAAATGTTTCTTCTGTTTTCGCGATGTTGGATTGAAATTAAACTTATTTTTCGGTTTAAATCGCATGGCGTTTAAGGGTTGCTTATTACTTTTTTCATCAAGATTGACTGAGAAGATCAAGAGGTCTTAGTCAATCCTGAAGAAGAGACTCTCGAACCGTTGAGCATTGAAACAATGCTATATAAAAGTAATAGTAAACACCACGCGATTTAAACCGAAAAAATAATTTAATTACACTACTATTTCGTATTTTGTTTTTAATTGCTGTAGGCAGATTTACGAGAAATACTAACGAAGACGTTTATAGACGTTGGGATACAGACCCAAAAACGCGAGTTTAAACCTCGCCGCGAGTGAAATTTTGAAGTTGTATTTTTCAATTTTCATAACTATCTTGCACTCGATATGAAAACAAGAAGTAGGATTGAAGATGAAATTTACCATAAGTAATTCTTACTGAAACTATACAAGTACGCTGGTATTGCTGTACCATACAAAATGACATTAGATCTTTGTGCGCAGCAACATGGCGCAGATCAAAAAGGCACAAAATTCAGTGCGAGACCTCCTGTCCAGTGGCAATCGATCTATGTTTGTATGTAACAGGGTGAGCTAATGGTAAATTGATAATGCGCCCTTGAACGTGGGTTAATGTGTGACGCAATGGTTAGCGCACTCACCCGGCAAGCGAGGGGCACAGGTTCAAATCCCAGTACGGGAGGTTTTTTTGATGATGATGCATTTGAATATAGAGGTAACATTGGTAACATTATGTACTTATGTATCGGGACAAACGCGGATGAAACCGTAGGACGCAGATAGTTTCATATAGATTTAAGATTTCAATTCACTATTGTCATTTTCCAGGTATCATCCGTCGCCTAGAAGACAACGCTCTAGAATGCAGCATGCGAGTTCTAGCCGACTATAACTTCTACCCCACGCGTGGGCCCCTAGCCCCCTCCTTCCCCGCTCTGCCACTAGAATACTGCACCGAATCTGATGGCTCCTGCAAACTGATAGTCGCCTGGCACGTCTCCAATGCGACGATAGAGAATTTTGAGTTTTTGAAAAACGAGCCCAATTTCAAAAAGTACTTTATTAAAAGCGAGTCCTATTCAGAGGATGGCTTTTAGATTTAGTAGTTATCGATTTATTTTTTTAATTTCAGACTACGATCTGACGTTTTGTTTCTTTGCATTTGACGTTTTTTCTTTAGGACGATATGTCAAATCATAGTCTGGAATTAAAAAACGGAGTATAGGTGTGGTATTGGATTTGAGTTTTTATATAGTTAGAATAAAATGTAAGGTTTAAAAACACTGAACTCTATCTATACAAGTACGCTGGAATTGCTATACCATACAAAATTACATTAGATCTTTGTGCCGATTTAATTTGCGCGTGTTGCGCTGTTGTCGCGCGTTTTCTGTTAAAAGTGATGGCGACCGTCTCCGGAACTATTAGTTCCATGGACGGTCACCATCGCTTTCAATAGAAAACAGCGCAACGTGGCACAGATCAAATTCAGTGCGCGACCTCCTGTCTATGTAATGGAGGTGCAGTGTTTAAAAACTATTTCAAAATTGTGAAAATACTGAGCCGATTTTGATACATTATAAAAACAAAATTCACCTCATGTGATGGGAAGCGACGAAGAGGTTGACGATGTAATATGCTTGCCTAAATGTGACCCTAAGCATGATTGATGCTAGACCGGGCCGTGTCCGGGCCGGCGCGGGGACGGGCTAATTTTGTATGAAGACAGCTTTTGTTTTACATGTTGTCTGTGCCGCGTCCGTGCTGTCTTCATACAAATGTAGCCTGTCCCCGCCCAAAAAAAAAAAAATCAAAGTACGTTTATTCATTCGGATATAAGCAAGATATCTCTTTGACATGTCATTTTTTTTTATTTAATCTACTCTACTATGTCTTCGGATCGCGACCTCCATGACATGAGAAGAAGACACAAGAAACTCATGGGGTTTTTTTTTGCAGTAATCATGTGATTTACATTGTCGCATAAATAATATTATTGAAGAAAAGTGGAACTGGAGCAATAATCTATACTTACTATAATAATCCTTACTAGCATTACAAGAGCGAAAGTAACTCTGTCTGTCTGTCTATCTGTTCAAATAAGTTATAATATACAAAATAATAAAGATAAAAAAAAATAATTTACTTAAACACTATCTCATCCACAAACACACAACCCGCCCAAGGTGTGCACGCCCCGGCCCGGACACGGCCCGGTCTAGCATAAATCATGCTTCATTCTCTCTAGGCTAGATTATTAGTTTTTTGTGGAAAATTTTAAAAAATGCACCTTACAGGCCTTGAACCTGCAACCATACATTAAAACAGAATCAAGTCCTATCTGGAGCTAAATTTTGGAAAGCATTTTTTGTTCATAAATCTACATCCTGGTATAAGAAAAACTTTAAATAAAAATGTAGGTACTTAAAATATTCATAAATACCTACAATAAAAGAAAACCACAAAAAAATATCAACATAATTTATTCAATACAAAATAGTCCTATCAAAATTATTTATTGTTTTTTTTATTAAATAATCGTATAAAATACTTGGTAGTTTGTAATTACATTACTTATCTACCCTGCAAGTCCCACACAAGCTTATGATTAGGTATAAAAATGACAAAGATAAGATATAAAAAGCATTTCATTCATTGCATTCATATAAATAAATGATAAATGTACTTATCATTTAAGTCTACACGTGTCAACTCCATGCCAATTTCGCCCCGCGGTTACTGATAGGCTCAAAATACAGAACAACTCATAGATATACCTACTTCGTTTTTTTTAATTTCAGACATCGATCTGACATTTAATTTCTACGTATTTCACATTTTTTCTTCAGGAAGATGTGTCAAATCATAGTCTATAATTCAAAAAACGAAGCTGACGAGATGCGTTTCGTCATGCGTTTTCTGGCGAAATGCGTAGCTGACCACTTGCGTTTCAGACGATATGCTTGGAAATCCACACTTTTAAAACTCACACGATTTCCGTCCATCATTAATATTACAACTACGGGTATTGTAGATAATTTAAGATTTAAATTACCTCGATGTTTCGGCCCGAATTGCACCGGCCGTGGTCGCGAGAAGACCATGGTTATATACAAAGCTATATAGAGAGAGGCCAGTAGTTTTAATAATGATGATGAAGCGATGTAGAAGAGTTCTAATAATAATGTTGGTAGTTTCTAGCCAATTTATTTGACTGTGTGAAGTGTGAATATTTGATACTAATAATAATTGTACTAATCGTTAAAAAATATTACAAATTTATATAATTTGTTTTGGTACAAGGCAACATTTTTGTCAGGGCATGTACCTATTCTATAACTAAAACGTCTAAACAATGCCTCAGCCTTGTTAATTTTTTCTCGAAAACGGTACAAACATTCTAAATATTTATCAATATTTGACAGTTTTACCTACCTTAGAAACCTGTGAAATATTGATCTAAGTCCCGTCGATCTAATAGATAGGTTATTAATATCATAATAAGTGGAAACGCTTAGAATACAGCATGTGAATGGTCCATAATGTAAAGAAATATTACAATCACCACGATTATAATATTTATCATAATAATCCTTAATCGTAACTGAATAACGAAAGGACTTGACGTTATTTATTTTGTTCGGCACACAAAAACATGTCCTTAATTTCATGTAGGTGATTGCACAGATTGATAATAATTCAGTTTATTAGCAGTACGTACCTAATCAGATATGGACAGACATATCCGCTTTAAAAATGAAAAAAACTTAGTGCTGAAAATGAATATAAAAATACGTTGTACAGTCAGGTAACAAAAGTAGATACCATAGTAGTAAAAAAACCACTTAGTGTTCTGAGGACCAAGAAATTAAAGCCTTTTGTAAAAAATCTTTCAAAAACTTCGAGGAACCGAATCCCGCCGGGTACTAAAGTTTTTGAAAGCATTTTTTTTTAAATAACCATAGTTTTTTCATTGGCAATTAATAAAACTACTGCACGTTCTAAATGAGGTACCTCGTTATCTGAAGAAACCGCTCTGGGTCCCAAGTCTGCTCAGAATAAGACAATCGCATAGGACAATTCTTTTTCCTATTCGACGTATATAGGACAATTTCGACACAGTCATATTATGGTAGTAAAATCAGGCCTCCGTCACTCTATGTACTTGTGCGCTATAATTACCTACCGCCCGGCCGATCGGTCTCGGACCGCCGGCGATCCAAGTTCAGTGCGGTTGTCGCAAGCGAAGCGCGCGTACGTTGTTAAATTTCTCATTAAATAATACCTAAAATTTTAATTCCATTCGTTCGTACGCGTACCTACAATACAATACGTACGTAATACGTACCTACCTACAAACATTAAAGTTTAAAATAGGTACTTTAGAGATGGTAAGAAATACATACAACACTATATTAAAGTTAAACAATTGTAAATACAATAAATGATTTTCTTAAAATTGTGTTGTTATTTATTTTACTTTGCTTATGTACAACTCAACTATTATATAATTATAGCTGACCCGGCAAACGTCGTTTTGCCTTATAAATTATAGATGGTAGCCGATTCTCAGACCTACTGAATACGCATATAAAATTTGGTAACAAACTTATAACACCCCTCTTTTTCCGTCGGGGGTTAAAAATCCGTCAAGCCGTTTCGGAGGAGTACGGTAACTAACATTGTGACATGGAAATTTTATATATTAAAAAAAGGATACCTACACTCTATGGTACAACCCTGACGCTTGAACTGAGGCGTAGGTAAATTCTGAACACAAAGGAATTGCGCTCTTATGAGCTTAGTAGTAACACAGTAGTAAGGCGCGATTTCGAATGCACCAGGTGCGTCGGAAATTTTGTAGGCTATTAAAATGGCGGCTTTCTTCAAGATCAAAGCCGTGCAGCTTCTGTACGTAGTACTATTATTTATTCTGTGGTAAAATGTGTGAAATACACGTAAAATATGAAAATAACTATTCTATCGACACTCTATTGAGACACGATTATGAGAGCAGACTCGGGGCCCTGTTCTAACAATTTTCTATACACTTTACATGCGATTTCTATGAAAAATCGACTTTGCGCTACCGCCATTTTATTTGTAGAAGTTTCCTGGGAATTATACCTAACGGAATGTTTTCATTGACAGTAGGTACAGTTAGGCAACAAAAATCATAGAGTATTAAAATAATCACATAATCTTATGATTATAAGAATTTTGAAGTTCTTTCCTTCAAGAAGAACATTCTGAAAAATTAAAGAACTGTATGGTGGACATAATTTTATGTTTTCCGCTGTACCTAGACTTTCAATTGTATTATTACCATAGTCGTTAAATTCAGCAAAAAGAACACGTTATAATTAGATTTGAATAATAAATTAAATAAAACGGATGCATAAAGGTACCTACGATAATATAAAAACAATAGTGAGGAAAACGCCAATTTGTTTTCGAAATTTGGCTTTCGACACCTTTTAGTGGGGATTATGCCAATTATCTGAACAAAGTCGCTTCCCACAGTCTGTCCCTTTATGTATATGCTTAGACCATATAATTGAGCGATATAAATTATTTGAACTACTAATCACTCACAATCGTCAAAATGCAAGATGTTTCCCGAAAACGAGAATCTTTTTGTCTATTTTAGGGTTCCGTTATAATCAATAGGAAAAACCACGGAACTCTCGAGGCCCTGTACATTACAAGACCTAAGAATGTACGAAACATTTCTAAATATATGTATAAATATAGGTAACGTCATTGTATCCAGCGCCATATATTTCGGGACTAAGCAACTAATCTCGTAAATAGATTTTTTTTACATTAAAAGTTTGTAGGTAGGTCGCGGAAAACGGATATAAGCCCTAACTAGGTAAGTATTTTTTAAATTGGCGTATTTATATACATGCCATGTGTACGTACAGAATCATAAATAGGTATTATCTCCGTTTTCCGGTCACCATAGCACAAGCTTGGTTGCTTACACTGTAGCTAGATGTCGCTGTGTACAATAGAGTATAGTCAGGGAAGATCGGGTACGGGGGAAGACCGTATGACTCAAATGTCAACCAAAATAGGTGACATTGCAACTGCCGGGTGCCATAGATCGGTGCGGAGTCTTGTGAACACCGAGTCTTGCACTAAAAATATCGCGGTATCCGATTTTACCTGACTATATATACTCTACTTAGGTACCTACATACAATACCTATCTAATTATGTTTATCACCAAAAAAACTCAAGTACAAGTTTGTACCAAGGTTTTTGAACTTTATCAAGTTTATAATATTCAGAATTCTTCTTCGGCACTGCATCGTCTTTAGGATCCTCTTCGAAAATGTTAATTAAAGATGCTTTAATTCCAAACTTAAAGAACGCCATGTAAGGGCAATACTTCATTAACCACAGACTAAACTTGAAATTCAAGTTAAAATACCACTGGCCTACCACTGAGGTATACAAGTTGACGTATAGATTGTTTAAGTAGAGTTTTAATTTCGATTTGAAACTGAGAACTTTGTAGAAAGGCACGGTTTCGATGGTGGAATAGTCGTGGTAGAAGAGTTTTCTTGGTGGAAGGGAGGGGAGTCCTTCTATTGCTGGCTTGCACATTAGTTCTGTGACTTCGACTCCTGTAACAATTGGAAAATGATATAAAATCGCCATCTAGTCACGACATAGGTGGATATTTCTCCTATCATGATTGGTGATTTTATCAATACCTATTACAATTGTAAGTTAAGTAAGTTAATGCTCGCCGCACTCTCCCCAAAGCCGCACTTCCCCCTAGTGACCTTAATACTAGCTGGGCCCCGCGGTTTCCCCGCGAAAGATCCGATCCCGTGGGAATTTCGGAAATAGAAATCCCAATCCTTAGTGTATATACACACCACAAAGAACACCCTCCCTAAATTTCTTCTCTCTAAATCCCAAAACCTAAAACTAAGTCATTTAATAAAATGCCCGTCTAAAAGAAAAAACTATGAATGACCAATAAGAAACACATAATAAATATTTTTTTTATTATCTCAATCTATTACGTCAACTTAGCATATACGTATTACGTAAAAAATACTCACTAATGTAATAACAAGATCCTAATATCAATAATTTTATATAAAAAATGTAGCAAAACCGTTGCTAATCAGTTTCTAATCTTTCTAAATATGTCTAATCCTTGATAATCTTAATCACTGAACTGAATTATTAGAAGCAAGTAAACAATTTCTGCAAATAAAATTTTGTAACCAATTAAGAGGAAAGGATAGGTACCTACTCGTTCTCCATACAGGAAGGAAACAGTCGACTACGTTTGAAAGTTTATATGGAGTATTGAGTAGGTACCCTTTTTCTTTAAGCCGGTAGCATACCTCCGAGTGAAACGATAGGAGCGAAACGGGAAAATTTCGTATAATTGCGAATCTTAAAAAGGAACAAATTTTATGGGTATTAACGCAATAAAACCTATTTTTATGTTTGTTTGGCTTTGACGCTAATCTCAGAAACGGCTAATCCAATTTCAACCAAATTCGGTACGCAGATAGCTTTGGACCCCGATTAAGGTATAAGCTACTTTTTATCAGGATACTAAGTCCGGTTATCCGGAAATAGTGATATTTCTACTTTTATCTTAATTATTTTGAATGTTTTATAATAATAAAAAAAACAATAGCCAATAAAACTAACCTGTATCAAGAGGCTTGCCCTTCAAAGCATCCTTCAACCTCCTCTGAAAGCTCTGCCTCTCCCCCTCATAGTAGACAAACCCGGGCACATCGCACATGTACCTCACGGAGTACAAGAGCGCGTCATTGTCCACAGTGGGGTTGACGAGCCACATGCCGTCCAGCATGACGCGCGCCATGTGCTCGAAGTATTCTGGCACGTTCTCGAGGCAAGGTGTGAAGACGCGGTCTTGGAGGAGTTGGCATACTGCGCGGGTTTCGTCGACTGTGTCGCGGCAGATGTTGTATCTGGTGGGGGTTTTGGTTGGTTAGGTTAGGTTAGGTGGTGGGGTTTTGGTTGGTTGTTAGAATTTGAGATTTGAGATTATTTCTGAGACTGAGATTAGACTTTGAGATTATTTCGTACTAAATTTAAATAATCGGTGGATTTTCTATAGCAGAATGTAGTTCAATTACAGGGCTACATTCTAAAAACGCCCGGTATAATCTTATAGTCGTAGCGCCAAGTGGACTCGTCTGTGTTCCGATACGTAGACCGGTGCAGCCACTAAGGAAGACGGATCGGATCTTGTTCCACCGCCGTCTTCTAAAAACACACGATAGACGCTAACGCAGCGTCCTACGTGGGCGATCGTATGCGAACGCGATGCGGCGCGGTGCGGCGCGGAAACGAGGAACAGTCGAGAATCGCGCCGCATCGCACTCTACGTGCATTTGGTTACGTAGGACACTTCAATAGCTATCGACTGTTCCTTGTTTCCGCACCGCACCGGATCGGATCGCTTCGCAATCGCGTTCGCATCCAATCGTCCACGTAGTACGCTGCGTAAGCGGGCTTCGAACCAAAAACGCGTCTTTACTCAATCCGGGAGCAATGACTTGACCAATTAGTCTACCGGCGCGGGCGTCGGTGACCCATACGCTGAATTTTTGAATCTGTATTGTACCTTCTAACACAACTTAGGCATGTTAGGATTTATCCTTTGAAATATTTCTATGGGAGGCCAGTGCAGCCGCAAACAGACAGACGGACATGACGAAACTATAATAGCCTTATTAATAACGTGGAGTAAAGTCAACTTTAAAAGTTCTTGTCACGGAAAAATACAAAGCATGTTCTCACTACTCCTACCTTACCCCATGTTTATTTTATTAAAAAGGCTATAAGGTTATCTTATTGACTACGAAACCCTAAAAATAACAAAATAAAAAGTTTTTTTTTAAACGGAAATATACGCATTCAAACATTATTACTTGCGGCGAAGCAAAAAAAAATTGATAATGTTTGAATGCGTATTTTTCCTTTAAAAGAATGTACCTGAGCAATAAAAACACACTAAGAAATATTTGAAACTCACTTGTCTTCCAATCCAATCATATGGCCAATAACCTTCCAGAAGTGATTGTAGCTTTCCCAGTCACCCTCCCTCGTCTGCCTGATACCAAACTTGTCTGGCTTCAACATCGCAAATCCGATGAACCCGAACTGCGTGAGGGCAATGTCTCGCTGCGAAACTATGCCGATGCCTTTCGATTTGGATACGAGACTCGCGCGTAAATGCCGGCTTCGAACCGTCTCTAGTGACCGCCATGATCTGCAAATTTTAGTTTATTAAAATAATATGAATATAAAATAATAAAATATATATTAATTAATTAATACGTACTCAGAGAAGTAGGTATAAGTGTAGTATTCTTTCGTCTATTCAAAAGTAAGTAAGTATTGATCCTAGACTATTTTCTTTGCAGAAACAAGTAGTCTATGAACAATAGTTTCCCAGATATAAGCATTTGTAATTTGACAGCTGTCATCCGAAATGAAGAACTCGATGAGCTCTATCACTTTTGCAAAGAAACTAGTAGTTTAGGATCAATAGTTTCCGATATATAAGCATTACCTACTTATTTAAAAATGCTTAACCAAACAGCAGTCAATTGACACATTTTTTATCTTTTTATTATTTCGAGCGTCTTTTGTTTCTGATTCGATCGTCTTAAGTTTAAGTTTCGGGCTTTTCATCATCTTAAAATTTGGAAACATTTATTATTTTTATCATTCTTTCGCCGAACCGAGCTGTTGGTAAAAAAGGTTATCAGAAGAAAATATTCTCTTTGAGCTGATGACGGGCGAATAGTGATTTTTAAGTACAATTGGATCGTTCCAGGGTAATTTTATACACAGTTCGCAGCTCATCAATTCAACTCACCTAGAACCAGGAACAAGTTCATGTTCGAACCAGGATATCGTATGCAGCAAGGTAGAGAGGTATCTCTTGTAGGCTGTGTAGACAGAGTTAGACCTCCGGGAGCCGGCCAGCACTTTGATGATGGAGGGTATGGCGAACACAGCCACGAGGCCAAGTAGCATCGACGCAGGGAACGAGAAGCAGAACTGGTGGAAGAACTCGCGGCCTCTGGGAAATATCACATACAATTTCAATTTAATAAATAATAAGAACTCACGTCGAAACTTCAAAATTAAACTAAATAAGTAATACCTGGTTTTATGAAGAAAGCTTTCCAAAAATTTGCAGCCGACAGGACTTGAACCTGCAACCTTTACATATCGTGTACTCCACTAGGCAATTGCTCCACAGGTGCCCGTTCTGTCGCGATGAAATTATGGACTGTCTCTGGGCTTGCGACTGAGGCGCGTAGCGACATCTACCGGTGTCTTTGCGGTTTACCGGGTTGTACTTTTACAGTTAAATAGAAATAAATACAACGAACAGTGGCCGGCAGATCAGTTGAAAGAAATGGCGGATGAGAAGTCGATTTTTCATAGAAGTCGCATATAAAATGTACTGCACGAACTTTCCCCTTCTACCTACGTCAAAATTTTCCAACTTATTTGCCGGGACCTGTAGCATTACTTCATAAAACCAGTCATCCAAGTGTAGGAAACACTTTAAAAATAAAGAATACCTTATAAAAAATAAAGTTTTTTAGATTGACACTTAAATCCAGGTGGGTATTTTTTAAGCCTATGTATTTGAAAGCCACTTAAATAATTGAGCAGCTTTTAAAATTAAAATTAGTATACGAATTTCTAATTTTAGGAGCTGCTTAATTATCAAAGTTTAGTTAGGTAGCGTGTCAGTATTTGGCCGTAAGATGGTTAATAATCATTGAGGTAGACCCGGAAACGTTACCTACTAGGTAGATTTCGACATTGGACGTCTGTGAAAATACGATAAATCATTGCTAATTACGTAGGTAGGTAGGTAACCTTTAATAATATGTAATATTTCTGAGTAAAACGTAAATGATATTCTGCTTATCACGCTGAGTAGATAATCTTACTCAATTAGTAGGTGTACCTATGTTTTATCTTACATAAAGATACCTTATTGAATACCTAATTATGATGCTAGCCCTTCTGCGATTGATGGTTCAATCGCAGAAGGGGCAAGTCCGGAAACGTATATTATTTACAATGAATAACATATTTCTTACTTATCTATTAGTTAGTGAGCCTGGCCCCTGATTACGTAAAGAACTATGTTGCTAACAAATCTCGATTGAAACAATTGAAATTGTTTCGTTAACAAATTGTCATTACAATGTAAACTAGCGACAGTAAACTGTCAAATTGTGTATCCGTAAACGCAACAAACTAAAATTGTAATTGTTTCAATCGAAATGTTAGCAATAGAGTGACGTAATCAAATCAGCTAGCTGGGTTCTGGTAGGTAGGTAGGTATACATACACATCTACACTAATATTATAATGAAGAAAGATTTGTATTTTTGTTTAATAAAATCAAAAACTACTGTGCCGATTTCAAAAATTCTTTCATCAAAAGAAAGCTACATTATCGAGGAGTAACTACTTACTCTACTCGCTAATAGGCTATTTTTGATCGTGCAGGATCGGGACTAACGGGTGAAACCGTGGGACGCAGCTAGTAGACTATAAAAATGTTAGGTAGGTACTAACCTTTCAAATTTCTCTTTATCGTACCAATGTGGTAACTCTAAAACTAATTGCTCCGGCTTCCCGGTGTCTGAAGGTTGTTCGGCGGCGTCTTTGGTCAGCAGTCTGCTCACGAAATCATCCGCTGTAATCCAAATACATAATCTACACTTTAAAGGAAGAGAGGACAAAGTCCGTACTTGGACGCAAATTTTAAACAAAACCGGCCAAGTGCGAGTCCGACTCGCGCACGAAGGGTTCCGTACCATTATCTATACAACAGGTTTTGTTTTGAAAAGGAAATTGCGGTTAACGATTTATGACGTATTAAAAAAAAACTACCTAAGTACTAGATCTCGTTCAAACCTATTTTTGGTGGAAGTTTACATGGTGATGTACATCATATTTTTTTTTTAGTTTTACCATTCTCTTATTTTGGAAGTTACAGTTACAGGACCTTCCTTTGGAAGGGTCTCTCGCGCAAACAATTCAGTTTAGAAAAAAATTACAAGTATTAGAAAACTCAATATCATTTTTGATACGTATAGGTTTGATGTTTTTTATTTCAGTTCTAAGTATGGGGAACCCCAAACATTTTTTTTTTTCTATTTTTGTGTGAAAATCTTAATGCGGTTCACCAAATACATCTGCTTACCAAGTTTCAACAGTACCTATAGCTCTTAAAGTTTCGGAAAAAAGTGGCTGTGACATACTGACTGACGGACAGACAGACAGACATGACGAATCTATAAGGGTTCCGTTTTTTGCCATTTGGCTACGGAATAACTAAAAATGAGACTAGGCTATAAGAATTTATAAGTTTTTAAAATTCGTCTATTTCTGTGTCTGTTAGATTAGATTAAGGTAGATTAGATTAGATTCTCTACTAATTAGTTCAGTGCATATGTGCTCAAAAAGCCTGTCTGGTTAGAAAGTTTTGGGCTACCAGTTCTAATTAATTTCATTTTATATGTAGTTTAGAGTGCCGCTGCCGACCTACCATACCAAATTTTATTATACTAAAAAATAATAGTTTTCGAGTTTAACACAAAAAAGCAGATAATAAGCAGACATTTTACCGCAATTTTTTGCGATTTTTTCAATGTGCTTCACGAAATTTTGTCGTCAGATTCGGATTCAGCACCCCAAAATAAGTAGGTATACATATAAAATGAAACAACTATCCTAAAACTTCCCACTATTGCACTGGAGTTAATCTAATTTAAATAAAATTGTATATTAAGAGTACATTTACTACTGACGACCTCCGTGGCGCGTCGTGCGAAAGCGCGACTGCAATGCAGAAGGTTGCGGGTTCGATTCCCGTCGGGTGCAAGTATTTATGCTTAAAAAATAAATATTTGTGTCTGATCTGGGTGTCCCTCTATGTATAATAGGTATGTATGTTTTTACAAAAGAAAAATTAATATAAGTATTATATCCGTTCTCTAGTCACCGTAACACAAGCTTAGTAGCTTACCACGGGGCTAGATGGCGCTGTGTGTTGTTCAGATAATTTATTTATTATTATTTACTTATTTCATGTAAGTAATCTAATTATGGGATTTGACGATACCTTCTGTACTTATTACATTTTTTAAAAAATCTACGGCGTGTTAACAGTTTATTTGCTGACTGTCTACTAAACACCTAGATAAAATTGAGAACCTCCTCCTTTTTTTGTGAAGTCGGTTAATTACCTACTTAATTTAATTAGGTTTCAAATAGATGTTAGTGTCTGAATTCACCTTGAATATGATGTATAGAATACCTACCTATTTGCAGCATCATGCAAACAAAGTGTAGCAAAAACTAAGCAAAAAATGGTAATGTTTAATTTTTTTTTTTCAACATTTCAATTTTTTTGATCATCACAAGGTCTCAAACATACGTCTTATTATGTACCTATTGTGGTTTGTGAAAAAGTATGACTTTTTTATCGCAAATCAAAAACTGAGTTTAAAATTGATTCTCTTTGTTACTCCTTCACGCAAAAATTACTGAACCGATTGCGATGAAACTTGGTATGTAGATAACTGGAGATCTGGGTTGACACTTTTTATCCCCATATTTCTGCGCCATCGTGACTTATGCGGGAAAAACCTCAGGGCATAGCTAGTATTGGTAGATATACACAATGTTGACGTTTATAGAGCAGCTACTTATATTCGTTGTTCTACTGTCCAGGCAAACTCCTTTTTACCCGACTGCGCGACGCAAAGAAGGGTTATGTGTTTATCAGTCTTTACTTAATTTGTTTTTTTTTAATTCGAAGTTTTTTTTACGCGACTGCGCGACGCAAAGAAGGGTTATGTGTTTATCAGTCTATGTATGTATGTATGTAAGTTCCTTTGTGGCGCTCCAGAGCCCAAACGGATGGACGGATTTTGATGATTCGCACGTCAATCGATTCGTCTTAATCCTGGGAGTGTCACTAAAGACAGTTGACAGTTATCAAAATTCGGGACCCATTATTGAAAAGGAATATTGATGAGCTAGATTTTAGGTAGTCAATGGGTCCCGACTGTTAAAGTCGCTATGTTCTGTGACTACTGGACTTGTTTTATTTTCTTTTCAGTTTTTATTATGTATATGTTTTTATTTAAAGTTTTTTTAAGCAGGCGGGTTTTTTAAATTTTTATTTAATTTTTTTAATGCCGAGTTTATTTTTTTCTAATACCTACAGCTGTTTTTTTAAATAAAGGGAATGAATGTTAAGATTGTAGTAGTCCGAACTAAATAAAAGGACAATTTAAGGTCAATGGCCTCCAACTCTCTGAAACAGTTGATTTTCAAGTAAACTTTAGACTAAACATTTTCGAAAACTATTTCAAAAAAAAAAAGTATGACATTGATCGCCTAGACGGGTATATAGAACGATGTATACAAGCGGCTGCTACAAAAACTTCAACACCTGTATATGGAAACCTAGCGCGCCCCCTGACTGCGCCTCTGATGCTGTAGGTACTCTAGGTACCTAGCCTACCCGGGTTTCTAATATAATAAATAAATTCTGTAAACAACTCACAGCGCCATCTAGCCGCGTAGTAAGCTACCAACCTTGTGTTACCTACATACATTAAAAATATACCCAGACCAGAAACAAATGTTTATTTTATTTAAGCATAAAAACTTGCACCCGGCAGGAATCGAATCCGCAACCTTCTACATTGGAGTCGGGCATTAGCACGACGCGCTACAGAGATTGCTAATATAATGTTAGTATAATATCTTTGCTAATACTTGATCAGTAAATATACAATTATCTAATCCATCCATTATAACGTTATCAAACCTTTGTATTTAGCAGATAATATTATGATCTACTTACGTATATAGGCTTATAATTTCATATCTTTAAGCTTGGGGGTAGGTACAATTAGATTACCAATTAAGTATACAGTACGCACAATTATTGAGCGTGATGTAAGTATACTTAATTAAGTTAAACCTATTTAACTAGCCATCGTTTATGTAAGGGCGTAAAGGTCGATTATTATTTTTGTACAGTTGATTACCAATCTATACTAATATTATAAAGCGGAAGAGTTTGTTTGTTTTTTTGTTTTTTTGTTTGAACGCGCTAATCTCAGGAACCACATGTTAATTAACCCGATTTGTGCATTCCTGTATCAAACGGTAGGGTTTTCAAATAGGTGAAAAAATGGGGGGCGTTGAAAAATTATTTATTCTCAAAGTGGGCAGTAGATAAAATAAGTTTGGGAACTCCTGGTATAGAGACTTACATCACCCGCCCGCGTCGGAATGTAAAACCACATTTTATGCTAATGGCGCCTGTCAATATCAAACTAAAGACGTACTATTATACAAACAGACCTACAATGCTACTACAATGTCATACCTGTATGCAGACGATTTACAAATTTATGCGCAGGTGCCACTCAATCTCATAGACCGAGCGATCAATAATATTAATGAAGACTTGAACAGAATTTGTGAATGGAGTAGATCCTATGGTCTTAAAGTCAACCCATCAAAAACTCAGGCAATAATAATAGGCAGTTCTAGGTTGACTTGTAAACTGAGTTATTCTCAATTACCACGCATTGTTTTTGACGGGACTACGGTATCGTACAGTAAGGAGGTCAAAAATCTGGGCGTCACCATGGATAGCAATTTCACATGGGACCCGCAGCTGTCAGCGGTGAGTCAGAGGATGTTCGCATCCAATGCTTCGCTAAGACGGTTGCGGAATTTCTTACCAACAGCCACCAAGGTTATGTTATCTCAAACTTTAATGCTTCCCGTTCTTGACTACGCTGATGAGTGCTTCCTCGATCTCACTGAGGAACAACTGGACAAACTTGAGAGGCTCCAGAATCTTGCCATTCGGTTCGTTTTTGGTCTTCGAAAGTATGATCACGTGTCCGATTTTCGCAGTGAGCTCAAATGGTTGCCTATTCGTCTGCGTAGAAACTATCACATTTTATCACTTCTCTATAGAATTATATTTCTGCCTACCTCTCCTTTGTATCTTCAGTCTCGGTTTCAATTTCAGCGTCCCCCTTCTCAAGTTGTCCGGTCTTCAAAGGCCTTACTCCTTAAACTCCCGCCTCGTTCTTCCACCTTTTATGGTAATTCTTTTACAGCTAGGGCTGTGGAGTTGTGGAATGATTTGCCTACCTCCATTCGACAATCGAAGTCGTTAGCAGTTTTTAAAAGTAGCGTTTTTAAGTACTATATTGGAATTGCTGAAAAACATTAGGTTTCTAAGGTTTAAATTCGTTTTTGATAAGTATGTATTTGTTGTGTTATGTATTTATTTTTAAAAATGTAGGGTACGTATGTATTATTTATTATATGTATTTATATATATATGTATGTATTATATGTATTTATATATATGTATGTATGTATGTATTATTTATTTATTTTTATTTGTATGTATTCCATTACTATTTGTATGTGTTACACCATGACTACCTACCTTTTATCTTTCTATACTTCTCGTCCATCCAAAGGTTGCCTGGAAGAGATCGCTTTAAGCGATAAGGCCGCCCATTGTGCCACCTAGATATAAGTTATTTTATGTATTTCTTTAAATTGTTTTTTTTTTTATATTGGTGTTACAATAAAGAATTAATCAATCAATCAATCAATCAATCAATCAATGTCCAAACAGTAGAAACCACGGGCTTAAGGGGAAAGGATACCTACTCTTTCTCAATATAAACAAAATCGACTGTTTCCTCTCTCGATAAATACATTAGAGCAAATATGTTTATGACATAAAACCTATATCTGCCATGACTAGGGTTACCAGATCTCCGGATTTGTCCTGAGATCTCAGGATTTTTGAACATTTCTCAGGATTGCGGGCGGATTTCGCAAATCTTTTAAAACCTCAGGATTTTTAGAAAATTCAACAAAAGACCAATTTAATTAAAGGTTTTAGTTAAACATACTAAAAATAATCATCCTTTGGTAATAAATGAATAAAAATAAATAATTTCTCCGAACAACACACAGCGCCATCTAGCCCCGTGGTAAGCGACTAAGCTTGTGTTACGGTGACTAGACAACGGATATAATACTTATATTTATTTTTTTCTTTTGTAAATACATACATATTATACATAGAGGGACACCCAGACCAGACACAAATATTTATTTTTTAAGCATAAATACTTGCACCCGGCGGGAATCGAACCCGCAACCTCCTGCATTGCAGTCGCGCTTTCGCACGACGCGCCACCGAGATCGTAATAGTAATGATTGTACGATTAAAATTATCACTGATTCATCTAATTAGGTAGGTACTAAATCACTTTTATCTTAATACTAATTTGGTATCTTCAAGAATAATTATTTAGTAATAATGGAACAATTATAACGCTGCCAACCCCCGCCCGCTTTGAGTGCGATGTGCAACGTGTAAACTAGATCCGCAGTGTATTTATAAACACGATATTATTACGAGTACCTACCTACTTATGAAAATTGTAAATAGGTATGGGGAAAAAATCAAAGTGTAAGAAATCTCAGGATTTTTTGGTGGAAATCAGGACTTTTCTCAGGACTTTTGTTTTTTTCATCTGGTAACCCTAGCCATGACCGCCATGCCCCTGTCTTAGTTTTCTCATGCATATTATGTTTTTTCTAAACTTTATTTTTATTCTGAAAAGAATCTATAGAAATTTATGCAAAAAAAAATTAGGGGCATTGTGGTCATGGGAGGTACAGTGGCCGGCAGATTAGTTGAAAAAATGGCGGATGCGCAGACGTCGATTTTTCATAGAAGTCGCATGTTAAATGTACTCCGCGAACTTTCCCCTTCCACGTCAAAATGTTTCAACTTACCTGCCGGCCTCTGTACTAATAGGTCTTATGGCACAAACATATTTGCTCTAAAGTTGTTATCCAGGGAGGATCCATCGACTACATTTGTATGGAGAAACAGTACGTCCTTTCCTCTTAACAAGCGGTCGCCCGCATACGCTCGCACGAACGGATATCTCCTATTTTGTGATTTGTGTGATTTGAGTACCAGATGTACTTACTTACTTGTGAGTCAGATTAAAGTTACGATGTAAATCATATGACGTGTAACTTAAAGTTATCAATAAAGAAACTGAATCTGAATCTAAATCTATCTAAAGTTTCTAACACGATGTCTCGAGTTAGTGTTAGGTTGTCACCTACCTACATAGTTTTTCATATAGTTGGGGTAAAAGGGTCCCGTTTTTCCCGTTGTTTACGGAACCCTAAAACATGCTGTCAATAACTTGTAAATCATCATCATCCGAGCGATGTTCCCGGTTGCATCTCTCTCGAGAGCCCGGGGTCCGCTTTCCTACTTTTACGTCTCCACTTCGCACGATCTTCGGCATCCCGCGTAGTGAGGCCATTTGCACGCATATCCGATCTTACAACGTCAAGCCAGCACTTCTTGGGTCTTCCCAATCTGCCGCGGCCGGGCGGAGGCGCCATAGCAAGACACTTGTTTCCCACGTAACTAGCCGGTTTCCGTAGAACGTGGCCGTACCACCGTAAGCGGCATTCTTGCAGTTTGTCTGCAATGTCTCGGACATGAAGGCTGCCCCTGATGCGGGAGTTTCTGACGCGGTCTTTTCGCGTCACTCCACACATCCAGCGCAGCATCTTCATCTCCGTGACACGCAGCTCCTGCTTATGTCGCTCAAGCAATGGCCACGCCTCACTACCATACAAAAGGACAGGTCTTATGATCGTTTTATAGACCTGCCCCTTCAGTTTAACCGGCATTTTCGGGTCACAGATGACACCAGTTACCTCTTGCCACTTGGCCCAAGCTGCCGAAATGCGGGACTTGACGTCGCAATCGATGTCGCCGGACTCGTGAAGCACAGATCCCAAGTACTTAAACTGGTCTGTCCGCTCGACCATGTGACCGTCTACGCAGACAGGTGTGGGATCTGTGGTATTGCTAGCCAAGTATTCGGTCTTCGCTACGTTGAGTTGCAAACCGCCGTTCTCAAGTGACTCTTTCCACGCATTTACACGCCTTCCAAGTCGTCCCTTATCCGAGTCCGCTAGCGCAATATCATCAGCATACATGAGCATCCACGGGGGCTGCTCGTGTGCGTCTCGGATGACTACGGACAGTGCGTCCAGTATTACGCTAAACAGAAACGGACTTAGGACGGATCCTTGGTGGACTCCGACTGTAATGGGGAAAGATTTAGTGTCACCAACAGCAGTTCGCACCACTGAATCGGAATTTCGGTACATGTCCCTGATGGTTCCAATATAAGTTTCGCGCACCCCTTTGGACCGCAGCGCCCACCAGATCATCCAGCGAGGAACACAGTCGAAGGCCTTCTGCAAGTCCAGGAACAGAAAATGCAGAGGCGTATTTGTCAATAACTTGTAAATAACTATTGTTAGTTTGAGTCTTTATAATAATTTATTTTACAAGCTATATTCAAAGCGTAGGTCAGGTTTTTTAGGGTTCCGTAGAAAAATGGCAAAAAACGGAACCCTTATGGATTTGTCATGTCTGTCTGTCTGTCCGTCCGCCACTTTTTTTTCGAAACTATATTGTTGAAATTTGGTAAGTACCGGGATGTATTTTGTGAACCGCATACGTGTAGGTTATCTATGCATACGCATACGTCTACGCATACGTGTAGGGTATCTATGGATAGGTCTTCAAAAAGTGATATTGGGGTTTCATACATATTTTTTTCTAAACTGAATAGTTGGCGCGAGAGACACTTAACGATATCTAGTACCTAAGTAGTTTTAATACGTCATAAATCGTAAACCAAATCGTAAAAAGGTACTGATGGAACCCTTCGTGCGCGAGCTCGACTCGCACTTGGCCAGTTTTTTTAATCAAACCACTTTGGCCACTAACTGTGCTGCATAAATTACAGGTTGGTGTGAATAATATAAAAGTTGTTTCTATGCAAATTCGTAGCAAGAAACGCGTTGAACTCTTTTGTGCGTGGGTTTTTTTTGTTGTCTATTATATTATTTACTAGCTGCGCCCCGCGGTTTCACCCGCGTAAGTCCCGATCCCGCGGGAATTACGGGATAAAAAGTAGCCTATGTGTTATTCTAGGTGTCCAGCTATCTATATTCCAAGTTTCATCGCAATCGGTTCAGTAGTTTTTGCGTGAAAGAGTAACAAACATCCAAACATCCATACAAACTTCCACATTTATAATATTAGTAGGAAGTAGGATATAGTAGGAAGGATAGTAGGATGATCCGTACAATTAGATTTAACCAATGATGATTCTTCAGATTGTTTCTTGTTAAGTTCCTACCTACCTAACTAACTAAGTGGGTGCACTTTAGAATCCTACGTCAAGAATTTGTATAAAAAAAGACTTGTAGGAGATAGAGGATAAAGAGGACTAACCATTATTGCTAGTATTATGTTAAGCAATGAAAAAAAAAATTTCATACATTTTTACTTGAACTTCGAAAAAAATATATACGGATCACCCCGACTTGGATAGGTTAGGTTAATGTTAGAACATGATTACACGCAGCGCAGCGCCTAATACTATCTATAAATAAAACTAAGCTGCGAAGACTAAGCTGCTGCCAAAGCTGCGAAGGTGAGTGTCTGGTGCTGCTTTTTGTCACGCAAGGGCTGAGAGGCTGCTGCTACCCACACATATTCAAATTTTAGAGAAATTATAACCTCTAAATTATTATTATATTTATGGAATTTTTTAAATTACGCATCTGCTCAAGGGGGGAAGGTCTTAGAGGGGTTGCACAACACTGCCCCCCTCCCCCCCACCTCTCCCTACCCCCAAAATCGTGACGTAGGATTCTAAAGTGCAACCAACTAAGTAATATATTTTCTTAGGATTTTGATTCTTTGGGATCTTTGTTTACCTTTTTGATTTTCCAAGTTTCTAAAACAGGGTATAGCTGGTAAATTAACGTATGAGGCGCACTGAGACCCGTAACAATCAAAATCATCCATTACACAAAGGTACTTTACTACCGTAAATCGTGATGAAATTGATTACAGTAGGCGGCAGACTAGTTAAAAAATAGCAGATGCGCAGAAGTCGATTTTTCATAGAAGGCGCATGTAAAACTTATCTGCCGGTCACTGTACCTTTAGTGGTTAATTGGTACCTGTAGTGACTAAGTAGGTATTTAAAAGCTATAGCTTCACCTACTCAATCACTACAGTAGATAGGTATTCGCGATTTTAATCTTTTTTTACGTTTATTTAGTTCTCCTACCTAATCAGTTATCAGAGTAGGTACCTATACCATAGGTAAATCAAATAACGGGGAGGTAGGTACCTACCTCCCCGTTATTTGATATATATCTTCTATATATATAAAAGAAAGTCGTGTTAGTTACTCCACTTATAACTCAAGAACGGCTGAACCGATTTAGCTGAAAATTGGCAGGGAGGTAGTTTAGAGCCAGGAGAAGGACATAGGATACTTTTTATCCCGTTCGATTTAAAAAAAATGCTTATTTATTGCCTATAGAGGCGGAACAAAGTTCGCCGGGTCAGCTAGTATATAATACGGATACATAGTCTAAAATAATAATAATAATGTGTATACCTAGTTATTAAAGTATACTACACATTGCCAATGAGCAGTCAGTGAACTTACTGCATAGAAAAACTTGTATGTATCTACCTCGACACAAAATATATAGAAGTCTAGATGGTCAATTGGACGCAGTAGGAAAGCTGAGGGCATTATTGCATGCAAACTTATCAATAACATAGTAATTTCACATGTGGTTTATCTTACCGTTGGTACTGCCCATCTTCACTGAGGTCACTGACCAATTTAACACTAAAATGTATATAAACTCGTACAATAAGGTCCAATTTTTTAATAAAAGAACTAGGCCAACCGTGCGGCGAACTTTCTCTCGTCTAGAATAGAATTTTAACGACGAACGACATAACCGACCCGCACGACGCTCGAACAAACACTAAAAAAAATTGGCATCGGACTGGTTGATTGAAAAAAAAAACATTATTGACAATTGACATCAATGCAATATCTCGTTTCGTTTGTCAATGTCAGTGTCAAAACCACACGGGCGCCCGCTACTTTGGCTGAAGCCGGTTGTTATTATTTTTGTATGAAAATATCATGAAACAATTACAAAAACGTGTTTAGTAAAGCCTCATCATGAAATGCCACGTACCTGGACCAAACGTAAAAGGTGAATAATCAACCCGCTGATGAAGTTATCCATCATTCATTATCCATGTTCCTAAGTTAGGTCTTAATTTATTTACTCATCTAAACTGTTTTTCTTCTTTCTATTTTCAGTTCTTGGAAGAACAGTACATGCTTTAGCAAGATTCGGTGATGAGCTGTACGTAGAATCATTATCAGATTGTGTATTATTTAGAACTTTGAACGCTGCAGAATCTGCTTACGCCATGGTGAAGTTTAACAAAAATTTCTTCTCGTATTTTAACTTCAATTATTACTCCACTGAAGACAATGAAGGTTTAAAATGTAAAATATCTATGAAGTCGGCTCTTAACACTTTTAAATCTCCAACTCATATGGACAAGCAGGTAGAAAACTTGGAAATAAAACTGGACCCCGAGGCCTGCAAATTAATATTTCAACTGAAGTGTAAACACGGCATAGTGAAGACTCATTACGTGTCAATTCTCGATTGTAAGGCAATGCAAACTGTTTATACTAAGGATTCTGTTCCAAACAGGTAAATTCCATTCTTTTATTCAGAATTTTCCTCTTTAAATTTACAAATAATTTTTGTTGCATAAATGGAGTTGAGTGTGAATGTTTTATAATTCCCACAATGGCTGATCCGATTTGCGACAGCTTGAGCTCCTCTTCATATGGTATCATAATAATAACTATAGTTTCATCATGTCACTCCTGGAACTATACTTAGACCCGTAATGTCTTCCTAAAAAGTTGCATTCTTGCACGAGTATTAACCCATATACTACTTCAAAAAATATCAATATAAAATTTATAAAAGCTAGCACAAATATCTATTTCTTAATATCTTTAATTTGTTGCTTCTTCCTTTCAGAATCAACTCATCACAAAGAATGTTATCTGATGCTTTGAGCAACTTCCAAAGTTCCGATGACCAAATCACGTTAGAAGCCACATCACAATCTCTTATACTAAGAAACTACATAGACAACAATGTAGACTTAACAAAAATCATTCGAACCCAAATAAACTTAAAGCCCTTAGAGTTTGACAGTTACACAATAGATGCAGAAACTTCAATAACATTCACACTGAAGGAGTTCAAAGCATTATTAGCATTCGCAGAAGCCTTAAACCTACCTCTACAAGTACACTTTGAAACTACAGGTCGACCAGTTGTGTTTATAGTACATAACAACTCTACTTTTGAAGCCCACTTTGTACTTGCTACCTCTAAGCCTGACAATGAAACGGCAACGTCCACACAAAACACTACAGTGGAAAGAAATAAACGAAAAGACACTACCAAAGCCCCTTGCTCAGCTAAAAAACCACATTTGGATGCAGAGGTATCTAAATGTTTAGATGAAGAATCTCATTTGTTCAATTTTATTGATATACCAGATAACGAGCCAATAGTTACCAATACAGAAGATTTAAGGAATGGCAGTATAAATAAGGAGAATGTTGAGAGTAACCATGCGAATGGAACCCAACAGCCTAATGAAAATGAACCTATGGATTGCGAAAATATTCCTGGGTCACCAACATCAAGAACTATGGTTAAATCTGTATTCCGAAGATGTTTTGAATGTACCTATGACCCTAGAAGCATAAAAGGTGTTGTGCTCGCTGAAAATTCTGATAGTGAATAGATGCACCCCAGGGAAATTTATACTAGTGCAAAGTCAAAGTACATCAAAAAAGTTAGCAAATCCACCTTTTAATTCAGCAGTGTTGACTTTACGCTAAGAAAAGGAATTTGTGCAAGAGTGCTTTAAGGAGACTATTTGACGGGCAAGTCAATGTAAGTCTTAAAAAAACCTATTTTCCTCCTCGTAACATTATCTGACTCCAGTTTTTTATTTAGTGTAAGTTATAATTATTATCTATCACTCACAAAAAACTACTTTTTCTCAATGATGCAGAGATAAGGGTGTATGTTCTATGTTGACTTTTATGTATGACTAGCTAGTATGTATTGACCCTTGTTTTAGTTACCTAATTTATTATTGTTATATTTGTAAGACTTACAGTACAGTTTTTTAATAAAATTTTATTTATAAAAACTACCTAGCAGTTTCTTAGAATTAAAAATGAAATATCAAATTTCACTGCATTATGATTTTATAGCAAAAAATATACATAATTAAAAGTATATTATACACACGTCACAAATCATGTTCGATGAATTAGATAGAGCGAAACAGGTATTTTCTTCTCAAATATAATCAACTATACATAATTTCTACATTACATGAGTCAATTTTGCGGTAACATAATTGTTTATAATATAGCGTCCCATTTATAATTTATTTTAAACTATAGAATACATAAGCGTAATATTTCTTAAACCGGTAATTACGCCTAAAATATCTTGCAAGTCCATAATATAATCCTGTTTTAAAAATATTAAAAAAAAACTGTATATTATCTCAGGGCATGGAGAATCGATACAATAAATTAAAAAAAAGAATTTATTCAGTAAAAATTATAATTAATTAGGTAATAAATTTACTACTAAATTAGCACTAGAATTAATGTGGATCTGAGAAGCACTGATGTTCCACTATTTTATGAATAAAATGTCTTAAATGTTCGGTAACTAACAATGTACAGTGACTTTTACAATTTATACATATTTTCCAGAAATTAAAATCACTTTTACAATAAAATTATTTAAAAAAAAGTAATAAATAACACATCAGATTTGGTTTCTACTATACAGAGATCAAACTATTTACCATACAAGGAAGGGAATCAGAAAAAAATGCAGATTTATTTTTTTTATAAAAATTACCATACACATTTAATTGTTATAACAATAGCTACCTAACATGTCATAAAAAAGATGAAAAAAGACATTGAATTCTATTTTTTATAAAATACGGCAGCGATATCATTTTAATTACAATAAGTATTTATTTTGTAAATTATTTGAATAGTGTCTCTGGGCCGGGGGCACTAAGCCACTCCCAACCGGCCCACTCACAAACTGCACCAACCGACACTCACTAAACAAAAGAGGGCACTGTAAGCTTTACGAACATTCCTCTTGGCTCTTTCGCACACACAGAGCTACTTTCCTTTTAAACTCCGAATATGATTCTCTCCACTCTTTCTGCAAAAAGAAACACAATGAGCACAAGGATGAGAGGTGTGAGCCTTAGGGGCGACCTAGCTTGCAATAGCAGGTCTCAGTGTGTTGTGGTATTCTGTGCTCTCAAATGGCCCTCTACATTTGTCATCTAATCACCCGTGCTCTCCTAAAAACAATCTTCTTGACTTTTCCTAACACATCTCGCCACTTTCTTTTTGAAATCCGAATACCGCTCTCTCCATTCTTTCTGTGGATGGAAACATGAAATCACGAAGTTAGTGTTAATGATTTGTGCGTATAAAATACAGTTTTGTCTATAAAAACATTTTAAAACACAGTCAATATACATACATGCAGAGTATCAAAACATTATTCAGGGTTAAGGGGAGGGTGGATACCGGAAGCGAGGAAATTAAAATAATCTTAAATGACTCAGTTTCGAAATTCGCTTCAATTCGATTCTCATTGTCCGTGATTCTGCAGCTCATACTGTCACACACACGACAGAATCATACTAATCTCTTTATTCATTTCTATTTATTCTGTTTATCTGTATTTATTCTGTTCTGTTCTCTCCTCTGTTTTTCACTATGGACTGTGTTACTACGGCCGAGGCCCAACTGCGCGGTGCGTATTTTATCAGTTTTTGACAGTTCAAAGTTTTAATATGCGATAAAAATGACACCAAGTGCAAGTGCAGACAAGTGCATCAAAGTGTCAAAAACCTTTAACAAAATATGATGAAGTCCCACGCAACTTCATAAAATATTTGAATTTGAATAAATACTTGTAAGTAGTTAAAAAAATAATGGCACAAGTTGCATACTACAGAATATGTAGTGTGATATGTTTGAATTTATATTTTATAGGGTTTTTTTTTAATTTTGCGCACATCAGGTATTCACCCTTAACTCAGGACAGAAACTAAACTACACATTGATTCAACCTAAAAATTAAATTATTAGAAACTAATTCATTGTTAAATAACGTTTAAATTACCTATTTAAACAATACAGATAAAAATTACATTGTTTCAATGTAATTATGTGAATTCGACATTGCTTCAATGTGAATATCATCAAAATATTTATTTTTTTTAAATATTTTGTGCATCAAAATATTTAAAAGAAAAATACATCTACAATAACACAACGCCAGGCGGGACTCGAACCCGCATTTCTCAATTTTCATGACAGTGCGCTTCATCCCCCGCGTCAGAGACTCGCGCCTTCAGATTTTCAAATACAACCCATCCTTTACAACTAAGGCAGGCCTAAGCGCTTAAAATAAATAAAAAAAATTGTTAAAACATGGTATCCAAAAATAATGAAAAATACTTGGGATAGTATAAAACCTAGGCCGGGCGCACTTTGGATACGTTTTCGTCCGAATTTTATTCGTACGCTAACGTACGAACAATCCCATCCTTCCAACACTTCCACACCACACATCAACATCAACACAGTACTATGAAAGCGCGCAGACTGTATACGAATTAGTCGTACGTGTACTGATTCGTACGCAATCTGCGCGCTTCCATAGTTCTTGGAAGGATGGTATTGATACGACGTCTTCCTACGTTATTGCACAAATGATTTCGGACGAAAACGAATCCAAAGTGCGGTTGGTTTTAGTCTGGGCGTATGCATATGCGGTTCCTGAACAAAATCTGCACCTACAGCACACATGGAAAGAAAATGTCAATGTGTACATTAATTTACTTTCGACGATGCTATCTATTGTGGAAGCCATTCAGGATCTATGCGCACAGGCTTATATTCAGACGTCATCTATCTAGGAACTATTATACCTTAATTCAGAAACTTAAATTAAAAATGTAACAAAAACCCCATATAGGTATTTATTTGAAAGTGACAGCTCTTTATTTACTTTTTCGTTTAAAAATTGACAGTTCTTTGTTTACATTTTTAAGATCTACGTGTCTGAAATAGTGTATATTCTGTTAAAAAAGCTCAGTGATAAAGAAATATACATCAGTAAGTACAATGGAGGATGAGGTGAATAGTGCTTTCTTTTGATACTCAATTGGTAAACCCCATGCCACACATAAACTGGCTATGGGTCCAGTCCTGAATAGCTTTTTGTTTCCACTTAATTTCGAAAGTAATAATTAATGCAAGTTACCAATTGAATATCAAACAAACTTTATAAACTAACACGATTAGCACACATTTTATTGCATGTCTTTCTTTTCTACTTTTAAATTTTCCTACCTCGAAATTAGCGCACAAAAACTTTTAGTCAAAACGCCGAGGCAACAAAATTAAAAAGTAGAAAAAACACAATTAAGACCCGGTATAAAATATAGGTAACTACGAATATCCAAACACTCAAAAATTAATGAAATTAGAATTATTTAACTAGGAGAAATGACACCTCATGACAGGATTCGAACTCGTGCCCCCACGCTTGCAGTGCTTTTGCGCTAACCACTACGCATTTCTCCTTGTAAAATATTTCTAACATAATGCCTTGAGGAATAAAAATAAGAAATATAAAAGAAATGTCATGCAAAATCATAGGAGCAAAAGATAAATATCTTACCAACACTGATTAATATTGTCTCCACTGTGTGCACTGGTAGCCATCTTTCCGAAGCCTTCTCATAGCCCCATTTGTCATCTCCGGGCTCGTGAAGAATTGATATGCAAACATCACCATTCTTTTCAACTGGAAAATTAAAAAATAAATAAATAATAAATACCTCCTCCCGTGTGTCGTAAAAGGCGAACCTGGGGGGTGATTAGCGAACTTGGGAGTTCTCCAGCTCGGTGGCTGGTAAACTGCTTGGTCCCGTAAAAATATTGCGAAATCGATTTGCAGTAGATATGGTAATAACTGACGAGTAGATTGGGAAGACCCAAGAAATGCTGGCTTGACGTAAGGGCTGATATGCGTGTAAATAGCCTCACTACCCGGGATGTCCAAGATCGTCCGAAGTGGAGACATAAAAGTAGGAATGCAGACCCCGGGTTCCCAAAAGGGATGCAACTGGGAACATAGCTCAAATGATGATGATGGTCAATGATTGACGACTCATATAGTGTGCCAAATAATTTGGGGTTTTAACGGGCCCTGGGGTCTCGAGAGTCCAGAGGGAACTGGGCACAATTTTTCAGATGAAGAATGTTACCAAGGAGTAGTCCTTGATATATGATGATGATATATTGTTCTTTCAAGAGAGCTCAAACAACATTTCAAAGGACAAACTATTGTTTTGATTTCAACTAAACAAATCTTACTCCACAATAAAGATAAATGTCACGATAAGATAAATTTAATTTCGTTATTTATTAACTTGATTCATCAAAACTTAGAAAAAAATATGATTTTTCACTTTGTTCATTGTTTAATTTCAAATTAATTAAAATTCTTATTGTAAAAGCTGCGCCCTACAGTTTTACCCGCGTAGGTCCCGTGGGAATATCGCGATCAAAAGTAGCCTATATCCTTTTTCAAGGTCCCATCTATCTCTATACTATAATTCATCAAAATAGGATCAGCCGTTTAAGCTTGAAAACGTAACAGCCACGAAAACAGTAACTTTCGCATTAATAATATTAGTAGGGGTGGATGAAGATGCTCTTTATTTTTGTTACACAATTGTTACTTTTGCTTTTTTCCTAGACTACATAGGACCCTTTTTGTCCCGTTATTCATTTTCTCACCTCGGGAATAGGGTTTATGTAGAAAAATCATGGAGTTGTGTCTAAAATCATGGGATAATTTTAACTATGGCAGAGTATAATTTTATTAATGTTAAAGAGTAGGTAGGTAGGTACCTAAATATTTTGAGCAATAAAATTAAGACAATATTTTAATCTTACAAACTTAGAAATTTGCAAGTCATTGTATGGAGTTTTGCAGTATCTAAGTAAGAAATAAAGTTAACTTAATTCTACTAATGTTTTATAGGTGAAAGTGTGTATGCTGCTTCCTCCGCTGAACCAATAATGACAGAGTTTAACACCTTAATAACACCATAGGCTACTTTTATCCCAATAATCGTAGATCGGGCCCTACGCGTGTGAAACCGCGGAGCCCTGCTAGTAAAATCAGAACAACTAGTACAAAGGGACACAAAAGGTCATTCACACATTAAAATTGGTATAATTTGACGAGTTTCTGCTTACATGCAGCGGCGACAATTAAGCCTGCAACCTCCTATGTCATCCAATAATTAAATACGTAACAAAGAATGTAAAGGCATGCAAAGCTGAAGGTTGCAGGTTCAAGGAAACCCATTAAAAATAAATGAAAGAAAGTAAAATGAAACATTACTCACTATTTGGATGCCATATTTCGGTAACAAATTTCATCCGTGGTGGCCTCAGAGGGTATTCTTTAGGAAAATGTAAATGTGCCTTGAAGAATCCACCCTCACTGAAAAAACAAAGAATCATTAACGAAAATACTAAATAGTTTCATTAGGTAACTTCTAATATTGTCTAGCTAACAATTTGCTGCAAAAATGCTGGATTGTAACTTTTTTGTCTATAAAATGCATATTTGCCACTGTCCTCAAAGTGGGGTGTGATTGCACTGTATATGTAGGCTTGATAGCTGAAAAAGGGCTGGACAAAACAAAAAGAGAACCCTATAAGATCACTTTCCGGTCCGTCTGTTTGTGAGGGTAAAAACACAAAGCACTACTAGTAACTTATCAAATATTACTGTTTTTTTTTGCTACTGTACACTCTACAAAGGTGTTTTTCATATTTTTTTTATAACCAAGCAAACCTTCACTGTGCTCAGTATGGATTCAGATTCAGAAATGTTCGTTGGTGGTTTGAACCTTAGAAATTATTGTGCAATATATTTGGGATGTTTCAAGACATAATATTATTATTATTACTAATAAAGTTCTTGTGTCTTTAGCATCATCCTAAAAAAACCATAGGCAAACTATTCTATTTCAGAAATATACCTATTTTAGTTACATTTTCCTGGGTCTTAATCGCATATTACTATTTATTTTATTACCTCACTTACACTTTTAAAATGACTGAAAAACAACACAAGCTATGTTTTTATTTCAATATTTTCAAGAACTTGAGCAATATGAGTGAACCCAGGGTATTACAAAACATATTGCTAGGATACCTATGAAACAATTTATATTCAATAAACCTTACATTACCTAGCTGAGTGAGCATAATAAGTATATGCATTATGCAGGTTTCAATGGTAATCAAGTTTTTTATGACAGAACATTGGGAAATAAAAATATTTTACACACAATGACAACTCAAAAAATACCACCTGTGATGCTTCATGGTTAAAAATAGCACACTAATTTTTAATTAAGGTATCAATATGATTAAATATATTATTATTAATTATAGTATTATATCCGTTGTCTAGTCACCGTAACACAAGCTTAGTCGCTTACCACGGGGCTAGATGGCGCTGTGTGTTGTTCGGAGAATTTATTTATTAATTTACTTACTATAATGTGTCCGGGGGACCAATAATAAGGACTTCCCATCTGTATATGTCATTGTCGTCTATTAATCCAGCAGAAAACCCTTCCACTGGATTTTTGTTTAGTTCTGAAAACACACACGTTCCACCTTCTTTATCATCGATAATGCACACGCGCTTTCACAAAACGACGAGCTTTCTACAAGGAACGAAATATGAACTCTTGCCAAAAATGAACCGTGAATAAAATTGAGGGAAAAGTTATTTATTCGGTATTTGGCACCGTACCTATACCTGTCACTGCGGCGAATCGGTATCGATTTTATTTTAATGGAAATGCTTTGTGAATAATTATTTTTTACACTAGCTTTTGGTCGGGGCTTAAATCTGTAATTACCCTTCGGTTATTCTTCAAAAAGATATTATAAATTCGACCCGCTGAGGTCAATGATTGCTAGGACAGGCGAATCTGACGCTCGAAGCCAAATCACTGCCACAAAAACGAAATGATTTAATGCACACTTTACTTACCAGCTAGTTGCTTTTTTAACAAAAGCGAAGACTGTGGCTCTGACATTTAATTACGATTGTGAATTTAACCCAAACGACACGAAACAAATGATTTTTCACAAAAGATGGCTGGCTGAGTTTTGTGCAGGTTGTGAAACATATGAGTTGCTGCTTACTTCCGGTTTGTATTCAAAGTTGCCAGGTTATAAATTGAAAAATCTACTAAGAAGCGAGACTTTATTCATACTGCAAAGCATAAACATCTAAAAGGACTTGACATCATCCTTATCGTTATATAATTTAATAAAAATATCAAAAAAAAAAAAATTACTATTGACAAATGAATATCTATCATTATTTTGTGCACAAACAGAAAAAGGTAAGCATGAGAAAAAATAAGCAAATACGATTTACGGCAACTCACGCAGGAAGTAGCTAGCGACATCTACAGTACGTCAACGAACTACTGATAGTCCCCTAGTGTCAAGTTATAATTTTTTAAAACTGTACTTATACCTTTGAGACACGGTCTAAAATTCTTTAGCACAATCAAATATTAATGTCTAAAATCAAAACAGAAGTTACAAAAAGCTTTCTTCTCTTTCATACTCATATGAGTCAGCAAAAAAAGTTGAAATAGCATGTTATTATTGTCAAATTGCCCTAAAAAATAAAGCTGTACACAGACAGGGCCCACCTTGGGCCCAGGTGAGGGTGACTTGCCAACGACCTCTGAGACAAGACAAGGGGCCCAGTCATTGAGTATGTCAACAATTACCCGAAAACTGGTTTATAGACTTATAAGGGCTGTGTCCCGCGGTTTTGCCCGCATAAGGCCCGATCCCGTGGGAATCTTCAAAAATCCTTTATCGGATGCTACACCAACATCACATAAAGAACACACTCTCCAAATTTCAACCATCAGCCATCAGCATCAGCAATTTAGGCTGTGCGTTGATCACTCAATCAGTCAGGACACAGGACAAAGCCTTTTTAGGGTTCCGTGCCCAAAGGGTAAAAACAGGATGAAATTTTCACAAATGTATTTCAGTTGCCACTATTTATATAAATAATTATAGGTATTTATCATTTTTTTAGGGTTTTGTACCCAAAGGTATGGATTGTATTTGGGTAGGTATCTATTTAGGCAAAACAATTTTATTTAATATTAAAATTTTTTAATATTTTAATAATATTTTACAAATTAGGTATTTGTGTACCTATCTTTATATGCACAAATTTGCAAAGGTAGATTTCATTGATATTTCAACATATTGAGTAAATTAATTATAAACTGCTTATTAGTAAGTAGGTAACAAACAGTGTCTGTAAAGCACAAAATACACAGGCAACAATGACACTGCAACTATACCCAGAGAGCCCACAACTACAGCACACATGCACGAATTTCTTTACAATAATTTTATTATGTATGTGCTGTAGTCACTGAACTGAAAGCTGAAACTGATTTGATTTGCGCGTTTTCTATTGAAAGTGATGGTGACCGTCCATAGAACTAATAGCTCTGGAGACGGTCACCATGGAACAACATGCCGCAGATCAAATAGGCATAAAATTCGTCCTGTCCAGTTGTAATGGAGGTCAGTGGCTGTATGTGGGCTCTATATGTAATGTTGCAGTGTCAGTGTCGCCCATGTATTTTGAGCATAATAATTAAAGAATGACCTGTCAAAAATAGAAAGGCAAATAATCATATTTTTATTTGCCTTGACATTTTTTGATCACCCTAAATAACAAGACTCAATGATTAGAGTTTTTCCTCACCTTTTTAACTTTATCTGGCTCTGAGCTTACATTCATTTGTGCTTTTCGTTTTTTATTTTTCTTCTTTTTGCCATTAACATGCTCTTTTTGTGGAGTTTGATTCTGACCCTCAGGCTTTTGTTTAATAACTTTCACTGTACCTTTACACGCGCCTACAATTTGTAGTAGCGCATTGAAATCGATTTTGGAAGAAACATGGCTACTTTCATGAAACTGTTTTATTGTATTAATAAGTTTCTTCAGTGCAACAAAGAAGTTATTTTTAACTTGAAATTCTTCATTCAGATTCGTTTTCATGCAATTTTCTAGTCTGCCCTCTATTTCTTCTAGTTTTTTAACAACATTGTCTGATGGTTTACTCCTTTTTAAGGAGCGGTAAAATCCCGCTACCAATTCTAGGCCCTCATTCCGCCTAAAATGTCGCACGTCTGAACTGAAGATGTTATCTATTAGAGTTGGCACAAGTTCACAAGTCCCTTCCCATTCAGTTTGAAGAACATTATGGAAGAATATTATAGGCAGCATACAACTTCTGTTATGAAAATAACTTTGCAGTGACTCTTTGAAGATTTCAATCAAAGGAGATGTACCCTTCTTCTTTTTAGGCGTAACCTTTTCTTCTACTTTTTGAGAGCAATGTATTATGAAAGTAGCAAAAAAAGTTATAACGTCACCCAACGCTTGGAATAAGAAATGTGATCGTCCACCTTTATCTATAACGGCTTTTAAATAGTCACTCAGAATCTCCACCGTGACGTCTTCAGTTGAGGTAAACTTTCGGATTTTCGTTAAAGTTTTTATAGTCTTCCTTAATCTATTCTCTAATTCTGCAAATTGATTATCTAGAATACAGAATTCGAGACATCTTGTTAATGGTGCAATCATGCTTAAGCAAATGTCCATTGAGGCATCTTTCTCCAAATAAATGTCAATCAAATCAAGGACCCTGATGCGAAAATCTGATAGAGCCTTTTTGTCTTTCCGATCTTTTTTATTCTTCTTGTTTTTACCTGGATTGAACTGCTTAAAAGCTTCGGCCAGAGCTTCATCTATTTTCTTTCCTTCTTCTTCATCAATCATATCAGCATCTACGCTTTCAGTATCGGAGACGTTTCCAGCACTTCCCAGAGCTTTTTGAACAGCCATTTTAAGTTGGTCTGGTATTTTCATATCTTCATCATCGTCATCATCGTCGCTTTCACTGTCACTGTCTTCGTCACTCTTATTACTATCATCATTGTCACTATCAGCACCATTTTCTTTAACTTCTTCATCACTTTCATCATTGCTGTCACTTTCATTTCCTGATTCATTTTCATTATCAGAAATGTCTTCTGAAGTTAGAGGATTTGACTCACTTTCTGGGTCTAGAACAGATACGATTTGACCTATAGAGGACGGTGTTAAGTACTCCCAAAGAAGCCTGAAGACACATTGGACCACAGAACGTAAGACGCTGGACTCTGCAGAGAGAATTGATAGTAAGACTTCAACCAACACTTCAATCCATTGGGGTTCATCTGAATCTTTCAAATTCTGTTTCTTTCTTCCCTTTTTATAGTGCTCGTAACAACTCTTCAACTCTTTAATAGAACTTTTCGCAATTTTAACAAGACCAGGCTCGGAAAACAAGAACAATCCTAATTGGTAAAGAAGTATCAAAAACACTTTATCTATCTTCGATTTCGCATCAGACTTTTCTATTTTCTGACATACTTCCAACAGCATGTTCCAACAGTCAATGTTTTCTTGGGGGAATTGCTTTTCGATCTTTTTGCGGACATCGTCTTTTTCCAAAATGCTGCATATGAAACTGCAGAGTGACGATAAGACGGTGACAAGATTGTCGACGTTCGAGAAACGCGCTGTAAAGCAACGGTAGAAACAAAGCTTTATTGAATCTGAAAAAGAAAAAAGATCATTAGTACTTAAAGTTTTTGCTGGGAGTTTCCGGGCGTAGCCTCAAAATTGGGCTATTGTACGTGACTTTAAGACGTGGATTTTCTCGCGATGTTTTCTTCTTCACCGTAAGAGCGATAAGGTCGAAACCACGAGCTTCGGAATGAAAGTCAGGGTATCTACGCCAACTTTCATACCGAAGACGGAAACATAATCACAAAAGGTAACAGTGCAAAAATGGGGGCTTACTACAGCAAAAGGATGGAATAACATAGTTACATTTTCCCGTGTCTTAAAAATAGAATAAGCTTAAAATAATCTCCAAAAACCCCAAAAACTATGTTAGTTCTTTTCTGGATGCCCACAATAACGCTGGGTTGACTTGACAGTTAGTAAGTTAGTCAGAACTTTGAATTTTGTGTACCTACAGACATGATATAAGTCAGGTTATAGTGCTAAATATGATATAATAAATACCTGCTATTTCATGAACAGCAGGCGTGTTATCTTGGCCGCTGATCTTAAAGAAACCGAAACACATCAAAAGCTTCATATAAGTCAGCTTGAACTCCACATCATCCTTCACCGCCTCGTGACTGACTAGATAAGACAACAAATCAGCTGCTTTCACTCTCTCATTGTTATGCCAGTTCCTTTCAACACCATTTACTGACTTCTGAGAAGTACTGAGAAGTACACCCTTGAACAATTTTGCCATTTTTTTAACTCCACCCTTCTCCAAATCAGCCATGACCGACCTAACCACCGTGCTTCCAGTGATATCTGTAAGATTTATTTCACCCGGATCGAAGAGCAGTTTTTTCAAGACTCCAACTCTAATTTCGTTAGTGACTTTGTCGGTTTTTAGTGCTTTAGAAAGTGTGTTTAGTAATTCTTTTTGTTTTTTAGTCATTAGCTTGTTATCATCTTCGTTTTCTCGCTTGTTTCTTATTTTGCTGGCGATTTGCAGTCCTTTGAACCAGTCCATACATAGTTTGAAGAAGTTATTGCTGATTAGTTCAGGTATGAGTGTAGCGTTGTCTTGAATATTTAGAAGAATGTTCGACAGTATATTGATGGCAACAAGTTCTCGGTTTCGGTTGTGTTTGACGAGTTGACTGTCGATTGTGACCCAGAATGTTTTTAGGTGTAGAGAGCTGGCTATTTGAGTGGAAACTTCTTTGTAGATTGGATGTCCCACAGTATTGAAATCTATACCAGTCTGAAAAAAAAAGGGATTTTAAAGTATGGCTAGTATAAATGGCAAAAGATACAAGATATGATTCCATGGCAATATCGGAATAAAAAGTAGCATACATGTTAATCCTGATCCTAGCTATCTGCATACCAAAAGAGGATGCCCATTCATGGGCCCAGTTTTGGCGCCGTGTCAGAACGTTATGTAGTTGTAAAAATATATTTTAATTTTTGAGGTTAATTTATGCGATTTGTAGCATTTTTTTCACCCTAGAATCCTAAATGGTACTAATTCAATGTTTAACTGAACTACCGCCTCTGCCATTGCGTCTTCCATATTGCACCAAAACGACAAAATAATCTATAAAGGAGTTTCTATTACGATAAACTTGAGAGTTAGTGTGCTTATCCGACCTCTTTGGTTCGATTTCAGCAATATAAATAGTTAGATTTCTCATTATCCAGGGTGAATAAAAACTTAAAGTTTTTACAGGATAAAACTACAATTATGTGCCTATCGAATAGTGCTAAAACCGTTCAGACACATCTATTTTTGGCCATTTTCTATATGGGCCTGGAGCCCCTGGGAAAATGAACAATTTCCTTTCATCACAATTGGTTTAGAAGTTTGTGTGTAAAAGAGTAACAAACATAGTTGTTTACTTACCTACACACAAACTTTAACATTTATAATATTAGTAGTAATTAATATTACTAATTTTTGGTTCACATATCTTGTCAAATATCAATCTAGTAATGACTTACCATGAGTTTATCACAAACAGCAGGTACATTATCTTCACAAAGTATATCTGTGGTGCCGATAAGTTTATGGAGTTTTATTGACTTTGGAAACTTCTTTGACATCACCAGAAGAAAGTAAAGGGAGTCTAAAGTATGTTCTTTGATTTCCTTTTTGAATTCTTGCTTCAGATTTTTCCATAGTACTGATGTAAACTTATCTTCGTCAAGCTGTAAAGAAATTTCGGATTTTAAAAATCATCCAGACTAAGCTGGGGTTGTAGTAAAGTCTGTAACAATAATCTAGTTACAATTAATTATTCACAGTTTCGAATAGAGGAAAAAAAATTGCTGTCCCAATTTGTTCAAAAATACAGCATCAAAATTTCAACTGTCTCACTATCAGAGTTCATGAGATTCAGCCTGGTGACAGACAGACAAGCAGACAACCCCTGAAAGAACTGAAATAAGAATATATGCGATATGACAGCCTCCAGGCGGACAGACAGTGGAGTCTAAGTAAATAGAGTATAAAAAATGGAACCCTAAAAATGATTTCTACACTTACATTGTTAGCAAAGTCCAACATTATAGGATATGCAACACTGTTCAAATACGACTTCTTCTTACTAGCTGTTACTAGTAACTGAATAACTTCAGCTTGCTCTTCTGGAGTACATTTGAAGATGAGTCCGGAGCGGAATATTGCACCACAAAGCAGGATCTGGCCAAGGGCTACATCACCTATTTCCTGTAAAAGGAATTTTATGGAATTTTAATATCTAAAAGATTTTTTTACCCTTCAGGTTGTGTCCATATTATATAATTTAAAGTGTGTCCAAAGTTCCAAACGTGGGCCACAAAGAACAAATAGACTCTTCACGTAGACAGAGGCACTTCTTGATTTGGTATGAGTGCATTTTTGAGACCAAAAATGGTACTAATAACAAGGTGATATATTTTTAAACTTACACTTTTAGATGATCCACCACTTGCATGTAGTTCTTTCTTAACTAATCCTAGCAGTGTTGATACAGATGAGTTTTCTAGCTTTTTCAAAATCAAAACCAGTGTTGCAAAGTATCCAGTCCTCATGTCCGGTACATTTGCGCCTAAACTTCTTACGACTCTTTTCAATACGTAGCTTACATCTTTTTCAGACTAGAATAAAAATTAGGCATTATTATTAATATTGAAACATAAACGGCGTAGTAATTTATCCGTAAATTGTATTAAAAAAAGCTAACCTCATTATTTTGGAGTTGAGATACAATCTTGGATCCGCCGGTGAGCTTGACATCGTCTTTCGGCGCTTTCAGTAAATCGAAAGCGTCTAATATTGAGAGAGAAACTTTGCTTTCGGTTTGAACACTATTTTCAACAGTTGGATCTTTCATTTTAATTTAACTTTTTGTAATTCAAAACAATTTTACGAATTCCCACATGGAAATATCACACGAAATGCACGAATGTTTCTTGCTGTCAGATTACATTGTTGTCAATGTCAAATTCAAGCTATTCAGAACAGTGTTGCAAACATAAAAACTTCCGGCTAGTATTTTTTAATGGCCATAGCCCATAGCTCGAAATATGAGCGCGCATCAATTTAAAATAGTCTCGTGAATGGGCAGCCCCAGCACCAAAAAAAAAGCGCAAACACAGATTTAAATTTTAGAAAATATGGAAGAGATAGGTATACTAATTTATTAGACCAAAACTTTAAAATTGTAAAAAATATAATACATTTAAAATCAATTTAGTTATTAAAATAAAGATATTATAAAAACTGTACTATTGCCCACTACACACAATAATCTTTAGCCATTGTCTTTGCATTAATTAAATAATGTTGTAACACGAAAAAATAAAATCCAAGCCGATTCCAGAAACTGAGGTGCGCGCCTTCAGTGTTCCATGTTTCTAAACATGGCAGGTCGCAGTGGATACGATGATGTTAATCCCAGGTATTTGATCTGAAATACTCGAAGAGTCTCATTTTACCGTGATCTCCCAAGCGTATTAGTGGTTTCTGCTTCTTAACTCGTTAATTACTGTGAAGATGAGGTAGTTCTTTTCAAGAAAATCACCTATAAATGTTGGGCGATAACATTGAATGAAAACGGGGTTTTTAGCCGATATTGTGAATTTAAATGAACGTGCCGATTTAAAATTGATGTGAAGTGTTGTTTTTTAATCAATCATTGGGTTAGGAAGTGATATTGTGATGGGTTTGGAGGTTATGAATGTACACGGTTATGACGATGGTTTCAGGGATTATGGTGGCGGCAGGAGAACCGCCGGCGGCCGGCAGCTCCCTACCGAGCCCCCGTATAAGGCTTACGTTGGAAATCTGCCTGGTGGCATAATACAAGGCGATATTAATAGGATTTTCCCAGTAAGTACCTACTTATTTTCTACACCTGTGGTGCTAATAACAATCACTGAATTATTTTTAGTAGCAAGCTCGCTAGTTTACCAATTGATTTGAACGATTTCATATCACTGAATTTAAACTCAAATTCTAAATAAACACATCCTATTGATAGGTATGAAAGCCAATGTAAAAGGTATTAAACATAAAAAAAATGATATCATCTCTCACAAGATTTTTGTTTAATACATTATCATAGTTTACAAGGCCATTGTGTCAGTCTGGATCAATTAGATAACTGATAAAATAGTTTACCTTCCTTCATTTTTAAGCTCCAAATGAATAAAACAGTGTTTTTTTAGGTTTCCTCAAAGCCTAAGTTTTTGGCATTGTAAAAACTGATTTGATTGTGGTATTTTCAAATAAAATATAAACATTCTGTTTTATCATAGCTACATTTCATCGAAATTGGTTGTGCCAATTCAAAATTATAAGCATTCACATCGTGGATCGGAGACTTTCTATTTAGTCTAGCAAATCTTATGAATACCTAATGATGTTCCTAAATCCTAAATACCTAATGATGTTCCTAAATATTGAGGTAAAATTCAAAGATTCGTTGTTTAAAATACTCTTCTGTTTTTGATAGAATAGTTGAAATTACAAAGAGATATAAAATATTAGAAAGTAAGAAATATGCTTGGATAAAACTGTGAAACAAAGCTATCAAAATAAATAAATCAATTCTGTAAACATCACACAGCCCAATTGTAAGCTACTAAGCTTATGTTACGGTGACTAGACAACGGATATACTTATTAGATAGGGAGACACCCACACCAGAAACAAATATTTATTTTAAGGCATAAATCATTGCTTCCGGAGAGAATCAAACCCGCAACCTTCTGCATTGCAGACACACCACACAGGTTGCCAAAATAAGCTATCTTATAAAGTTGGCTGGTGCTTCTTGAATTTTTTTTTTCTGAGAATATTTGCAATCAATTCTTAAATACAACAACAATAGTAACATAATAATATCTATTTCAAAATATTCTTTTTAAAAATCTCAACAAAACACATTTTGTATGCTTCCAGGTAGTATTATCCTAAAGTAAATTGCTTAAAATCAAAGATAAAGCACTAAAAGGTGTGTTATTTGTATTAACAATGCTGCAGGTAGAATATATCCTTTAGTTGTCTATTGTCTTCCTTTTTATTGTTTTATTCACTAATCTTTAAGCTGTAATATTATTGTCTATGGGCCTCCTTAGAATATTCAATAGTAGGGCAATAAATGGTTCCCATGTGTGAAAACAAAAACTTATTCTAAATTATCTTTTTGCTTATTTAATTTTTGTTCTGTTACTAAAATAAAAGAAACAATTGGGTGTATTATATTACAAGTCCCTTTCTCGTGGGAAAATCTGGATTCTAAAACATCACTGGAATGTTTGTAGTTTAGTTCTTTGTAATTAGTACATGACTCAAGCAGAGATCTCGACTTGAAAGTCGATTTTTGGTCTGCATTATTGGGAAATTGACAGTTGCCTCTATGATGCTTATTTTCAATATCTCCAAAACTGCATATAAATCTCAAAGTTGTAAAATCTCAGAGTCTTAAGTGGACATGTCTTTTAGAGTTATTTTATAATATGGGCCTGAACCACTGAAATAAAATTATACACTATACGCTGGAATTGCTATACCATACAAAATTACATAAAATCTTTGTGCCTATTTGATTTGCACCATCAAATAGGCACAAAATTCAGTGTGAGACCTCCTGTCCATATAATTCAGGTCAGTGGCCTAAACCTTTTGTCAAATTAGTCAATGTGTTATTATTACAGGATCCCAGCTGTTTACATTTGAAAATCAGAAATGTCATCCCCCACATTTTGGTCCCTATAACCGCAATCTGTCTACATTTAAAAATTGATCTCAATCACCTTATCCTTCATAACTTCTGTTTTTCTGTGTAGTAACTAGTATTGTAGCATAAATGATGTTTGTTTCCAGGATCTGGCTATCAAAAATGTAAGGCTGGTAATGGACAAAGAAACTGACAAATTTAAAGGATTTTGTTATGTAGAATTTGAATATCTCGAGGACTTGATTAAAGCAATTGAAATGAATGGAGCTCTCAATGTGGATGGTAATTTCATTAAAATAGATGTAGCCGAAGAAAAAAGAGGAGACAGGTAATTAAACCATTTATTTTTTATTTTATCTAAGTTCTGCTGGATAGATCTCCAGCTGTGTTCCACCAATCTTCAGCTGTTACTGGTCTTTAAAAGCTTTGAGGTTTTCAAGGTCTACCTTGAAGACAAAATTAAAATACTTGTAAATAAAATAAATGAGGGAATATCATACATAACCATTATAAATCAGTTCCAACATAGCTCAATAGATGTCAGGCTGAACAAGCTACCTACCTACATGTACGATGTATGATTGATCATTGAAAGATGTCACAAATATAAATAATTTGCTTTTGTGACATCCTTTGTATTTCACATTGTTTCTATGTGTGGAATAAAAGAAATCAAACTTGCCATTGTTGCAATGCCCAAGTTAAAATTGTGTTGTGATGTCTGATTATCAGAATCTTTATTTAAACTGTGACTTTGTTTTATTCAAATAATCAATTCAATAGTCCAATGTCAAAAATCGATTATGCCTTGCCTAAAATATCTTGTTCAGTGAGAAATGTATAACTTATATAGGTCTTGGCGCCATCTATCGAGTGATACGGACGTTTCGAAAAAATTTAAAGAAATAATTGTACCTCATATAAAAATACCTGAATTTTTCAGTTTTAATCGCGTTACTTTTAATATATTCACAGTATTTTCCCCTCTCCATGTTGAATAACTTTAATTTCAAATAATCATCGTGAAAACAGAAGAAAAAAATATTTATTTATTTAATAATTCAGTACACAAGAAACACAATAAAAAAAGACATAAGTAATATAAATTAATACTAAAGTAAATCTAACCCTATATGCAGAGATCTCTGCCGATAGACCTCAGGAAATAACAATAAAGGAAGGTAATTAAGTGTACAGAGACAAATGAGAAAAGAAAAATTGCAAATTTTACAAATCCCTACATAATCAAACCAAAATGCAATAAAATAAGAAAACCATACTTATACCTAAATAGTAAATATACAATACACGTATATAATGTAAATAAACATAATACACATAGGTATATAATATTAATAAGTACACACAAACATACATAAATACATAAAATAAAATATACCTTCAGAGAGGACAAATAGTGCTCCTTCACTCTTTTCTTAAAAACATCGAGAGATGGACTCGCCCAAACCTCATGTGGAAGATTGTTCCATAGCTGCACTGCGTTGCACACAATATTCCTATAATCTCTAAGAAATATCTCTATCTCTATCTTACAAATGACATGTAACATGGAGTTATACGTAAATTATTGTATTGTAGGAAAGTAGAAAAAGAAATGAACATGAACTTTTAAACTTTAATAATAAACTTTCCCACACAACTGTATGTGCTTAATTAAATTACTTGTACTTACATACTTTAAAATTACTCATTCTTTAATTAAGAGTAGCGCTCCGCGATTTAAATAATTCGCGTGCATGCAGTCTTGTAAGAATAAAAGTATTTAAGTATATTAAGAAAAGTATTGGATTCATCGAAATCTGTTGATTATTTCCTGTGGCAATGTTGATAAAATACGGATACGCTTCAACATCTTTCACATTTTTGTTTAAAATGTACACCAAAACGTAGGAAACAATGTCACTTACGAAATGCTTAGAGCTATGCAATATGCAAAAACATTGCATCAGGAAATAATCAACTATTTTCGATGAACCCGTCAGGGATTTTGAATTTAGGTCTTATACCCCTTCAATAATAATAAAATCATATTTTTTTCTACAAATTGTGGTAACTATACACCTTTCCTGACTGCCTACTAATTTACTAATTGCTCATT
>OY292405.1:14655821-14834282 GCA_958496205.1 Idaea biselata
CTAAAGATAAGCTACCTAGTCTCGGAAAATGAGACGATAAAACTGCGTCTAGCTGACGCACTAGCCTCAGTCGTATGTCGAACCGTTGCTTGCCGCGTGAGCATATGCTGTCACATTGCGATTGTCTTTTTGAAATCCATCAGAATGCCATTTTATAAATGCCTGAATCATTCTTAAAAAGACAAATGTTTTTAAATACAATAATTTTATGAAAATGTATGTAGATGTTTCTAGCTCATTTTTCGAATACGCAATGTTAGAATATACCTTATTTACTATTTTTCTTTTTATCTAAGTTCAGGATAGATTTTCTTGTTTTTGTGTAATAGATACGAGGACGTATCATTAAGAGGACAGTCTCCATTCTCTTTCTCCATACAAACGTAGTCGACGTTTTCCTCCCTGGATAAAGACATTAGAGCAAATATGTTTATGCGATAAAACCTATATCTGTCATGACTCATGAACTCATGACTATGCATCTACCTTTTCATTTTTTTTATTTATTTATTTTTTATTACTATTCTAATTAGAATATGAAAAAAATCAAAGGTATAAATATGCGACAATGTAAATCACTTGGATTAAAAAATATTAAAAATATAAAAATAAAGTAAATATGCGACAATGTAAATCACTTGGATTTACATTGTCGCATATTTACTTTATATATTTTTAGTATTTACTACTGAACAATAGTGGAACTGGAGCAATAATATAATATTTTTTTATTTATTAAGGACAATCCACATCTATACCTAATACAAGATACATACAGAAAGTAGATACAGAAAGCCAATTACGGATAGTCACAAATAGAAATAAAATAGTATAAAAGACAGCTACAGAAGTAGGTACATCAAGGAAATATATACCTACTATAATAATATCAATCTTATAAGATCGTTTCGAAGCCTGAATAATGAGGAAAACAATGTCTGAGTGGCGTAGGTATTGCAAATTTTCCCCATTACTTATAATGATTAACAGCTGCATAAACTATGTATCGTTTGTCTCTTACTGTCTTATAACGTTTCAAAGTCGATGGACATACGTAGATAAACATGACATTACTTAGGTTTTCAAAGTGTAAACAAAGAACTGTCAATATCAAAGGAAATGTAAATAAAGGGTTGTCACTATCAAATAAATTTATGAGTTTTTTGTTTACCTTTTTGATCTAAGATTCTGAAATAGAGGATAATATACTTAGTCATCTGTTAATCATCGTTTATAAGTAAGGGGGTAAATAATTATGACAACAACTGCAACCGCTGCTGATTTGCAACTCTAAAATTTAAAAATAAACAGGAAATTTGCCGAAATTATCTGTTTCCTCGCGACCAAAACACTATTATAATACTAGTCAAAACGTCTCGGTAACGGGATTTAAAACTACAAAACGCGAATAAGACCCGAGAAAAATGTAAATACGATAACAAATCACGTAAGTTTAAAAAGTACATTGTTCCTCTTAAATTTCACTGTTTCCGTATTACAGTGCCACAGTGTAGTTGCAGTCAGGTCGCAAGCAACACTCATACAAAATTCATAGCATATTAACTGATATACGAGAATGGCTATTTTCTAGAACATTCTCTAGTGCTCGCTGGTACCTAGCTAGGTATTTATTTTTATTCATTCACTGTTGTGTTGGAGACAATCTATCTTCTATATACATAAGATGCTTTGCCCTGACTGACTGACTGATCAATGCTTAGGGTCAATTCACACGTACCACAACCACACCACGTCGCAGCGACAAAATGTGGTCAAGCTGTGGTTACGTGTGAATAGTGTCGCAGCGACTTTTTGCAGTTGCGTTGTGGTACCGACAAAATGTCGATGTGGTGTGGTTGTGGTACGTGTGAATTGACCCTGTCATGTCGTGGCGATGTGGCCGCGGGCGGTGCCGCCGCCGGTGGTGGCGGCGTTGCCGTCGCGATGTGGTTGCGATGTGGTCGTATTACACAGGTGGTCGATAAACAACGGCAAAATGTGGTACGTGTTAATTGTAATATTCATTTTCAATACAAAATATACGCCCGACCACGTGGCGTCGTTGTGGTGTGGTTGTGGCTGTGGTGTGGTTGTGGTACGTGTGAATTGACCCTTAGACTAAAACGCTGATAGTGGAGAGTTTAAATTTGGAGAGTGTGTACTTTATATGATGTAGGCATCCAATTAGGAAGGGTTTTTTGAAATACCCATGGGTATTATAGGGATCGGGGCTTACGCGGGTGAAACCGAGGGATACACCGTTAGTATCTGGTTAAATCTACAAAATGCTTTGTCCTGACTGACTGATTAACGCACAGCCTAAACCGCTGATAGTAGATAGCTGAAATTTGGAGTGCGTTCTTTATATGATGTACCTAGGCATCTGAGAAGGTAGATCTTTTTTTAAAGATCTGCAGATGTAGGCCGATGAGCTCCTTATTTTTTAGTAGAATGCCTTGAGAAATAAAATTATTAGGTTTTTTGGTTAAAATATTTAGGTATTATTCATCATCCTATCATATCCTACTTACCTAAAGCTGAAAGTTTGTGAGTATGTATGTGTGTTTGTTACTCAATCACGTAAAAATTGCTGAACCCATTGTAATGAAACTCGGTATGCAGACAGATGGCTACCTGGAATAATACATAGGCTACTTTTTATCCCGATTTTCCCGCGGGATCGGGACTTACGCGGGTGAAACCGCAGGACGCAGCTATTTATTTTGTACCTATAAAAGGCTATGTCCAGACTGACTGACTGAATGATCATCGCACAGCTTAAACCGTTGATAGTAGAGGGCTGAAATTTAGATAGTGTGTTCTTTATATGATGTAGGCATTCGACAAGAAAGGATTTTGCAAAAATCCCTCGGGATCAGAAGTTATGCAGTGAAACCGCGGAACATAGCTAGTTCATCATAATCCATATATCCTACAATACCTTGGTACAAAATATGAACAGTAAAAAATCGCCTGTAATACGTCTTAAATAATTAACGAGTGCGATGTTTTATGAGCTTCCTGCTCAGGGAATATTCTCAAATGAGAATTCTTCGCCAAATATTTTCGAGAAACCCTTTGCATGATGACTTTGTACCTTGTACCTTCGTAATATTCATAGAAAAGTAATTGAATATCATACCTGCCTTATTTTTAAACTAGGTAGGTACCTACTTCAAGGTGGAGGTTCTCATTCTTAGATTTATTCTAATAACCGTCATATAAAAATCGACTTGTAATGTACGTACACCCTAGGGTTGCCAACCGTACTATAATATATAGTATTGTACTATATTTCATCTCAGCGTACTATATACTTTTGAAAGCACATATAGTACGCAAAAATACTATATTTCTGGCATTATTTGTGAAAAGTTGTTTCTTTTATAAATTCCACCCTCCACTGCATTTCCAGAGGACTGTTTTCTATGTAGAGGGAAAAAAAGCCATAAAAACGGTGGTCATAATTTAGAGATTGAATGTTTTTTTTTAATTCAAGAAAGAAAGAGTTGATGTGAGGTGTGAAAAAGTGTGCGTATGCGGATTAGCAAAAAAAAAAAGGTTAGGGCAATACTTAAATACGTGTTTTTTTTCGAAATATTCTACAAAACACCGCTCAAATTTTTGTACTATATTATTTTGAGTCATACTATATTTTTTAGCCACAAATACTATATTTTTCGAAAAAACTGTTGGCAACCCTAGTACACCCTAATCAGTTGGCCCTAAATCTGCTGATTTTAAAAGTGCAGTGAAGTGACTTAAACCACAGAAAAAATAAATAGTACAAGTACTTAAACGCCAACACCACTGACCTGAATTATATGGACAGGGAGGTCTCGCACTGAATTTTGTGCCTATTTGATTTGCGCCATATTGCGCTGTTGTCGCGCGTTTTCTATTGAAAGTGATAGTGACCGTCACCAGAACTATTAGTTCCATGGACGGTCATCATCACTTTCAATAGAAAACGCGCGACAATAGCGCAACATGGCGCAGATCAAATAGGCACAAAGATCTAATGTCATTTTGTATGGTAAAGCAATTCCAGCGTACGTGTATAGTTTCATTTCAGTGGCCAACACACACTGGATCGCAACATAAGTACATATAGATAGATAGAGAGAGATACATAGAGAACATAGAGATCGTAGTGTTATGCCCACTGGGGACTAGCACAACATAACATTGCATATACATACCAACAGCATTTTTGCGTAGGTGTGCCTTATGGCTGATCGCAAATGATACGCGGAAAAAGAAGAAAACGATTTCTTGTATTTTTTACTCAACTGCGCGACGCAATGATGGGTTATGTATTTATTTATCAGTAATGTAGGTATGTTTTTATGTTCCTCTTATTTCACTGTAAAAGTGATGTCAAGTGGAAAGAATACCTACTCTTTCTTTATAGAAACAAACGTAGTCGAGTGTTTCCTCCCTGGATAAAGACATTGAAGTATATACGTTTAAGCCATAAAACATATATCTGCCATGACCATTATTGACCATTCCCCTAAGTTTTGATTTTTTCATATTCTAAATTTTATATTCTAATTAAAAAATTAAAAAATCGCATGGGCATGGTCAATGGTCGTGGCAGACTTCTGCCATGATCGATCATGCCCCTACGTTTTGTTTTATAGCAAAAACAAATTTGCTCTAACGTCTCTATCCAAGGAGGAAACAATTAACTACGTTTGTAAAGTTTGTATGGAGAAAAAAGTAGGTAGCCTTTCGGAGTTTAATTTGTGGTATCTACCACTAGACGAAGACCGCTCCTCCTTTACCATAAGAGCGATGTTAATCCTAAAACTGAAAGTTTATCAGTTAATCGTATATGTCAGTGTGTACGTGTGTTTGTTACTTAATCACGCAAAAACTACTGAACCGATTACCATGAAACTCGGTAGGTATGTAGCTGGAGACCAGAAATAACACCTAGGCTACTTTTTATCTCGATATTCCTGCAGCAGGTCACAGCTAGTAATGCTCTATTAAGAGCCCTATAGCTGCTAAACTTAAAATCCATGTCGGGTTCATCGTTATTTCGTGACGGAATGTCGTAGAACTTTTTTTTGTGTGTGGATTGTAATCGATATTGTTTCCGACATTTTAGTGCAGTTTCCAGACAAATATGTCGAAACGTATTGAAGCCTATCGACATTTAAGCCTAATCAGACATTTTTTGTTTAAAATTTGGATAAGCTTTGCACCAATAGGAGGTTTTTGTCTTAAAACTAGACCAAAATGAAGGAAACAATGTCACCCACAATCCATACACAAAAAAAAATTGTACGACATTCCGTCGTGAAATAATCAACAATTTTTGATGAACCCGACAGGAATTTTGGGTTTAGCGGCTATAGGGCTCTTAAGTACAGTTACAATAACACAAGTTACACAACTGTTAAGCAGCGCGTGTGTACGAACCATTTGTCTTCAAATAGCAATGGCCCTTGACGAGATACAGTGTATCAAACTGAACGGTTGTAGAGGTTCAAGCTGCGCCCGTGACGTCACAGGATTTCCTTTACTCACGGGGCTAAGCTCTCGGCTACTTAATAAATTATCGGTTGGATATAGTAGCTTTGGGACGACCTAGGTTCTACTAGCGTACCTACTAATGATTTTAGGGAAAGAAAACCTATTTTTTGGAAAATAACAATGCACTAATGTTTAGAATATTTATCTTTTTTATTTATAAAATTTCCATGTCACAATGTTAGTTACCGTACTCCTCCGAAACGGCGCGACCGATTTTTACCAAATTTTATATGCGCATTCAGTAGGTCTGAGAATCGGCTACTATCTATAATTAAGCCTTATAAGGCAAAACAATGTTTGCCGGGTCAGCTAGTCTAATATATAAAATTTCCATGTCACAATGTTAGATACCGTACTCCTCCGAAACGGCGCGACCGATTTTTACCAAATTTTATATGCGTATTCAGTAGGTCTGAGAATCGGCTACTATCTATAATTTATAAGGCAAAACAACGTTTGCCGGGTCAACAAGTATTATATAAAATACTAGCTGTGTCGCACGATTTTACTATTGTCTAATCTGAACTATTGGCAATGTGATTATTTTGGATTCTTTAATGTTAAAGATTCATTTATTACTTATTTACGTAATTATTATAAGAAATATAAAACTTAACCAACCAAATAATAACGACTTATATAAGCAACAATAATGTTAATTATAGAAAGAAATATTAAAATTAGTCACCCCGAATTGTACCCGGCGCAAAGGTACCCATAACGCTGGCAGCATTGCCGCGTTGTATTGTATGGCAATAGCTAACCTTTGTACCGAGCCATAGCCGTACTATTGTAACGTATGCATTGAAATTAATTTCATAAATGATCTACTGTGATCTACAGCCAACGGCCTATATACCTACCTATAATATAGGATCTTATTTTAACAATTCTTCAAATAAAACTTCTAAACGAATCAAATCAGCAGCCGACTCATAAATTCCTCGCGAAGCGAATCAAAAAGCCGTGAAAAGTTCAATATTACATAAAAGAACGCACCTTTAGCTAAATGAACAGGGAAGTTACTACCAATTTGCTTAGATGAAAACAAAAAACAGCAGGTACGTTACCTAGTCTCGGAAAATGAGACGATAAAACTGCGTCTAGCTGACGCACTAGCCTCAGTCGTATGTCGAACCGTTGCCGCGTGAGCACGTGCTGTCACACTGCGATTAATCTTTTTGAAATCCATCAGAATGCCTTTTTGCTCATTTTATAAATACCTGAATCATTCTAAAAGACTAATGTTTTTAAATGCAATAATTTTATGAAAATGCATGTAGGTGTTTCTAGCTCATTTTTCGAATACGCAATGTTAGAATATACCGTATCTACTATTTTTGTTTTCATCTAAGCCAATTTGTATGATTTCGACCATCTCAAAGGACAGTCCTATTTAAAATTTCATTTTAGCAATTTGTGAGCAAATGGAGGGCTTTGAAATTGAGAAGGCAGGTTTTGTATTGGGCGCGGAATTTATTTATAAAGCCAATAAAGGTTGCGCTAATGGGGACGGCTCTACCTCTGATGTTTGCTGCCTTCCTGGTACAGAGGGTGCCAATTTTAGATAGATAAACGAATTCTTTGTTGGCATTATTAAAGTAGGGAACATAGTTAGGCACGTGTTATGGTTATCTAACAAAATAAATGCGTTTTTGGTACATACATAATAACGAGCTTTCGTAATTAACAAAGAAAACATTTAATGCCTTTGACGGCCTCTGTTGCGTGTTGAGGGAAGGCCCGAGTGCAATGCAGAAGGTCGTGGGTTCGGTTCCCGCCGGGTGCAGGTATTTATGCTTAAAATAAATAAAGTCTCGGTGTTTTCTATGAATGGTTCATAGAAAACACCGAGACTTTATTTTTGTATTTATTGTATTAACTGGTAGTAATCTGCACTTCATATTGGTAATAACAATTTTACCTTATTAGCAGTACATACCTACCTAATACCTCATGCCTAATTAATTAGTAATAAACGAAAAATACTTATCTACTTTTTTGGCGCAAACAACGCGAAGTCGCAACACATTTCGAATCATGTTTTAAAGATTACGCAAATCTACTGTCCTATTTCAATACAACAGAATAATAGCTGAGTCGCATCGCTTGCGGGTTTTCAATGCACATTATTCCTGTCATTTAAAACTATCCGAGTAATGTATAGCTCCTATTTCCACACTATAAATATTTATTGTTCTACCGTTGCCCGTTCTTCATTGGCAAAAGATATCACATGGCTATGTTTTATGATACCTACTTTCTTGTTTAATGTAGAACTTTGTCTTTTGATGTTATGTTCATAATACTACCTATGATATTGTTTGTGAGTGAGTAGATAGATAGTTCTAACTGTAATAGAATCCCAACTAGTTGTTTAATAAAAATATTACCTAGGTTAGCCCGTTAATTTGTCCTACTGCCGGGCAAGGAATCCTCTTAGGGGGGTTAGGCAGTAAGCTTCGGGAGCCTACTCTGGACTGGCGAATTTCCCATGCCTTTGGACCGATGTTTTCCTTCACCGTAAGAGTGATGTTAATAGCGCACATAACTTTTTCTTAAAGAAAAAGACATCGGTGCGCGGTCGGTCTGGTTTCGAACCCTCGACCCTTGGAATGAAAGTCGCGGTATCTACCACTAGACCAACACTGATCTTTGTTTTGCTCATAGTATGTAATATGTATATACCTACTGTAATATAATAAACATTTTCTATAATAAACATACCTACTCTCATAATTTCATGTGTCTAAAAATAGCGGTTTGGACTCTGCGTTGATACATAGGTCAGTCAGGACATTGAATTGTATATAGATACTAGCTGACCCGGCAAACGTTGTTTTGCCTTATAAATTATAGATAGAAGCCGATTCTCAGACCTACTGAATACGTATGTATGTGGAGTTTGGTGGAGATCGGTCGCGCCGTTTCGGAGGAGTACGGTAACTAACACTGTGACATGGAAATTTTATATATTAGAAGAAGAAGATATAGCATGGCACAACCGAAGCATCTGGAAATCTTTCTATGGCTTATGTCCAGCAGTGGACTTTTTACAGCTGAAATGATGACTATTTGAAACGCTATTTTTATATAACTTCTTTTTTATCCCTAGTATTATTATTTTTATCTTTAGTGAACACAAACACACAGTTTAGTTTTAAAAATGGTGAAAACTCGTAGCGGTGTTACTGCAAAACCACCGAGTATTAATCCTACAGAGCAACAGCTTCATACAAGCCTGAGTGCGTATACAGAAAGAAAGCTGGAAACTTATAAGCGCTGACAAGCGCTTGTCAGCGCTTGTCAGACGCTGCGCTGACGAGCGCTGGTAAGCGCTTGTAAGCGCTTGTCAGCGCTGGCCAGCGCTGGGCGGCTGACGTCATAACATCGTCCGATGAGTCCGACATTCTGCCTCAACCTGCTTCCTTTGTGTAGAACGGACCAGCGCTGACAAGCGCTTGTCAGCGCTTATAAGTTTCCAGCTTTCTTTCTGTATACGGCCTGACGCGGTAGGTACTCCACTACATGCGCAGCTATGTGTGCGTGACTTCTCACCACTTTCGGCTCGGGTTTGCCGAGGCCGCCCGAAGAGCCTACTCGGCTCTAGGGCATGCAATATCGGAAGGTTTTCAATCTCGAGATGATATCGATATTAAGAGCTCAATCCCGGGATCCCGGGATTGATACTGGGGTTTTAGATATCGTTAAAAAGGCGAATTTAATACAATAAAAATATGTAAAATCTAAAATATTTAATATATTTAAGACTCTAGTGGTTTCATTACGTAAATAAGTTACCCCAAGGACCGTCCACCCCATCATTTTGGAAATATGGCGGGCAATTAGCCTAAACCCGAAAGTATCTAAACTTTCGCGCCAAATTCTAGGCGCACCACTAAAATGATGTTAGCAGTAAAATTTAGCATGCGAGCTTGTATAAAAAATACTTGTCTTAAAAATTGCAATGAATCACGTTACTTTTATTGTTTTAAACATTTTACCAATTCCCTACGCTTCTAAATCTAAATCTCAGGGGTAGACTAATTTGGGTTTAATTTTAATAGTTCTATTCAATCTTTCCATGAGGCAAAATATAGCTAAAACCCTTAATATGAACCCAAATAGTAAATTGGTCAAATCTCGATATCGGATCACTCAATCCCGGGATTATAATATCGAACTTTTGCGTCCGAGATCCCGGGATTACGATATCCCGGGATCCCGGGATTCATGCCCTACTCGGCTCACGTAAGTGAACCCGTCGGCACACCGTCGTCAGTGAGAGAGGTCACGCACACATACCACAGCATGTACTGAAGTACCTACGCCCGCAGGCTTGTATGAAGCTGATACTCTGTAGGATTAATACTCGGTGGCAAAACCGTCACTGCTGCCTAGCAACCCTACACGGTATTTTCTTCGTTCATTCGCCAGGTATCATTGCTATGTTTATGCAAAGATCGGCATCGGCAACCTTCGCTAATGGCGGCACCATCTCATTATGTAAACTCTTAGTACACGGCACATTGTCGCTGCTACGGAACAAAGCGCATTCTTTGTTATGCGCCGTACAGACGAGACGGTTTTTACTCGACTTCAGAAAATATCTATTCAACTACGCGTATGTACCGAGTTAGAATATTTAGTTTAGAGTACACTGTACAATAAAATGCAACACCAAAAACTGAGCGGTGTTGGTCTAGTGGTAGATACCCCAACTTTCATTCTGAGAGTCATGGTTTTGAATCCAGGCCGAGCGCACACCAATATATTTTTCTTTAAGAAAAAGTTATGAGCGCTAATAACATTGCTCTTACGGTGAAGGAAAACATCGTTAGGAAACCGACATGCCCTAGGGGCTAGGACTCACCACGGTCCGAAGGCGTGGGATATTCGCCAATCCGGAGAAGGCTCCCGTGGCGTCTTACAGCTTAACCCTAAAACAAATCACAACGTACAATGGCCCAATGGTGAGACTAAGTGCGGAAATAGGCCCAGCGAAACTAATTAACTAACTAAACTCCACCGAATAAAACGTCACTATCTTTTAAAGATAAATCGAACTTTCGAAGGTTTTTTAAATTTGGTAGTATTTAATTTTACTCCACAGATAGGTACTATCTTTTATGTTCTGGAGACTAAAAACCAACCCTTAGGCTAGATTTGACTAAACATAGAATACTAACAATTGTCAGTATTAATCGTCATTTTTTCGATGGCACAACGGCTCGACAGCCTGTCAAACAAAAGACGATTTAAGAATTGCTATTCTTTGCTTATTCCAGGTTGGTCCAATCAAGCTTTCGGTAGATATTATATACCTAAAGGATAAGATACCACTGCTTGAAATTGAAGTCGGCACGACCGAACGGCCATCGTATTTTTAATAATCCACTTCTCGATATTCAATCATGAAATAATCTAAATCAGCAATATTACTGCCTAATACGCCTTCCATATTTAATCGCTAGCTAAAAGCCGGACAAAATCCGACCGTCTGAAACTCCCATTTTATGAGCTCCGTGTACTTTGTGGTACGAATATTTTACAGATAAATATCTCTTTAGACGTTTCCCTTCTGTTTATCGTAAGGATTTCGCTGATTCCTTAAACAGTTTTTCTTTTAAACCGCTTTTTATCTTTGGAATATTGTCTTGAGATTGCGAGATAGAAATTCTTTGCTGTTTGTTCCGTGGTTTAAACTGCTATTAATGTTCGTATTTAACCAAATTAAAGTACATTTTAGGTTTTCTGCGGTTTTTGGTAATGTGTTCACGGTTTTATGTCGGATTATTGTGATTTTGTTCGGTAAGTATGATGCTATGACAACTCTAATTTGCGTTTTTGAAATTTTATTTTCGTGCAGGAGCCGTTTGGCCTACGAATTAGGTTTCATGATTGTTTTATTGTTTTTTAATGCGACTGTTACGTTGGATAGAATTATCTTGGTTTCAAATGTGATTTGGTGAAAATATAACCTACTTACCTACCTAAAATGAACAAGTAATTTTAAATAACTAAAGTATTTGAAATTACTTGTTAATATTAGGTTCTTTATTTTAGGTTAGTTCTACAGAACTCGTTTCCATAGTCGAAAAGTTTTAGAAAAATTTTTTCGCCGTCAAATCTCGTAGATTTGCATAACTAACAAGTTCTTGGTCAGAACTATGATCTTAAACTGTCCTGCTTAAAAACTACGGATTATTCCCGATATCCCCCACTTGGGGCAGTGAACCAACTTACGCACTGCAACTATTACACTACTATTCGTACCATGGAATCTCGATTTGGGTTAGGTTAGGAACGATAAATCGGGTTAGGTTACAAAGAAGGTTAGGTTAGGAGTCGGCTTAGGATTTCGGGTTAGGTTAGGAATATACCGTCAGACGACTATGACGGATTTTGGGTTAGGTTAGGAATATACCGTCATATGGCTATGACGGCACGACGGTAGTATCGACACACTTGTTCACGAGACATGGTACAAGTAAATAAACATCCCTTTTTAAAATAATAGATAAGTATTTAGAACTTTGAAACGTTCATCCAATGCTAATAGCAAAAACTTTCAGTATTGCTTTTGCTATAAAAACATTGAATGCAATATTTATTAAAATATTACTAACAACTTTAAAAGATTGTATTTTAAAATTCATATCAGGCTCCCTCGAACGTATGCGCTCATAAAGTATAAACTTTAAAAAAGTAGAAATATCGCGAAACATTTTAAATTTAAATTTCTGGAGAGCTAAAGCAATTGAAATCGTACTCACAGGAGTGGAGTGATTGCAAACAATACAAAATTTCATCTCGAAATAAGGCAGTCTCTTTCAGAGGTAACTTCATTTCTTTATGGTTACTGAATATAGGGTTGTCAGTGATAAAGACATTAGAGATTTACGTAAAACATAAAAAAATCTTTATATAACCCGTACCATGGTAGACCGGCTAGCTGATTACGTAACTCTGTTGCTAACAAATCTCGATTTGATCTCTCAATTCGAATCGAACCGAAACGAATGGGATATACAATTTGACAGTTACAGTCGCTAGTTTTAATTGCAATGGCAATTTGTTAGCGAATGAACAATGAAACGAATGTTGTAAAACCGATCAGAACTTACCAGTTTTAGGGCTCCGTACCTCAAAAGTTAAAAAAAACTTGAAAGGATGAAACGAAGTTCCTTTTTATGAGAGAAAGAGAGAGAGACAGGCAGAGAAACACGCTCACGCCGCACGGCTTTGTGAACAAAAAGTGTCGTTACAACTTTTGGTCCTAATTTTTTCCGTCTAGCCCCCTTTCGCAACGCGCGATAAGGAACTTCGTTCCAAAAATATCTTATAAGGGATATAAGATCACTTTGTTGTCCGCCTGTCCGTTCGTCCGTCGATTTCGACTCGCACATGCCCGTTTTTATTAAACAAAATAAGACAATATTCCGAACGACCGGGATAATTATAATAACGTCTGACAAATGTGAAACATCGACTCGCTACGTATAGTACATATAGCATGGCGACGCGTACCACGGCTAGTATTGCCATTACACATCAGCCTTATTAATAAACGTGGAGTAGGGTCGGAGAAGGAATAACATGCTTTGTCTTTTTCCGTGACAAGAGCTTTCAAAGTTGACAGACAGAGACAAAACGTAGTAAATCTCCTCCAACGTTATTCCACTTTTATTAATAAGGCTATTTAGGTTTACCCTCGCCCATAGATGTTTCATATCAAAACATCAAAATTTGTTTACAGCCGTAGCAGAATATACTTAACCGTATTTGAAAAAAACATAGTACGTTACCTAGTAAACAAGTAAGTGGATAACCCAGTAAGTAAAACAGTACCTTGGTACTTTAAGTATTTCATGATTTCTGACAGGACTGTTGACAGCCCTCACCACAAGTGGACTGTTGGCTTTCCTATATCGCGTATCTACAGTAGTACGTACACAGAGGTATGAGTAGAGTTGCTATTTCAATTTGAATTCTTAGAAGCATTATTTTTGAAGAGCACACAACTCAGTGATTCCGATTTTCTAGGATTTTGTTTTATTTTACTTACGTATCTTGTGCTGTTGCGTTGAGGTGACGATTTTTGTTCTTTCACTTGTTATATACAATATATATATGTATAGGATACAAATTGATATAACTAATTTAGACGGATTATTAAAAAAAAGACTTTAGAAACGGGGAAAATAACGTAACTTCTGAAGTCTGAAGTCGGGCAAATTAATTACCTACAAACATTTACGAAGGATTCTCCTTCGTAAAACTGGATGACTTTAAACTATTTTTCTCCGTTTTCGAATTGACCGAGTGAGCGTAGCGAGCAAAGTGTCTCTGCTTCAAGTCTGCAAAACTTGAAAATCAGCTGTTTCTAAGAGTTTTGGGTTATTGACCTTAAATTGTCCTTTTATTTAGTATGTACCTATCTACTGCTACAATCAAAACTTCTATTGCCTTTATTTTCAGAAAAATCTGTTTTTTCGTAAAAGATAAAGTCTACATTATTTAAAAAAAAAACTGTTCGAATTAAAAAAAAAAAAGATTGGCTAAACCTGGCCCAGGACCGGACTGCTTGGAAGGATGTTAGGGAGGCATTAGGGGGTTAAAGAGATGATTGGCCACTTGGATCGGTCTGTCTTCTTGAAAAAAGTTTTAAAATAGTTGTCTGGTGGACATACCTATATAAAAATGGAGCATGAGAATTTACGTAAAGTCAAGTCGTAATTATTTTGGGAGCTTTAAAGCGACAGCAAAGCAATACGCCCGACGGAAAGTGTATGGGAGTATTGGCGACTTATTTTTAAGTATATTACCTAAAATATACGTGAAAATCAGCTTGGAGAATTAACGTGAAGTAAGTAATTTTTTTTATGTATCTTGATGACCTTATAACTCAGAATTGGCCGTCGCAGCAGGCTAGCAAGTAGGCATGCGTTCTTAGTACATACTAACACTACTCAATCGACCGCATTTCGTTCGTCAGAAAATACGTGATGTCTGCCACTTCTGGGATCTTACTCTATTTCCGAAGGTCGTGGTTTCGAATCCTGCGGCCGACCGCGCCGCGCACCAATGTCTTTTTCTTTAAGAAAAAAATTTCTTAAAGAAAAAGACACAAATTTTCTTCACCGTAAGAGCAATGTTAATAGCGCATTAACATTGCTCTTACGGTGAAGGAAAACATCGTGAGGAAACCTTACAGCTTAAAAGTCACACAAAAAGGCCCAGTTATAGCTGCGGAAACACACAGTAAAAATTAAAAAAACTAAAACAAGGGCTTCTTTTCATCACATTAGTTTCACGGAATTTAAACAGGCGAAACCGCGGAGTGCACTACTACCTAATAAACTGTTTCTAGAAAAATCTACCATTGAATTTACAGTAAAATACAGCGGCAAATGGTGCAAGAGAATTTAACGGTGATGTTCTGAAGATCAATGCCTGTGCTTGCGAGAGTGCTTTTGGATCACTTTGTAGATGAGAGAATTCCGAATTTAAGGTACATTTTTAGTACTTAATATTAGGTACTTTATCTAAGCTGAAAGTAGATTTTTAAATATTAAAGCATTTTTTACTGTTTAGAATCAAGAATATTAATGTTTATGTGATGTACACATCACATAAACATTAATATTCTTGAGGGGTCTTCAATTCAAATATTTTGGATACAATCACTTACCCACTACTGGCATACAATATTATTAATCTAAAGTAATTTAAGATCTCATACAATTAGATAATTAGTTTTTAAGCGAATAAAAGCGATTAGTTTTAAGCCATTTTTTCAGTCGACAGTTAAAGATATTTACATTTTCTAAGACTTTAAATTCAGTCGACCTTATTTCAGAACTTAGTTGAGTTTTCATAACAAAACTAGGTAGGTACCTATCTACCAACCGATTCAGTCCAGTTCAGTCGATCCATCACCCCTCCACAACTTTAGTCCATCGGCGAATGTCTTATATTATGGTGGTTAATAGGACATGTCGCTTTCCTCACGATGTATGATGATGCTTCACTGTAGTTGGTTTGTTAGTATATGGGTATGCTAATAAATACCTACTTCGTTTTTTAATTGTAGATTAGGTATGATTTAACACATCTTCCTAAAGAAAAAACATTAAATATTAAGAACCAAAACATCAGATAAAATTTAAAAAAATCACGTTTTTTGTATGGGAGCCCACCTTAAATATTTGTTTTATTTGGTTTTAAGTATTAATTGTTATAGCGGCTACAGTAATACATTCTTTGTGAAAATTTCAACTGTCTAGGTATTAGGTACTGTTCATGAGATACAGCCCGGTGACAGACGGACAGACAGCGAAGTCTCAGTAATAATGTCCAGTTTTTACCCTTTGGCTACGGAACCCTAAAAACGATATATAAGTATGTACACATTTCTATAAATATGTAGGTACTTATATTTATAGAAATGGTTTTGACTTTATCGATACAATAGTTAATTGTGTCGAGTATCAGTATCGTCGTATACCTATAACCTACCCTTAGCTAGATATCACAGATCCTACAGATCATGGCAACGTAATTCCTACGAAATAAACAAAGGACATCGAGTGGTTACGCCGCCTGTCCGTACCCATTGATTTATATGTGGCTACGCAGGGCTCTGATCTCGGCTAAACTGAACCAGGGTAGACAATTTGCCCTAGACAGCAGGGCTGACACGCGATTTATTGTTATTTTATTTAGTTGAATCGGTTTTAAGGAAAAACGGTGATAGTTTCCGTCGTGCACTGTAAATGTGTATCTAAGTTTGTCTAACCTACCCATACATACAGTGAGAAAGATACGTAAATGTGTGTGCGTCATCGAGAGGGTACTGCCGGAAGACCGGCATTGTGGTTTCTTCGGGAGCCACAACATGTGCTGAGGCAGATCCTCGTAGAAGCAGGCATAGGTACGGGTTCTTGGACTAATTTTTTCTTTTCTTTTTGATATGCTAATATTTGTTGTTTTCTTTTATACTTTTTGTAATGCTTTCTTTTGGTGTCATTTGTTGTACAACATTGAAATAGTTTCAAATAGAAACGCTTATGCGTTCAAGGCATCGTCCTAATAAAACTTTCCATTAAAAACTTATTGGTCGCCTCCACAGGTCGCATCGCATCGCATTGATGTATTAGAATTAGGACAAGCCAGCATTACACGATGCTTTTTTTTTATTCGCTTACTGGATTGACGTCAAAATTTGCACCGTGTAAATAAACCATAAGCGCGTGTAAATAAACCATAAGCGCGTGTAAGCGTGTTTGATATTTTGAAACAATCTCCTTCTCATCTGAGCGATCTTCCCAGTTACATTTCTCGGGAGCCCGGGGTCCGCTAAACCCCAAATTAATTTGGGGTCGGCGCAGTAGGTAAGCCATCATTGACCGTATCGTCTGCAAATAGATTTGGCAATATTTTTACGGCCGGCCGACTGCCTGACATCAACCCTCCTAGGGATCAAGCAGTTTTTCGCCACCGCGCGGAGAGAAGGTTTGCTAGTCTCCCTCAGATCCCTTAGCCGCCTTTTACGACACCCAAGGGAGGAGATGAGGTAGCCCTATTCTATGCCGGGGCTACACGGCTATTTTCAAACAATACGTGCCAAAAAAACATTAGTTTCAAATCGCCCCAAGCAACTGCAAGCTGTAAATTTTAAACCGCAAACTTAGACTAAAACAAAAAACTAAAGATACGGTACCTAGTCTCGGAAAATGAGACGATAAAACTGCGTCTAGCTGACGCACTAGTCTCAGTCGTATGTCGAATCGTTGCCGCGTGAGCACGTGCTGTCACACTGCGATTGTCTTTTTGACATAAATAAGAATGCCTTTTTGCTTATTTACCAAGCCTGAATCATTTTTAAAGACAAATGTTTTTAAATACAATAATTTTATAAAAATGCATGTAGGTGTTTCTAGCTCATTTTTTGAATACGCAATGTTAGAATATACCGTATCTATATTTTTGTTTTTATCTAAGCCCGCAAAGCCTATATTTTTGTGACACAATGTAATACTCGTATTACAGCCCTGCATGATGTCAAACTCGGTACGCAGTGTTGGCTTTCCTTTATCGGTATGGAGCCAACTACATGTTTTACGGGCTCGATTGCTTTTATTCATGTTGCGGCCGCTTTTTGACTTTTCACGGTTTTTAGGCGTGTGAAAGATTGCAGTGTCGTGATTCGTGAACAGATGACCTGAACTAAAGTAAAGGATGATTTATTTTAGACCGGGCCGTGTCCGAGCCGAGCTATTTTTATATGAAGACGTGTACTGTCATGTGTAAATCTCAAAATACACGACGATACTAATTCAGATTAGACCGCGCCAGCTCAGACGTAGCTACAGGCCGTGGGAACCGTAGCGTCCGATGAAGCCTGTCGTCGCGCGGGACGAAAGTCAGTTGCACAGCCCTCGACATTGTAAAAAATTCTTTCACCAATAGAAAGCTACATTATCGAATAGTAACATAGGCTACTTTTGATCCCGATAATTCCACAGGATCGGGACTTACGCGGGTGAAACCGTGGGAAGCAACTAGTAGATAAAAACATCAGCAACGCGGTTAAAACCGAAAAATGAGTTTAATTTCAAATCTCAAGTAAGTAAGCTATATTCGTTGCAAATGGAGAACGTTGGAAATAGCGTTGTCGAACTATCGATAGTTTTCAAAAATCATCTAAAATATCGATAGGCCTATCGGGATACTATCGATAGTTTTTCCGTATCGATAGCGAAATTCAGATTCAACAACTGTAACAAGAATCGATACTATCGATAGTTTTACGCTATCGATAAGGCAAAACTATGGACAGTATCGATACTATCGATCTCTCTTCTGAGTCGTCATCTTTATTGCCGAAGGTCGTGTCTACGATGAATTCTCGATCACTTGGTGCACCATACTATCGCTAGGCCTATAAACTTGAACTTGCCTATCAATACTATTGATTTGATACAACTATCGAGAGGCTATCGATAGTGAGCTATCGAACGGCAACACTAGTTGAAAATGCATAACTTATCCCGCCCTCACTGACACCGGCTGTCAGTTAAACTGCCCTAGGGGGTAGTAAATTTTTATCGATAGTTTCGATTCTATCCATAGTTTAGATTCTATCGATAGTTTTGATACTATCGATAGTTTTGATACTATCGATAGTTTTACGCTATCGATAGGGCAAAACTATAGATAGTGTCGATACCATCGATAGGCATAACGATACTATTTATTTGATACCACTATCGAGAGGCTATCGATAGTAAGCTATCGAACGGCAACACTAGTTGGTAATGCATAACTTACCCCGCCCTCACTGACACCGGCTGTCAGTTAAACTGCCCTAGGGGGTAGTAAATTTTTATAATTGAACTCCGAGAAACTAATGGGGTAAGGTAAATGATTGTTTCAACTGGCACTAACTGAATTGTAGAGGCGATCATTTGTGGTTATTTTATAACTAGAACTATACGTTTTTTAATTTAAGACTATAATATGACGTTTTGGTCCTTTGTATTTGAGATTTTTTGTAGGTATATGTAAGATAAAATGAAGTAGGTTAGATTATGTTACCAACCGGTTTTATTTTAATCGTAGATTAATTTTAGTTCCTAATATTTTTTTACGTAAAAATATGATGGTAAAATCCATTATAAAATTGAAAAAAAAAAAAAAGTTTTTCAGCACAACAATCACATGAGCGTAATTTGTACGCCGGAATAAAATATTTTTAATAATAAATAACAAGGGTTCAGATAGCTATTACATACGTTGTGTTGCAATTCGCAGCTAGTCCACACTGAAAATCGTCAATTTAAAATCCATATCCTATCACTTACCACAAATTCTCGATCGAATGTTCATGCAATGAACTTTCAAACTTTATCCCTCTTACTTATAAAACATGATTAACAGCTGCATAAACTATGTATCGTTTATCTTTTACTGTGACTTGAAGTTTCAAAGTTGACAGACAGAAACAAACGTTACAAAACTTAGTCATCTGTTAATTATTATAAGTAAGGGGGTATCTCGTCAATCGTCTGGTCAGCTCAGCAATTTGTACACGTCTGGCTAGTCCGGCTTTGCTGATTGGTACTGTCACACTGAAAATCGTCAATTTAAAATCCATATCCTATCACTGAATTAACTATAAGGATTTTGACAAGAGCAGTCTACTCTAGTGGTAGATAGAGCTATACTAAAATGTTAAAATAACGTTTTGAATTTGGTATTTATACAAGGTGCTCCGAGGAGGGGGTATCAAGCCGAAAGGGGGTTTTTCTAGAGGTCTAGGCGAACAACTTTTGTTCTACAAGTTTTGGAAATTCGAAGTAGTTTTCGAAAATTTTGAGTTTAAAGTTTGCATGAAAATCAGCTGTTTTTTAGAGTTTGAGGTCATTGGCCTTAAGGTGCCCTTTTATTTAGTTTGGACCACTACAATCTAAACATTAATTGCCTTTTTTTTACAAAAACAGCTGTTTTATTAGTGACACAACTTTAAAATTTTCGAAAAAAAAAGTTCGATTTTCCAAAAGTCGTAGAATAAAAGTTGTTCGCCTAGACCTCTACAACAACCCCCTTTCGGCTTAATACCCCCTCGTCGAAACACCCTGTATACATAGGTAGGTGACAGGTACCAACATCAAAAATTTAGATTAATATTAAAAAAACTCGTACTCAATTCAACCCAGACTTTGAGATTCAAAAGTCACTGGAACTATAATAAAATTAAAGGATAATAGTAGAAAGACGAAAGTGAAAGGAGTTCTGATCTACCTTTCCTAGTCGATGCAGTCGTTAGGTCAAGTTAGAGGCCTTAGGACGACGTGAAAACTCTAACACTAGGTGAGCCCCACCTCTATACCAAAAGAAAGAACTGGATGTACCGAACAAATCGAGTACTCGTAGTACAACCCACAGTTCCCACTTATCACCCCCTAAGTACAACAGTGGCACAGCGAGGCTGATTTTCAGAATTGCAGCAGGACGCCAACAATAACCGACGCCTCTGTACTTCCAATTTGTTACTCGTAAAATGCTCTTGAACATTTTCAACGTACATTCAATACATTGGATGAATAATTGTAAGTCGGGCTACTGGCTTATAATTGACTTTTACTGCGACTACAACTACAACTGCGACGTGGTACGGTCCTTTGGGAATATCGGTATACAAAGTAGCCTGTACATTAATGCCAGGTCACCAGCTATCTGCATACCGAAGATAATAATATGCAATTGGTTCAGCTGTTTTTGCTTGAACGAGCAACAAATACACAGATAGACACAATCTTTATAATATAGTCGGATAAAGTTATGTTTTTTATCACATGGTATAGGCTAGCATTTGACTCATCTTACGATGGGAAGCGACGACGAGGTCGACGGTGTAACATGCTTGCCTAGAAGAACACTAATCTCTATAGACTTGAAGACTCGAAGGTTTTAATTGGCATAATATATCAGTCTACCATTAATATTAGGTACTTTAATTCTACGAACGTACTAACGAAAGAAAGAAGATCTGTCATCCGTCTTTCAAAACTAAAATTTCCATGAAATTTTCGGACGGACGGATGACAGATTTTCTTCTGGAATTATCGTTCTTATTTAATATTTCTTATGTTTTTATTGCTCAAGGCATTTTTTACTAGAAAATATTTTTAAAGAGAAATACATCATCAAAAATCCTCCCATGACAGGATTCGAACCTGTGCCCCTCGCTTGCCGGGCGAGTGCGCTACCGCTGCGCTACACGGGAACCCACGTGTCATGGTGAATTCTTGATTATGATTTCTCACTGTTTACCGACTAAGGCTCGGTTTGAACGCCATCTACCAGTATAGTTTTGCAACTATTGACTAGCTCAGATGGTTAACTTTACAGTTAACGCTTCTGACGTGAGATGTCGTTCTTTCTCCTATTTAATATTTCTTATGTTTTTATTGCTCAAGGCATTTTTTACTAGAAAATATTTTTAAGGAGAAATACATCTGAGCTAGTCAATAGTTGCAAAACTATACTGGTAGATGGCGTTCAAACCGAGCCTTAGTCGGTAAACAGTGAGAAATCATAATCAAGAATTCACCATGACACGTGGGTTCCCGTGTAGCGCAGCGGTAGCGCACTCGCCCGGCAAGCGAGGGGCACAGGTTCGAATCCTGTCATGGGAGGATTTTTTTTGATGATGTATTTCTCCTTAAAAATATTTTCTATTATCGTTCTTTTTATTGTTTTTAGAATTAAAGTAGAGGCCCGGGTCTAGATCGAGTTTTAGATAATCATTTTTTTTAAATTACCTCGACGCTTCGGCAAACGGGTCACACCGGCCGTGGTACCGAGAAGACTGGAGCGGCGAGCTGCGTTTTTTGTCAAACGGGTAAAGTTATTTTACAACTACCCTCAATTCCGTAAAAAGTCATTTATATCAGTCTGCCTAGGTCCCTCTTTTATTAAGTATTTACTTGCAATTTTCCTCTGTTTCCAATAAATATTTCAATGTTTTAATGATGGACGTCCGGAGCTGTGCGAATGCCGCTCAACGGTTCGTTTTATCTATAAAATGTCTGATAAAGGCCCTCATTATTTTTATTAAACAACGTTTTTTCAATGTTACCTATTATTGATTTAATACATGATGGAAACTCTTAAGGGGATTTAAGAGTTTGCTTGTTTACATGTTTATATTATAAGTGTAAGAGGTAAATATTCTAGGTATTTTTATTAAGTACTAGCAGTTCCCGCGACTAAGTCCGCCTAAATTTTTTTGAAAATTTATTTTAGCTTTCTCAGCCATCCTTTCTTTCTCAATAAATAAACTAACCAACACTGAAAGTTTTTTTCGGACCAACACGAGCAGTTCCAGAGATTAGCGCGTTCAAACAAACAAACAAAAAGCTCGCCAGCATTATAATATTAGTATATAGATTTATGCTAATTTGCCGATTTTTGTATTACAAGTCAAGCTTCAAATACTCGACGACACTGACACTTTACCTAAAACAGGTCCCTGATTACGTAACTGTATTGCAAACAAATCTCGATTGCAACAAGGAAATTGTTAATTTTTGCGTTTACGGATATTACAATTTGACAGTTCAGTCGCTAGATTGCAATGTCAATTTTTTAGCGACTGAATGACGTAAAAAATGACGTGGAGTTCTGTTTGAGACGCCATGGTGGACGCGAGGTCCTGATTTTTACTTTCGTGAAACCTAGTTATATTGTGTGTAAATTGTTTAATTTTGGTTGCATATATATCAATTTAGTTTCGTGAAACACAACGAGTGTAGTGAAAATAAAATAACAGTGCCGAACACGGAATTATCGCGTTACAAACGGATGCTCACGTGGAGCTGCAATAAAATTCGCCACCATTTTTGTTGTACTCGCCTACCCACATTCTACAAAAAAATACCACATACCTGATATTGGCCCAAATTGCCCTTAAATGCTGGCAGAAAGGCCATAAATAAAGAACTAAACTGAAAAAATGACGTGTAATGAGCGTGTGATCAACAATTTCAATTAGTTCAATCGAGATTTGATAACACACAAAGTTACGAAATAAGGCTGTAGAAATAATAGCAAGCAAATATTAATATATTTATTTTATTTTATTTAATAAAATAAACAGTAACATTGATAAAATATACAACTTAATTAAACACTCAACACCATTTACACTAGATTGTATCTAATTTATATTTATTTAATTAATATTTTATCAACGGTAATGTTCACACCTAATAGAACCGAGAGAGGTGCACTACCTGAATTATGATACTAATGTTTGCAGCGCGACACTTTGCTCCGTAGTATCTATCAGGCTTCCATATTTACAACAAAGGCCCCAGACCACACCTACAGCACACATATAAAGAAATTCGTGTACACATCGACATTTTGTTTCGACGTGTGCTGTAGTTATAATCACTCACCACTACACATCTACAGCTGCCCCTGCTGTTGCTGTCAAGCGGTAATGACTTTATCCATCCAAAGGCTGCTTGGAAGAAATCGCTTTAGCGATAAGTCCGCCCTTTTCTGCGACGTTTTAGTTTTTCGCTTTCTGTGTAAATGTTTCAGTAATGTATGTAAATCGTATTTGTTCTGCAAATACATATAGAGTACCTACATCCATCTCTTTATAATCTATCTACCTATAGTTGAGGTCCTTTGAAACTCAGCTTTTTTTAATTGCTTAAATGATTAGAAACTTACCACTTTGTCGCAATCCTGTAGATCCATAGGTTCTTGCCTCCCCTACGTTTTTGCAACATCACATCCTTCTCTGGCTTTTATTTTCAAATACTTACTTCTTATTTTTATCGTTTAGTGGCGTGACCTAGCTTCAGAGTTTTCAGGTCGCTCTAATGCCTCAAAATTGACTTAGCGACTGCTATCAGAGATTACAACCGGGACCTATTGTTTTACGTGCTTCCGAAGACCACGCATATCGTCCAATTTTGCATGGAAGTACCTACATGCGACACTCAACTCGGACCCGGCATGGAGTAGCGTCAGTCATCCTTAAATGTATGAGCCTGTATGATCTTCCACCGAGCAAGAGACGTTTCTTCGAGATATAATAGTAGGTAGGTATACGAGAGGTTATCTCGCAAATAATATTGTATGTGCGATTCAGAACTTCATACTACTAACGCCATCTAGTAGATGCTGTGGGAGTGCGCCACAATACTTAATCAGGCTAAAATAAAGCAGCTTACCCGTACTGACAGTAAATCATAACAAGGACAGGCCCGATTCCGGGACAAAAGGAGTCATCCGGACAATTTTAGATTGTCTAAAGGCGAAATTAATTTCGGGTGGACGAGGTACAAACTCGTTTAATTGAAGCTGTCATCAGTTAAACAGAAATTCTTCTGAATAAACGAGTTCTAATCTGTTTTTTAGATTTTATGGGCTTTAAAACAATGGTTAGACAATAGAGGTGTTGATTACACTTTGAAAGCAGTAAATTGGGGTCGGAAACAATCCCTTGGAAACAGGACTTTTAATAGAAAAAGCTGTCGTCCATTGTACCTACTACTAAAACCTACTATACCAACTGTGCTAATATCCGAGCGGTGTTGGTCTAGTGGTAGATACCCCGACTTTTATTCCGAGAGTCGTGGGTTCGAATCCAGGCCGACCGCGCACCAATGTCTTTTTCTTTAAGAAAAAGGTATGTGCGCTAATAACATCGCTCTTACGGTGAAGGAAAACATCGTGAGGAAACCAACATGTCCTAGGACTCACCACAGTCCGAAGACATGGGATATTCAGTGTTTTCTATGTATCAAATGTATGTATTTACAAAAAAAAAGTATAATATGTAGTATATCCGTTGTCTAGTACCCATAGCACAAGCCTAGTGCTTAGTTTGGGACTAGATTGCGCTGTGTGTAACGTCGTGCAATATTTATTATTTATTTTAAAGAGATAGGTAAAATTTGGATGAAGTGTGTTTGCGTACATGGTTGTAGGAAGTAAGTAATCTCTGGACTAACTGAACTGATTTGGATGAAACTTAATATGAAGGTGCATAAGGAGTAACATAAGCCATTTCTATCACGATATTTTCACGGGATCGGAACTTGTGCGGGAAAAACCGCAGCCCACATCTAGGTATTAAGTAATATTATTTGGAAGTGTAGTTTTTGACTGTAATTACTGTCAAATTGTAAAATAATATCCGTTAATGCAAAAATCAACTTCAAATGTTTCAATCGAGATTTTGTTAGCAACAGAGTTACATAATCAGCTGCCTGATTTTGTTAGGTTAGGTTATTTTAGTAAATAAATCATTACAAAATTCATTAAATGTATTTAATTTTCTATTAAAAATCTTATTTTACATAGTACCACCAAACAAATAGATATTATAAAATAATGTTTAATAACCTATTTTATTCTATTTAAAAACTCAACACTCCATAATAATAGATACCCTATTCCCTAACTTTATAATAAAAAAGTCAATAGTAACTATTATAATACATTCTATGGGAAAACCGAGTACATACATCATTTACACAGAACATTATAGGCCATTTACACGTTGCTGATTACCGAGCAGATTAGCTTGAAACAAATACAACAAATTTAAAATGGCTGAAAAACTGACCGGCTGTTCCTAAAAAACACTAAAAATAATTACCTGCATTCTGGGCTGCTATTCTGCTCATCATTTCGAAGATAATCATCAGATCATCACCAAGATTCTATGGGCCTCACCTTCTAAATAAAAAAACAATTATCGCTATCGGACTTCATATACGAGTACGGCGCGGACCCACATACATACAAACAATATAGGGACAAGTCGACTTGAGAACGTCCTCCATTTTTGGAATCAGTTAAAAAATAAACCTAAGTTCAGTTTACACGACCCTTTTTGATGTGAAACATGTATAAACCTAAAAATCCGTGTGGCGATACAGGCCATGGTCGCCTCGCCAGGCTAAAGTATTTATACCTACCTGTAATTATAATGAAATATAATATATATACTATTATATACGTAGCGAATCGATGTTTCACATCTGCCAGGCGTCCCATGACGGCTCACATTTTTTAACTGTATTAGCTTCAAGCCAATCAGCTCGCTAATCAGCAACGTGTGAGTGCTCTATTACGTTGTTTTACAACGCTATTTACTCGTATGTAAATGTGTAATTACAATTAAACTACAGCGATACATAATTACAATATTATTTTACATACCCTAACGATATCCAAACATTTGGCGTTCACATTAAATTCAACAATTAACTGATTTTAGTCTTAGGCCCGATCTCCCATGAGGATACTCAGGAATTCGAGTTTTCAACGCATTCATTTACCTACTAATTGTTTTGGTACTCAGAATTGGACCGAGTTATGCATAAAACAGCCATGTAGGTACATGGCTGTTTTTAGAGTTAGAAACACTACGATACTAAATTCAACAATGCGCATCTTTTGCAAAGACACCCGTATCGATATCTTTATTATTAACGGAGTTACAAATTGTAAACGGCAGCCATGTGAATTTGTGAATTTGTCAAAAACAGCCATCGTGGTGTAAAACGCAGCCAACTTTAACAAAATTTGAAAAACCTAAATTGCATAAGTCAGCCAACTCAAGTGGCTGTTTCTTGCAAATTGTTCAATGTAATAAAAATTTTTTTTTTGAATTTTGTAAAAAACAGCCATCATGAGTTGACCGTTTAATGAAATTTATTTAGTGATCGTCGAACAAGCAAAAGCAGTCGTTTTAATGCAGCCATCCTATATTTAAATGCTTCTTCTTCATCTTATCATCATCATCCGAGCGTTGTTCCCGGTTGCATCTCTCTCGAGAGCCCGGGGTCCGCTTTCCTACTTTTACGTCTCCACTTCGCACGATCTTCGGCATCCCGTGTAGTGAGGCCATTTGCACGCATATCCGATCTCACAACGTCAAGCCAGCACTTCTTGGGTCTTCCCAATCTGCCGCGGCCGGGCGGGGGCGCCATATCAAGACATTTGTTTCCCACGTAACTAGCCGGTTTCCGTAGAACGTGGCCGTACCACCGTAAGCGGCATTCTTGCAGTTTGTCTGCAATGTCTCGGACATGAAGGCTGCCCCTGATGCGGGAGTTTCTGACGCGGTCTTTTCGCGTCACTCCACACATCCAGCGCAGCATCTTCATCTCCGTGACACGCAGCTCCTGCTTATGTCGCTCATGCAATGGCCACGCCTCACTACCATACAAAAGGACGGGTCTAATGATCGTTTTATAGACCTGTCCCTTCAGTTTAACCGGCATTTTCGGGTCACAGATGACACCAGTTACCTCTCGCCACTTGGCCTAAGCTGCCGAAATGCGGGACTTGACGTCACAATCGATGTCGCCAGACTCGTGAAGCACAGATCCCAAGTACTTAAACTGGTCTGTCCGCTCGACCATGTGACCGTCTACGCAGACAGGTGTGGGATCTGTGGTATTGCTAGCCAAGTATTCGGTCTTCGCTACGTTGAGTTGCAAACCGCCGTTCTCAAGTGACTCTTTCCACGCATTTACACGCCTTCCAAGCCGTCCCTTATCCGAGTCCGCTAGCGCAATATCATCAGCATACATGAGCATCCACGGGGGTTGCTCGTGTGCGTCTCGGATGATTACGGACAGTGCGTCCAGTATTACGCTAAACAGAAACGGACTTAGGACGGATCCTTGGTGGACTCCGACTGTAATGGGGAAAGATTTAGTGTCACCAACAGCAGTTCGCACCACTGAATCGGAATTTTCCTTCATCTTATCATTGTATCGTATTGTTAACCTGGTAGTATCGGCTTTAAGGGAGAACCCAGAACTCTAACACGAGGCAAAATAAAATGACGAAGCAATTAAATGAAGATCAGGCTAATGTTAAGCACTTTAAAAATATATGACACTGGCCGCGCCCCGCAGTGTTACCCGCATAAGTCCCGATTCCGCGGGAATATCAGGATAAAAAGTAGCCTATGTGTTATTCCAGATCTTCAGCTACCTATATTCCAAGTTTCATCGCAATCGGTTCACTAGTTTTTGCGTGATTGAGTAACAAACATACATACACCCATACTCACAAAGATTCAGCTTTATAATATTAGTAGAATAATACGTAGGTATTATTTAAAACAACTCAGTATAGCTTTATTATAAGTTAAATTTTAATTTTTATACAAAAGAATAGCTAAAAGGACTATCAGAGATTCAATTATATATAAGATTTACTTGGCTATTTTTATCGATTTATTTCTTTCTTTTAATTTTGCTAAAAACAGCCATATCGACGTGGCTGACTTTTACTTAATTCATTATTGAGTAAAAAATGCATTATGTAAAAAGCAGCCACCTAAAATACCGTGTTTTTTCCTATATAGAGAAACGATACAGAGGTCTGAGTCAGATACAAAGATTCGTATCACTTTCCTCCTTCATATAAAAAAAGAATTGAACGAATAACTTAATATACGACAGAAGAGGATCGATTTGAATTTTCCGACACAAAAACTCAAATATCTCGAGATTTTGTTTTGGTCACATGGCTGTTTTCTGCATAACTCGGTCCAATTGTATTTTGAAGTTTCTCACATAGCGTAAAATGATTTATAATAAAGAAGAAAATAAAAATGGTTAGATTTTTGGAAGGGAACTCACTATTTGTTATAATATCTGACAAGTATAATATAGCCAGTAGGTACGTACAATGAGTTTTCAACGTTTTAGTATTGAGAATTGTATTTTGAAGTTTATCACATAGCGTAAAATGGTCCATAATAAAAATATGATAAAGACAATCAAAATGCTAAGATTTTTGGAAAAGAACTTGATCTGATCAAGCATAATATCTGACAGCACATATTCATAATAATTATCTACTTAGTAGTTGTGAGCCTCGGATCAATCTATATCTATGAAATGCTTTGTCCTGACTGACTGATGGATCAACGCACAGCCTAAATAGTAGGTAGAGAATAGTAGAGGACTGAAAATTGGAAAGCATTTTCTTCCGATAAGAAATAGTACCTACTTCATAACTTCTATGGTATTGGGACTACAGGGTGAACTGCAGAACACAGCATTTCTAACAACATGGTAGAAAATTTGCACGGAGGAAAAGTGTAATTATGAAATCAGACTATAATCTGACGTTTTGGCTCCTTGTATTTTACATTTTTATTCAGGAAGTCGTGTCAAATCGTAGTCTACAATTAAAAAACGAAGTATAGATGGCGTGCTTTGGATAACGAGTTTACGAGATTCTTCATGGGAAAAAAGGCGTAAATTTAACTCTACTTGTAGGTTTATACTTAAAGATATATTAAGAATTTAACATTACGAAAATGAATACTCTTGTTACATACCCTAAATAAAATAATTAACTTCATTATGGTCAGTCATTTCAATATTACTTAATTACATGGTTGGTAACACAACACATCTAAAATGTTAGTTGATTGTTTTAAGCAATGCTCCTTACGTTTTTTGGAATAGATTTAAGAAAGTGTTAAAAGTGACTTACTTGATCACAAAAATATCGACCTATGGTCGGTCACGAAAAGCGATGGATTTATTATTAATTTCCATTAGGTAGGTAGGTATAGTTATCTCAAAGTTGGCTTCAAAAGGAGCATTACTTATAATTAAATTTCTAAATCTAAAGTTGGTGTATCAAAAACACACTTTTGGCCATTGAAATTTGAGCTCAAATGATTCAAAGTCTAGTTATTTAAATGGGAGACATTCTATCCGGTTCCTTTTCTTCCCTAACCGTGTACACAGATCTGCGTATCGCTCCGCTCTCGCATCTCGAATTCGGGACATGATGCAAGACTTCTGGCAATGATTCTCCTTCAGAATTCATCATTGTTTCCTCAGAAAAATTGGCACTTTCGTCGCGTCAAGATCTATGCAAAAACTCTGACGTCATCACCTTGTGAGTGTTCGCTTTCATTATCTTCTCATGATGTCTCAAACGGTGAACAATTTCGTCGTGCAAAACGTTAAAGCACATGGCAGTAAGAGCAAGACCTGTCATGATATATATGGAACAAAACCAAATAGTCCCAGTGGAAGCCCCATTATTCTGTGTCGCGCCCGGAGCCAGATGCCCAAATCCAATAGTGCTGAGGCTCATAAAGCAGAAATATACACCATCGATAGGACTCCAACCTTCTAACTGATACAGGACAAGTGCTCCAAAGAATATGTAAATAAAAATAGCAGCTAAACATAAAGAAACAGGAGCTAATATTGAAAATCCTCGTAAGGACAATTTGGAATCTGTATCAGTGCAGCTCATGGAATCACAATCTCTCAAGAAATTGAGGCTTTGATTTTTATCTTTAACAGAATTGGTGCTTACGCTATGCGCTTGTGATGCTGAGATGATGGTACCTGATGGTGACCTTACGTAATAAGGTTCTTGGAGATGAAGCGTCTGATTTCGATAGTCGTCTTGTCTTCTCACTTTTTCTTTGTGTTCTTTGTTGCTCATAGTTCTTTCATCGAGGCAGCAGTAGCCACATTTGGTGCATAAGCAGCAACATAATGCGCGGCTGAAGACGCTTCTAGCTAATCTTGATAATAAGGCTCCAACTACAGAGAGGTAGAGCAGAGTCAAGGGTATGCCAATAACAGCATACCCTATAGTCACTGCTTTGCCGATTGCTGTTTTTGGGGCCACACTTCCATAGCCTGTGAATATAAAATTGGTTAAAAAGTTTCTCTTACCACTGAATACAAAAATTTTGACGAAGAAATAAATTCTGCGGCTTTTAAAGAAAATAAAGAAATAAATAATATTGCATGTGACGTAATCTCGCCCCAAATTAGACAACTAGGCTTGTGCAATAAGTACTACTAGGCGCCGGATGTACTACAACCAAAAATATACTAGAACTCAACCTGGAAAACAGCGTTCTTACCTATTGTAGTCAGTACTGTCAAAGAGTACAAGAACGCCTTTGCAAAATTCCATTCGTAATCATCCACTACTAAAGCCGGTGCTGACTCCAAAGCCCTAACTCCGTACTGAGCAGAGACATCAGCCGCAACCCTAGCCACCAGTTTCTCCTGAAACCTCGCTATCTCCTGAGCAGCAAGTCTGGTCCAATTCTCCTTGTACAATATATTCAGAGACACTGTAATCTCCCAAATACTCTCCACTGTTTGGGAACGTAGTTCAGCACTGGCCTGGGAAATTGTTCCGTTTAGTTTTGATATAGGAACTGATTTTTCATTTGCTTGGTAGGATGTCGTTGCTAAAGTTTTCTGGTGGACTTTTGCAGCACTACCTTCTATGGCAAGAAAAATAAATGCTCCGAGAAGAGTGTAAGCGAGAAGGAGAATGAAAATCCCGAGATTTGTAATACAACCTGCAATGAGACTTTTTTTCTTACTCTTTCTTGTTTTGAAACAGAAACAACAAGTTGTTTCGATGTCGTCATCGATTCGGTAGTTGTCTGTTTTGTTTGTTTTCTTATATTTGCCGTTGACATGGTTCTTTTTCTTGCTTTTGTCCATATTTCAATTCTTTGTTAGCATTGTTGAAGAAATTTTCGTAATATTTGTCTCATTCTTTGTTTTTTGTATCATCTGAAACAAAATAATTTCAATATAAGTAATAATCTAACGATTTGTTATTTTTATCATTTAGGATTCTTTTTGTTTTAGGCATATGTAGTTTAGTTAGATTTGGATAGGTCTTATTTAATTATTTTTTTACGGTTTTATTATTACGAAATACCATTTTTTTCCATTAGCCTTATTAATAAACGTGGAGTAAGGTCGGAGAAGTGAGAAAATGCTTTGTTTTTTCCGTGACAAGAATTTTCAAAGTTGAAAGACAAAAACAATAAGTAGTAGGTACTTAATAGAATACAAAATTAAAATTAAAGCCATATTTCGGTCTTAACCGCGTGGTGTTTATTACTTTTAGCATTGTTTCAACGTTCAACGCTCAGTCAATCGTGAAGAAGACTTGTAAAGGTCTCGAAACGTTGAGCGTTGAAACACTGCTAAAAGTAATAAGTACCACGCGATTAAACCTAAAAAAATGTCTTTAATTTCAATACAACATCGCGAAAACTGAGGAAAAAACCTATACAGAATTAACTTAAACCCCAATGACGTAAAAACAACTATAATAAACCATTAAAAGAGCCTCTCGAATCCTTGAGAATGTTTACGAAAACCATTTCATATTCAGCAAGTGCGCGGTTTACGTGAAACGGGCGGAGAAAAAAAACGAGAGAATAGCTTAACCGATAGATAAAATATATAAATTATGCATACGGTGGTTTTTAATACATTTTAAGGCTCACGTCAATGTTGTGTTTTGAATGAAAATGGGTTTATTTATCTTTGATAGCTCGCAATGATAGCATTCGGTTTCATATAAATCTGAAAATGTCTTTCTGTAAGAACGTTTTTACTATCTCGATCGACTGGGGTTGTTTTGGCAAGTTTATTATGATAATTCTTTGGAAATAATGGTTACTTAAAATAAATGACACAAGTAGGTACCTCTCAAGTAATCTAGATGATTTATACAGTGCAAGAAACTGTAGTGTATGCTATTTATGGTGCTGTAGTACCCGGGACATTATTAGGTGAAGTAGGTATACCTAGCACCTATGCACCTAGCACCTAGAGTGGTATAGATGATGAAAGGAATACTTACTATAACAAATTCATATTTAAGAAGAAGAAGAAGAAATAACTATTATATTCATAGAATTCTGTTTCGACATTTGTAATGTGCTTTTTCACCCTTTCTTTTAATACCAAATACGTAGGTATCTATTTAAATTGTTTTCGAGATTGGAATCTGATGTTTCATCGAATTTAAATTCCGTATATGTAATTTTGATAAAATTTATAAAACCTATTTACCCGGGCCATTATTACGAATCTATTGACACCTCATTTATTAAAATCGGTTTCGTATTTAGTTTAGCCGCTACGGTAAAACATAACATACATTACATAGACTACCAAAACCATTACCCTTCCTTTCGGCTTCTCCGTAGTCGGGTAAAAACTCTAAGTTTTTCCTTTCAAAATCGCAGCTGGCTCACTCTGAAAGCGTCCTAGCAAATGTGACCGAACAATAAAAATTAACGTCGCTACTTTGAAATTGGCAAAATCAGCGTCTCTTTTCTAACGAGTAGACAAGTTTCAGAGAAAATTTTAATTAAGTAATTTAATTTTACTTAGCTCTCTAACAAATTAAAAATTAAAGCTGATGTTGAGAATTGGTTGCTTTTGCTTCACTTATTTTTGGTTTTAACTTAACTTTTTTCGAAGCGTTAGAAGATTTTACTTGTTTATTTTTTGATAGAGACGTTTTGCTTTAATGATTAAAGGTAGGTATGAATTAAAGGTAAGCTTTATTTGAACAACAAATCATTTGTTTATTTTTCGTACTGTGTTTATGAATTTTAATTTAAAAAATAAAGCCCGTAAATCGTTAACTAATGTTATTTGTCAACAATGAAGGTAACCATTCAAACAATAACAAATAGTATACATACAACACAAGTAAGACAAATACACAGGGAGCTTTGAAGTAAAACGTTGTACAAATGGGCGTCCTTATCGCTAAAAGCAATTTCTTCAGGCAACCTTTGGATGGAAAGGCAAACGGCGATGGCTTTTCTTGTTTATCTCGATTTAGTGTTGAATTTCTTGTGGTTTCTTCTCATCGGAGGGCGCGTTCCGAAACCACAGTAAAATCTCGACGTTTCAAAACGTACGTAAGGTATACTGGGGTAACTCTGAAACTGGGGTAAATACAGAATAGACCTTTAATCATAGTGATATTAAATCCATTTTTGAATAAATTAGGATTTACCCCATTTAATAAGTTATTTCAGATTTACACCACTACACCTTATGTAGTTTTTACATCGTTCTAAATGAATAAATGAATTTTGATTTGATTTAGTGATTTTACTAATAGCGAATTTCTACATCACAGAAAGAACACACTCTTTTAATTTCAGCTCTCTACTAACAGCGGTTTAGGCTGTGCGTTGATAAATCAATCAGTCAGTCAACTGCCCAGGACTGAGCATTTTATAGATAGGTACACCGTGTATTCCCGGCATAGAATAGGGTTACACCATCTCTTCCCGTGGGCGTCGTCTAAGGCGACTAAGGGATTTAGGAGGATTAGCAAAGCTTAAGTTCTCCCCTCGCGGTGGCGGATTAACTGCTTGGTCCCTAGAAGGGTTGGTGTCAGGCGGGCGGCCGGCTGTAAAAATATTGCCAAATCTATTAGCAGAAGGTATAATCAATGATGACTTACCTACTGCGCCAACCTCAAATATTTGGGCTTTACCCCGGGCACCCGAAAGGGATGCAACCGGGAACAGTGCTCGGATGAGAGAAGTATTTTATAGATAAATCTCCTTATTCAACAACTATAATTCAAAACTTTATTGAATCAAAGCCATGGGTTCATTTATTTATGCATCCTATTCATTAAATAAGGCGATAACTAGGAAAATTATTGGTAAAGTTTTCACATTTTCAGCCATTATTGTAGTCGATTGGTATTATTGTGACGGCTTCCTTCGTTCCGGAACATTACACTGGAGATGGGGTTATAGATGTTCCTGCTTCTTATTTATTAATGCCAGCTTTCTGTATTAAAAATCGTTTTTGTTACGGACGAAATTATAGGTACCTAATCTACCTTTCTTCGTATTCACATTTGACCCAATAAGGGGACAGTCTATCTACCTACTCTTGTCTCCATACAAACTTTAGAAACGTAGTCGACTGTTTCCTCCCTGGATAAAGATATTAGAAAATATATGTTAATGCCATAAGTCCTATATCAGCCATGACCGTGCCACTGCCTTTTGATTTTTATCATTTTCAAATGTTTCTGAATTTTAATTCTATTCTAATTAGAAGTGGTCATGGCAGATATAGATTTTGTGGCATAAACATATTTTCTCTAATGTCTTTATCCAGGGAGGAAACAGTCGACTACGTTTGTATGGAGAAAGAGTAGGTAGACTATCCTCTTAAATGTGGCTTCAACACCCTTGGACATATTTGTCAGGAAACTGCACGAAAATGTAGGAAACAATGTCATCCATACCAAAAATTCAACAACATTCCGTCATCAAACAATTTTCGATGAACCCGACAGGGATTTTAAGTTTAGCGGCTATATTACCCCTATTAATAAAGAAGTGCTAAGGTGCTAAGCTATAATATAGGTGCACAGATGAACAATATTAACACATACGTCACCCACACATACAAAGCCATAAAGAAAATGGAAAATCTGAAAATTCCCATCTCGGCCAATTCCGGGAAAGTAATGCGACGGCACTGAAATCCAATTTCAGGTGTCATAGACGATAAAGATTTAGCATAAATCAGTGATATAATCCAATATTAGCGTTTTAAACGATCCCTCAGGTTAATGTTCAAGGGAACTGTGAATGGTGAACGGTGAACGGTTAAACCAATGGAATGAACGAACGGCCCGAACCGAACCATTCTCAATTTAAATGACTTATTCTATTACGCCGTGCGGCCGAACTGTTTCCGAATAGGATTCGCCACCATAAATTTTTAAATTGATAATAAAATTTTAGTAGGACTTCGTAACGGAGATTGTTATTTTCTATTTGAGATACCTACATAACCTACCTAGTCTTTGGGAGTTGAAAAAGGATTAGAATTAAGAGGACAGTCTTAGGTAGACTGTCCTCTTTCTCCATACAAACGTAGTCGACTGCTTCCTCCCTGGATAAAGATTTTAGAGCAAATATGTTTTGTTTATAATATCATGAAATCTATATCTGCCATGACCATGCCCCTACGTTTTGGTTTTTTAAATTTTCTAATTAGAATAGAAATAAAATTCAGAAAAATTAGAAACTGGGCATGGCTGATATAGGACTTATGGCATAAACATTTTTTTCCTAATAACTTTATCCAGGGAGAAAACAGTCGACTACGTTTGTAAAGTTTGTATAGACAAAAGCGTAAGTAGACTTTCCTCTTAAACGTAGAATACTAAATATTATAAGACGTTGTGAGATATGCAGCTTCTATCCATAGCTTCAAAAATAAACCAAGAAATATCTTTCGTTTTTTTAATTGTAGACTATGATTTCACACGTCTTCCTGAAGAAACACCGTCAAATACAAAGAAACAAAACGTCAGATCGTAGTCTGAAATTAAAAAAAAACGAAGTTTAGTGGACGGTTGTTTTTACAGTATCGACGAGTTTTATTATGGTTTTGCTTATACCATGCTAGTATTTAAGTGTTATTTTTCTTTTCATATGAGCGATATTCCTGGTTGCATCCCTTTTCTCCCAAAAAGGATGCAGTGTCCGTTAAAACCCCAAATTATTTAGGGTTGGCACAGTAATTACTGACCATACATAATGCAAATAGATTTGGCAAATAGTTACAGTCGGCCACCTACCTAAAACCAACGCTTCATGGGAGCAAGCAGTTTCTCCGCCGCCGCGAGGGGAGAACTAACCAGGTACTCTAATCTTCCCGAAATCCCTCCCCTATTACAACACCCACGGGGAGAGATGGGAGCTATTCTATGCCCGGGGCTACACGGTAACATGTTCTGTAGGTATTCGTTCAAATACATAATCTTTGGTTTATTTTGATATATCAATTTCAATTGATTGGATTTGTTTGAAGAAGACTTTCATGAAATATAGCTGATATTGCAGTCAAAATAGTTTTGACAAATACGCTCGGTTCAAACTAGTTATTACCGGTTTTTTCCAGCCAAAACCAGTTTCGACTCCAACATCTATACTTCACGGCTAGAATCAAACCCAGTTCACCCACAAATCTAAAGGTTGCCTGGAAGAGATCGCTTTAAGCGATAAGGCCGCCCATTGTACCTCTTCTAAAATTAGCTGAAAGTTTTTGTTTATGTAATGTGTTTTGTAAATTTTTAGTGCAAAACAGTTTTTATCTAATCTAATCTGATCTAAATCTGCAGAGATTGTCAAATCGAAACTAGAATTGGAGCTAAATATTTTTATGACTTAATGGGTTCCAGTGGCTTTTTATGAAGCCATGAGTTTTTTATGAACTATCGGTTTTGCATAGAGCTTTACGTCGGGTTTTGTTATCCATCGACGCGTATAAAACGAATGGGGGACACATTTCCAGTCATTTACAGCAAGACGATATCATCTTGAATACTATATCTTTAAATATATAACCAGCCTCCGACCCAAAGATATAAACTTCAGCCCTTATTGGGAAAGTCTACCTACCTACTCTTTTCTCCATACAAACTTTGCAAACGTAGTCGACTGTTTCCTCCTTGGATAAAGACTTTAGAGAAAATATACATATCCTGAGTTCGTTGCATACAACCTATATTAGCCATGACCAATATGACCATGCCTCTACGTTTAGATTTTTTTCATATGCTGTTCTTTCTATATTTTTATTTCTTTTAAAACAAAAACGCCCCTACGTTTTGGTTGGCCATGGCAGATAACTATAGGTTTTATGGCATAAACATCTTTGCTCTAACGTCTTTATCCAGGGAGGAAACAGTCGAATAACATTGTATGGAGAACGAGTTTTTTCGTTAGGTTTCTTTTAGTTATTAGTAGACTTTGCAAATTTGTTTTTGGTCCCTTTATTCACCATAAAACTTAAGCAAAAAAAACCGACCAAGTGCGAGTCAGACTTGCGCACGAAGAGTTCCGTATCACTATCACATTTTAGGGTACGGAACCTTAATATGAACACTGGACCAACCAATCCATAAAAGCAAAAACCAATCCATTTTAAAAATCACGTTTGTGGTTTGGGAGCCCCCCTTAAATATTTGGTTTTAGTAATTGTAAAAATACATCATAATAATAATATTATATGATAAAATAAATAAATATTATGTAAAAATACATCATAATAATAATATTATGATGTATTTTTGAAGCCGCTAGTCACTTGAAATTTTCACATATTATATGAAAATTACATAGCCTAGTGACTAGTGACAGATGGAAAGACAGATAGCTGAGTCTCGATAATAGGGCCCCGATTTCACCATTTGGGTACGGAACCCTAAGAAACAAATTAAATCGTTTGCCTAAATCTGTCAAACACATACCCAGCGTATTTTAACTGAACAAAAAAATCTATTTCCAATAACTATGACTAACTATAGTACCTACGCTGAACTTTTTTTTACGTTCAAACAATATACAGATGGCTTCAGGATGTGTCTGAAGTAAGACGAACTTTCGAATTAGTTTCCTAAGAGTCACCGCAGGCTATGGATAACCTGTCGACAGATGAGCAAGATTAGTGAACTGTAATATTAGGTAACTACTCCTGTTAATAATAAAATAAATATCCGCAGGGCACCTTGAGGCGAGGTGTCTGGGAGTAGCGACCCCGCGGCTTCCAGAGTGCTCCAAGGGGAAGCCACAGTTTCTCACCTCCGGCTTGTCTTAGTTGGTTGGTTGGAGTGAACATTGGCTTGCCTTCACCGGCCGGTCAGAGTGGTGTCGCGAAAGCAGAAATGCTCGGAGGATGGACACCCCATGTCAGTAATAGTAATGAGTTGGCCTGCTCACTGACATACCAGTGATAACTTGAAATCCAGGGAGGTGTCTTCATATCTCCTATCTCCATCCTTCAGCCTCTCACGTCCCTGTTGCTCCCTTGCTGTAATTTTCTCTGCTGATTAGGGTGGCCTAGTTTGTGAATTGGTGTGTTTCGTCTGCCATTTTTGTGTGTTTATTGAGTATTGTTTATTGAGTAATGAGTTGGCTTGCTCACTGACATACCAGTGATAACTTGAAATCCAGGGAGGTGTCTTCATATCTTCATATCTCTTATCTCCATCCTTCAGCCTCTCACGTCCCTGTTGCTCCCTTGCTGTAATTTGCTCTGCTGATTAGGGTGGCCTAGTTTGTGAATTGGTGTGTCTTCGTCTGCCATTTTTGTGTGTTTATTGGACATTGTTACGGCAGGCGCCATAATCCTCGTATTTTCCCTAGAAGCCAATCTACTACCTTCACAACAAAATCGCCCAAGTAGTTTTAATACTAAATTTCTCAACAGTTCTATCCGATCCATTGATTGTCCTTGACTGCATTTTATAGTGCAGACAAGAATAATCGCCAGCATGTTGTCATAGTTTACTCATCGGTTACTGCGATACAAGCTGTGCTTAGTGTAGAACTGATTTATTATGTAATTTGAGATATGTTTAATAAGTTTCATAATAATAAATAAATATTGTATTGTATTGTATACTTCATAGTTTGTGAGTAAAATTGTTATTAAAAAGAGCTTCTACGTGTTGGCTTCAGCTCGACGCACGCCTTCCGTTGGGAAGGCGTTGGGAGGTCCAGGGCTCCATAACCTCGTTATACTGGATGTAAGTTTGTGTGTTCTTTCCCTGTTTCTAGCTGTTTAGGGTCACCAGATAGATGGATAGATAGATGAACGCTTTATTTGCACAACTTAAAGTACAATACAGTTTTATTACAATACATAAAGTATAGAAACACAAAAGCTTAAAAATAGAACGTTGCACAAATGGGCGACCTTATCACTATAAGCGATTTCTTCCAGACAACCTTAGGGTGGAGATGAACTGTTTACCAGGTTTGTTTTACACCCATACTTCAGCTCCTGTAAGCAGTCATCTTCATCGGAAATGTCTCTTATCTCTTTCTCACCTCAAACAGTCCACCCGATGTCATCTGAAGTTTCGACACAGAAAATCGATAGTCTGCAGGACTTCAACACCAACTTTGTTTTGAGTAAAAACACGTTTGGTAGTGATTGTAAACTTGTCCCAAGTTTCATAACAAGTTTCATGCGGTTTAAACTGGATTTTCTCAAGATATATAGTGCTAAGCGGTTTCTGTAATTTAAGGTCTGTTGCGTGATTTGATTATTCTAAATAACTTGCTGGAGGAACTGAAATTCATTTTACGTGGTCTTATCTTATTTCATTTCTGAGAAACTTACGGATCATCCTTCTTACCCACTCATAAATGTAATCTACCCATTTTGTTTTAGTAAAAGTTATGTAGTATAGATACGAAGTTTTTCTATTCAGTATGCCGTTTAATTTAATAATGTTAAAAGATGTCCTGGTAAAGACATATCTCTTATAAGAACCAGCACTGCAACGTCCCGCTGTTTCACCCGTATCATTCCCGATCCCCTAAGACTTCCCACAAACGTTTTATACCTAACCGACACATCATCAAAAACGCACCTTCGAAATTTCATATTTTAAGGACCAGCAGTTTAGGCTATGCGTTCATATTTAGTTCAGTCTGTCAATAAATCAATCAGTCAGAACTTTGAAATTTATAATATGAAAAATAAAAAAATCGAGTCTGTATGCGGATTCAATAAGATATTCAGACTTCTTATAAAAAAAAAAATATATATATGACTACTATTTGACTACCTATCACGCTGCATCAAAACTTTAGACAAAATAAAAAGTGATTTATTATCCACACCTCGGAGATGTAATTTTTAGAAAACACCATCTATACAGTGTGTTTCGACGAGGGGATATTAAGCCGAAAGGGGGTTGTTCTAGAGGTCTAGGCGAACAACTTTTATTCTACGATTTTTGAAAATTCGAACTATTTTTTCGAAAATTTTAAAGTTGTATCACTAAAAAAAACAGCTGTTTTTGTAAAAAAAAAGGCAATTAATGTTTAGATTGTAGTGGTCCAAACTAAATAAAAGGGCACCATAAGGCCAATGACCTCAAACTCTAAAAAACAGCTGATTTTCATGCAAACTTTAAACTCAAAATTGTCGAAAACTACTTCGAATTTCCAAAACTTGTAGAACAAAAGTTGTTCGTCTAGACCTCTAGAACAACCCCCTTTCGGCTTAATACCCCCTCGTCGAAACACCCTGTATATATTATTATACTAAAGAGGAAATATTTGTTTGTTTGTTTGTAACGAATAGACTCCAAGACTACTGGGCCGATTTTAAAATACTTTCAGGCTATAATAATTTATGCGTTTGAAACCGCGGGACACAGTTAGTTTAAGGATAAAACTTTAACTCGGTACCTATGTAATATCTTTCCACAGTTTTCAATAAACTTTATCTTAAAGAAGTTATTTATGCAAATGAATGCGCTCCAGATTTTCCACCTTCCTTAAAACGTTCGTATCCGACTACATTTTTAACGAATACTCTCATAGACATTGCAGTAGAAACCCATTATCATACGTATTGAACCACTTAGCCATTAGACTGAGAACTTGTTGAATATTGTACCTACTCGGGGCTCGATTCTACGGTAGCCAAGATGATACAGAAAGGTTAAAAAACCGGACAAGTGCGAGCGGGATTCGTACCATTATCACAATTGGGTACTGAACCCTAAACGAACCAACTAATGCGTGGACATAACGCGTATGTTAAATTTTATTTTACCACTGGCGCCAGTCTATCACTTCATCACTAGATGGCGACAATAAAAATAAAAAAATAAATAAAGGTCATAGCCCACTTACACGACTCCGCTCCCACCCGGCAAAAATAATATAATTCAAATATGGGCTTTAAATATTGCTCTTTAGGTATATTTTACATTGGCATCATAAATTAGCAGACAGCTCGCTTTCAGCGAGCTTACCGCCGTCAGACTGCTCGGGAGTTGACGCCTCGCTGGCCGCACGCTTACTGCTAGCAGTCGCCGCGCGCGACGCGACGTCGTCGCGGAGTGTTGCCAACCGTACGATTTAAATCGTACGGTACGGTAAAGGCGGATGGACAGCTGGCTGTCTGCTAGCTGTCGCCGCGTAGACTGCGAGCAGTCGTCTTAGTTTAGGGCAGTGTTGGATGGGAGCGGTGTTGGAGCAGAGTCGTTTAAGTGTGCTATGACCTTAAGCCTCCTTCAATATTTGTTTTTTTGTTATTTGTTATAGCGGCTACAGAAATACATAATTTGTGAAAATTTCAACAGTCTAGCTATCACGGTTCATAAGATACAGCCTGGTGACAGACGGACAGATCGACAGCGGAGTCTCAGAAATAGGGCCCCGTTTTTTACTTTTTCGGTACGGAAACCTAAAAACTGGTGTGATCGTGGAACATGAACAAAGCTAAGGAATGCGAACAATACTGCTAAGGAGGCTTCATTAGTGCGTTTCGTCGAGGGCGACGCAGCGTCAATAGTTCCTTTGTGGAATTGTGACTACCACAGAATAGTTGATAGTCAGAAAGGAATACGCGACACGAGGCTCATTGTGGTACCGTACGTGCGTGGATTCTTTACAGAACTCTAAGGTTTGATGTTTTCAAGCAGTTTGCTGGTTTGCCGCACGAAAAAATAATTAATACGTTCCTCATATTCAATTTTGTTGCTTGAGCTCACTTGGGGTAGTTGGTTAGCGCGCCAAGGGTTCAAGTTCCGGAGGGCGCATTCTATTTTTTTTATTATAAAATAATCTACAAGACGTTTCATGACGATGATGCCAAGAGCTAACTAGGAAATACTTTTTGGACTCTTATCAACAATATAAATTTACGCACCTCACCCTTAATCATTCGTGTGATCCTCTCCATACCGAGGTTGCCTGGAAGAGACCACTCTCAGTGGTAAGGCCGCCTATTGTGCCACTATAGATTAAGATTTTTTGTACTTTATTTTATTGTAATTTATTTTTGGTGAGAACAATAAAACGTTCTATCTATCTAAATGCGAAAGTAACTCTGTCTGTCTATCCGTTATTTAAACTTTCACGCCTAAACCGCTGATGAGCCGATATTGATAAATGTAGGTATCGCTATTACCGACCTTGCTGAAGGATTATTTGATCAAATTTAGCCAATTAAACGACTTTCAAACTTGTTTAGAGTTCATCTTGTCATCCAGATATTTCGTCGGGATCGGAATAGGCAGGTTAAACCGTGGGCCGCAGCTTATAGATTCAAAATACTCTCTAACTAATGATTGGAAATAGCTTATTTGAACTCCAACAGAATCAAGCCCCCTAGTCCAGTGAGAATACCTACTGACCAGCATTGATTAAAAGATAATGAGGACTAGGCATTGGGATAAATTTGTGTTCGCCAACAACCGCAGTTCCGGAATTGTTTATGCATTGTTATCAAATTTGCAACTTAATGGTGGTCCTTGACGTTGCAACCACTGAATTGATTGCGATAAAACTGGGTAAGATAAGTATAGAAATATTTTATAGAAACAATACTTCTGCAAAAACACAACGCACGATAGACGCAGGGCTCGATTCGAACCCGCATCTTACTCAATCCGGGAGCACGACTTGACCAATTAGCCCAGTGTAGGCTTAATCACTTAAAATAGAATATTAACATAGGTATAGTTTTTAATATGACGGCGGCGCCGCAGTAAATCATCAGGTTGACTGATAATGAGAGAGCCGGCTGCAGAATCATCTACCTCATCAGTAAACGGTAAAGGATCTACAGGCTATCTGTAGATCGTTTACCGACACTAAGACACTATTTTTGTAAAAAACTCGATATTTTTGACGAAGCGACTAAGTTAACTTGAGACGTTTTGTCAAAGAAATTGCTCTTGACGAATCGCTTTGTATTTCCGCCATCACGTCTTAACATAATCGAGTTGAATCCTATTTAGTAACATTATAAATTAAGCGATGGAATAGTTATTTTGTGAATAACTTTCGCCCAACACAACACCCATTTTGTTAACTAAACTACGTTAATTGTTAACGGACACTATTATTTTATTTCCAGCGCCAACTTTGTTCTAAAGTAAGGCCCGTATTAATAAACCGAACTCAATATCGATCTTGAGTGCGTATCAATTGAGTAACTCTTGAGATGCGGTCACCATCTTAAGTTAGGCATTCATTAATAGTTAAAACTCAAACCCTACTCAACTGATATCGCTCTTGAGCTTCGAGAGTGATCTTGAGAGCGACCTTGAATGAAAGTAAACGTTTTATTCTTGCACTATGGTAGGTAGTTTTTTTTTTGCATTTTAAATTTCTTAAGTTAAAAAGTTTTGTTAGTATGGTACCTAGTTTACTCGTATTTTACTGTCATTTTTTTATTGTGAATATATTTAACAAAATGTAACTTAATTAAATCAATATTTGCTTAGGTGAGTTTAGCTAGCTAACTTAATTAAATCAATATTTGCTAGGTGAGTTTAGCTAGCTTAGTTTTGCTTAGCTAAGCTAAGCTAAGCTTTTGTTTAGCTTCGCTAAACAAAATTAAGCTAGCTAGACAAAACTAGGCTAGCTAAACTAAGCTAAGCTAAGCTAGCTAAACCAAGCTAAGCTAAGCTAGCTAAGCTAGCTAAACTAAGCTAACTAAACTAACTAAACTAAACTAGCTAAAATAAGCTAAGCTATCTAAACTAAGTTAAGCTAGCTAAGCTAAGCTAGCTAAACTAAGCCAAGCTTAGCTAAGCTGGCTAAGCTAAGTTAGCTAAGCTAAGCTAGCTAAGCTAGCTAATTCGAAAACCTTGTGGCCATATAACTTCTTCATGACGCCCTAAAAATCAAGTTATTAAATAATAATTCAAAAAAACATAACTAAACAAAACAAAGACAAAAAATCACCAAAACTAAAATAACCCATCCCCAAAATATCATCATAATAATTGATATCTCCATGTTTCTGAATTACAAAAACACCGAAACAGCTACTTAAGTCACGTACCACCCACGATCGAACTTGAGTACACGAAACTGCATCTTGAGAGACATCTTGAGTGCTGAGTTTGATTTATTAATACGGTTTGACTCAAGTGATACGTCACTCTTTAATCACATCTTAAGATAGGTTTATAAATCAGCGCAACAACTCAATAGCAAACTCAAGATTGATATCGAACTTGAGTTCGGTCTATTAATACGGGCCTAAGAGTTCTGGTAAAAGCCATCCTAGCTCTTCAAATACATTGTTGGTAAACTAAACTTTATTTCTTAATGTGTTTGAAAAACTTGTCGTTCATTTTCAGAGAATCACTCGAAATGAATAAATAATGAAAGACAAATGAACTATCTAATATCGCCCTTAGCTTTGTAAAAGAAAAAGTAAGTCAATGCATAGGTACACTGCAATAATTCTGTACCATATACCTATAACCAATACAATACAATAATGCACAACGTGAAGTGAAGTGTCATATCAGAAAACACAATAGTCTATGTGCTTTGAATTATATCTTGTTGTACAATGTCCTACATGTGCAATGTGCATCGGAATCGTGTGCTCGGGAATATTATATGTTTAGACTACATACGGTTTACAATACGAGTAATATTAGACGCTATTTTAGGCTGGCTTGTATGATATTGTGTTTAGGATATATTTTAGCTAAAAAAACAGGTAGACTACATACGGTTTACAATAATATTAGACGCTATTTTAGGCTGGCTTGTATGAAATTGTGTTTTGGATATATTTTACCTAAAAATAATAGATTTTTTTATGTTTTTGGAATGTTGGATATAAATTTAATTCGCGTGGTGGCTTTTTAGCGTTGTTTCAATGCTCAATGTTTCAAGACCTTTACAGGTCTCCACTTCAGGATTAGTAATTATAGTAAGGAATGAACACCAAACGATTTAATCCTAAAAATAAATATAATTTCTATTGATAATATTTTACTAGGTACGGTAGTAGGTAGGTACTACCTATAGAATAAATATGAATTCTATTAAAATTATAAGGTGTATTCTGATTGCAGTCAATTTTGACTCTAACAGTAGGTGAGCCACACCACCACATTTAAAGAAAGAATACAAAAAAACTGCATTTTAACTATAGGTAGTCTACTTTAGTCTAGACTGTTGAATTCGCAAAGAATCCCAGGAGAGTAAAACACGCAGTATTAAAGAACTAAAAAGTCAAGGAACTCATTTCAGAGAGAGAACGTAATCATTTTATTCTTCACGACACGTGAGAAAGAATCTTCTAAAACCTTTACTGAAAACCGTAAAAGAGTCATGTTGGCACTTTTTTACGTGAAAATATACGAATATTTAAAATGTGACTTGTATTTGGGTTTTATATCTTTTGTTACATAAGATAAATGAGGTTTTGACTACTATCTCACCAGATGATAAGTGATGATTATGGTCTAAGATGTAGCAAGTTCATCTAGAAGAAAGTAGACGGCAGTAGAACAAGATCCGACCCGTCTTCCTTTGTGGCTACACCGGTCAACGTATCGGAACACGGACGAGTCCGTCTACGTTTACTAAACGTAAATTATAATATTGAGCTCCTCCATGCTTTGGAAGGCAAGTTGAGCAGTTTGTCCCGGTTGTTATCTCTGATAGCAGTCGTTGCGCCAAGTTAGAGGCCTTAGGACGACCTGACAACTCTGACACTAGGTGAGACACACCGCTAAAACGAATACAAGAAGAAGACCTTCACGTATTTTTCCCGTTGGCTCCACCTCATCCCTGCGACTGCGATGCAGATGAGCGATTCTGGTGGGCGATTCTCGCGCGCGTGAGATAAAATAAATAAATAATGCACGACGTTACACACAGCGCAATCTAGCCCCAAACTAAGCACTAGGCTTGTACCTACTATGGGTACTAGACAACGGATATACTACATATTATACTTTTTTTTTTGTAAATACATACATATGATACATAGAAAACACATAGATTAATGTCTATTAGAGATAATATGTCGAAAAACAACGCGGAAAAATGTGTTTTCGATGGACAATGGACATTACCATTTTCGCCACGTTTTTTCGACATATCTCTAATAAACATTAAATCTCACGCGCGCGAGACTCGCCCTCCTAGTTTGTTTGTTTTTTTTTTGGAAACGGATTAACATTGGAACCTTTACAGCTAAATCTTGGCCAAAAGCACAGAAACTGGCGCAATCGGGCTTTGATAGAGTTACTGCGTGGTTGGGGGCTCACTCACTGACACTGAATGCCTCTAAAACAAAATTTATATCCTTCTCCATACGTAACAATACCCAACCTTCTCCTTTTACCTTAATAGCTCATTCTTGTTACAACCCTAGTCTTTGCGATCATTCTTGTCCACCTATTGAACCTACCCCATCAATAAAATACTTAGGAGTTATCGTAGACCAGAACTTAAATTTCAAACAACACATAAACTATCTGTGCTCGAGAGTTCGGAAATTGATATTCATTTTCAAGACTCTAAGACATGTGGCTCCTACACGAATAGTCAAGAGTACATACTTTGCGCTATGTCAATCGATAATTTCCTATTGCATTACCTCCTGGGGAGGTACTCCAAAAACCTTCTTCTTAAATCTTGAAAGGGCTCAGAGAGCACTCCTCAAGGTCAGCACTTTCAAACCCAGATTGTTTCCAACACAGCGGCTATACCAAGACTGTAAGGTGCTCACAGTACGTCAACTTTATATCCTATATTCCGTACAACGTATGTAAGCTGACAAAATGTAAGTTGTCCTTTACCCAACATTTTCAATATTTCCTCGGCCCATACCTCTACAACAACATAAACAAAGTTTTGTCCCATCACTCTTTGCCTCATTCGCGGTGTAAAATCCAACTAACCAATTGGCTTATGCAAAAATCATATGAGGAGACTGAAGAACTATTGTCTATTCTCACCTAATTACTCCTCTTTATTATATATGTCTACTTATATAATATACATGTATCTTTATACCCACATAATCAACACCAATTATACAATTATACCGATATCTAATTATAACACTTGAATCATATACAAATAAATTCATGACCACTTTATTTGTCCATAATTTATATCATATAATATGTACTGTACCTATATTATACTTTTATGATTTATTATATTTATATTATTTGTTATAAAACTTCCGATAAAGCTTAAACTACAGTGTGAAATCTTTCTTATTTCTTTATTTTTTATATGTTTGTAAGATTGTTTTTAGTTATACCTACTTAGATTATTGCCATCTGTACGTATCTATACCTATATGTAAACCTATAATTTAAGGACCGACAAGGAAAGGGACTGTAGCCCTTAACACAGGTTATTTTGAAATAACCTAGCTAGGGCTCAGCTTAGACCTAAATTTAAGACATTAAGCCTTAATGTACCTACTTATAGCGCATAACATAAAATGTATACTCAACTGTACTTTTTAATGGCAAATAAACATTTTTATTATTTATTATTATTTATTTAAATTTAGCTTAATGCTCTTTAGGAACCAACTTTCTACCTGAATAGCCCTAACTGCGGCAAAACCGCTGGGTATTACTAAATAATAGATAATAATTAATCAAACCACAGAAATAAATGGTTAAATTGAAATTCACTAATACGAGTATTAAGTGAAAATTAATTACAATTTTGCGGTGGGTCTCTCGACTGGAAATGGATGAAAATTAGTGATGATTCGCTAAAGTGTCTATTTACAATTGTGTCCAACTGCGTCCCGCGATTTCATCTGCATTCAATCAGTGGAAATATTGGGGTATGTAACTTACAATTAATTAGGTAGGTACTATTACTACTAATTATTAATTGAAATCAACAAAATGGAGTATTAACTCCATTTTGTTAATTTCAATCCCTCGGTTTGTACTTTATTTGATGTAATTTATTGCATAAAGTTATTCTTAGAAAAAGTCCTAAAATTATACTAAGTAGGTAGTAAATATGTACCTAATAATAAAAGCGCACAGAAATATCTTCAAACCGTTTAACTTATTTGGTTACTGGCACTGAAATTTACACTTCAATTCAACAAAAGTGTAAATTTCAGTGGTAGACTAATGGCGATCAATGGGATCATGATCCCCACTAAAAGGAGCAGTGAGAATTTTACCAATTTTCAAAACACAAATTAGCCAAATCTCCACTTTCCTTGATAATGCTGGTTGGTGGGGATCATGCCTATAAAAATGAGTTAGGTAGCGAATGGAGCGAAGGTGGCGAACAAAAGACGATCGATACGAAAACAAAAGACAACCTAGGTGAAAACCGTCTAGGTGATCGTCTTTTGTTTTCAGTTTTGTTCGTCTGTACGAACAAAACTGAAAACAAAAGACGATCATAACTGAAAACAAAAGACGATCGAAACGAAAACAAAAGACAATCCCCACCTTTTAGTGGGGATCATGCCAATAAATCAATCAATCTAGTGAGTTTACCTGTTGTATTAGGCGCTTCTGCGTCGATACAGAGGTACGATGGTTTGACGTGTGAAAAGTGCATGATACAATACAAGGCACAAATATTCCTTAGCCAATCTTAGTGTAGTAGGTACCTACTTGTGGATTTATTCATGAATGTAAAAGTATGTATAAAAAGCCGGGGATCTCACGTTATCGGGGTGATCTAATTAGAAATGCATTATCGAAAATCATCCCGTGATGGGATTCGAACCCATGCCCCTTAGTTGCCAGGCGGGCAGTTCCGTAGGAAACAAATATCTTGCAACGGCCGGAGGCGCCCGCGCCGTAGCAGCAGCCTGGCTTTAGCAGATTGGGAAAACCTGGCTTAACATAACCTCATTAATGGGAAGTCGAAGATCGTGCTAAGAGAGACGTAAGAGCAGGAAAGCGGACCCCGGGATCCGAAAGGGACGCAACTGGGAAGTCAGAAGTGGGACTGGGAGTTGTATAATGTATATGTTTTTCTATTTATTGCATTTTAATGTTTTTGGTGTTGCATTAAAGAATTAATCTATCTATCTATCTGAGAACAGCTCGGATGATGATGACGACGATGACAATATCAATATAGGAGAACTAAAAGATTTTACACTAAAGCTGAAACATTTTAAAGTCAGGTACGTTTGAGCCACTTGAAAAAGGCGATGAACTATCGCGTAAAGGAGTTTCGTACGTGACTTCTTTCTGGCCGGGCTGATTTAGAACGTGTAACTTCTACTAGGTAGGTATACTTATGAAATGACTTTTATGAAGACTATAAAGAAACTTAATATGGATAGGTACAAAGTTTTTTTTAATATAAAATCCTAAGTGGGTTGTGTGTTTTTAGATGTGATAGTGTTTTTTTACAAACTTATTTCAGCAGACAGACAGAGTTACTTTCACGCTTATAATGTTAGTAAGGATTATAGTTCCTATAGATTGTTGCTTCGGTTCCACTATAGTTTTAAATATGCGACAATATAAATCACATGATGACTGCAAAAAAAACCCCACGAGTTTCTTGTGTCTTCTTCTAATTGGAGATCACGTTCCGAAGACACACTAGATTACTAACGATTCAAAACTATCACGAAAGTATCTTATTATTTTAATAAACATATTTTGGATTTTCAGTTTGCTTTCTCCGTTTCTCCCGCATAAGTCTCGATCCGGACTTTTAAAAAATCCGTTCTTAAGAAATGCCTCGATAATCAACGCCGTCAAATCGCCAAGATTTCACACAATAATCAATAGCCATTATTAAATGAGTTCAAATCTTATTAATAGGTATTCTGAAAAAGCTTTTAATTCTTATATTCCATTGAACCTTAAGAGAATGGATGATGGCAGAGCGGGGAAGATCATCTCAAAATGGACTCCTCAACAAAACGTCCAAGGGGCCGACCTAGGAAGCGCTGGAGGAAGACCTGCGGCGAATGGGGAAGCTTACATCCTGGAGGAAGACTGCGACTGATCAGACGAAATGGAGAAAGATTGTGGAGGAGGCATAAAGGGTTGTAGCGCTGCCCGAAGTAAGTTGGTAAGTCTTATATTCCATTGAACATTTTCATCTCCTACGTATGAATAGCTACACGTAAATCTCACAATATTAAATATTAAAAGCATTGCAGCCTTAATAATTTTAACTCGTTTGTTCAGCTAAACAATGATAAAGCATTATGCTTGGCTTGTTGGGCCGACAAAAGTCGACGGCACTAAAGCTGCCACGACACGAGCAGTCGAACAAGAAAGTCATCAAGCCACAAGGAGCTGCAAGAAACTGCCTATATACCTACGCGAAAAGACACATTTGTACGCTGAGATATCATATTGCCGGTGAAGATGGGCATAATGATTATGATGATCCTTTAATAATAGTGGTGGGTGGTGGTCAACTTAATTCATCGTTTGAGGTTTCAATTACCTAATTCATTTTTCTTCGGTTTTCACGATATTGATTTGTTTTTTTTTTTTTTTCGATTTTTAAATCTATCCATCCATATGAAATTCAAAGTCCTGAATGAGGTCAATTTGGGTTCTGCGTTGATACGTAGGTGTATATCAACGCAGAGCTCAAACAACTAGATAGGTAGGTCCATGAAATTTGGAGAGTGTTTTCTGTGTGGTGTGTAGGTAGGTTACCCACTAAGAAGTTTTAGGCAAATCCTCCGGGATCGGGGCTAACGCGAGTGAAACCACGGGTCGCTGCATAATGAAAACAATGCCATTAAAATAAAAAAAAACAGAGTTTCATTCCATACATCAAGCATTGCTTGTTAATTGACACGATCATGTTATTCACTCTCGCTGCACGACTCAACTATTGATTCGTACCATAGCGTTTAAACTTGATCAGTCCTACTCGAGGCTTGACGTGATTTTAACCGTGCCTGAACCTTTATAAAGCTCCAGAAACAACACAGCACAGCCTCTGCTCGACACCCCAATATCTACAATGCCGACACGTAACAAAAGCTATTGTATTGACGCCTGGTATAAAGACGAATAAATTTCTTGTACCCCACAAAGTCGTTTAAGACTAAATTAATTTTATTATCAATTTCGGTCCATTTACTCAGCTTACAGAATATTAAGGGCTGTTTTGGAAACTTGAATTGATTAGGCGTGCTATCTAAACTTTGGCCGGGGTGCCATTTAGTTTTGAGTAAAATGGTCTTTTGATATCGTTTTTTATGGCATACATTTAGCTCATTAATTGTAATAGGAAATTGAAGTAGTCAATTGTATCGTTTTTATGTCAACGATACAAGATAATATTATATCGGTCAAGTATCTTTTAAATACACGCTCAAAAATGGCTTAGTAAATAGGTACGTATACGCTTTGCATCAAACGGAAATCTTAGTTAGATGAAAAGCGTACAAAATTAAGATTATTTATTAACTATTTTTAACCCCCGACGGAAAAAAGGGGTCTTACATTGATCTTAAAATGGGGTCTTAAAAGTTAGAGGTATAAAAATATTTTTATTTCAATGCTTAGGTATTTTCAAAATCCGTAGAACGAAATTTCCTAGACATGTAGAACAATCCCATTAACGATATTTATTTCATAAAGGCAATTACAAACAAATAGGCATACAGTACAAAATTGATTATCTAAATAAAAAAAAAACAAATAATACAAGTTTATTTTTTTGTCCATATGTATTTTTTTATGTACCTACCCAATCATTTATTATTTTAGAATTAGTGTCAGATTTTGTTAATTCCATAGTATAGATACGGTCACCCGAATACTACAATCACTAAAATGGAAATTGTTTTCTGGCACCTCACGACACAGACTATGTCTAGTGTGGGGGCCGCTGATATTCGATTGTTTGTAACTAGGTTTTATCTATTCTTCTAATATAAAATTTCCATGTCACAGTGTTAGTTACCGTACTCCTCCGAAACGGCTTGACCGATTTTTATGAGATTTTGTATACGTATTCAGTAGGTCTGAGAATCGGCTACTATTATATCTATAATTTATAAGGCAAAACAACGTTTGCCGGGTCAGCTGGTTGGTTAATAAATATATTTCATTTTCATTTTTTCATTTTCAAATAATAACAAAAACAACACCAAAACTAAAATAGACCATCCCCGAGCGTTCCAGGATTACTACGGTTCTTTCGAGACGACAACGATACGATAATTCCAGCCGATACGATGATTCTACTATCACACTGTGATAGTAGGGTGACAGTAGAATCATCGTATCGGATGAAATTATCGTATCGTTGTCGTGTCGATGGTAAACCTGCCCAATATGCTATCCTATTTCAGCTTTTATTACCCTTACTTTAACACATGGTACAAGTAACTTTTGGCTTCATCATTTTCAACAATATTATTATATCAAGACGTAATTTCCGAAATAATTTCGGCAACAGGAAGATGTGTAGGACGATAATCTTTTTTAGACGTAACACGAATAATAATGTATCCGATCCGCCGGCTGTGGTGTGGTGAGATAAATTATGCGTGTGGCGTTCGATTCTCGCCTCAGAACAAACATTTATTATTAGAAATTTTTAAACGTTTATTTTTAAAAATATTTTTTTGATGTATTCGTACATAGAAATAAATAAACAAAAGTAATTTACTTAGATAAATAAATAAATATTGCAGGTCGTTACACAGCGCATTCTAGCCCCAACTTAGGCAACTAGGCTATAGTATAGGTACTAGATAATACATTATTAGCCTTAATAGTAAACGTAGTAAGGTCGGAGTAGTAAGAACTTACATTATATTTCAGTTCAGCTCTTTAGCTATGGCGTTTCTGCCAGCATTTAATGGCAATTTGGGCCAATATCACGTGAATATAACACTTTGTGACATTTAGAATTTTACAATGCGGGAAGGAATGCACAAAGAAAATAGTGGCGAATTTTTTTGCAACTCCATGTGCACGGAATTCAAACACGGAATTATCGCGTTGCAAACAGATGCTCTGTTTGCAACGCGATAATTCCGTGTTCGGCATTGTTATTTTATTTTTACTACACTCGTTATCTTTCATGAAACTAAATTAATTATTATGCCACCAAAACTAAACAATTAACATACAAATAACTAGGTTTCACGAAAATAAAAGGACCTCGCGTTCACCAAGGCGTCTCAAACAGACTCTACATTATATTTATTGACAAGACAAGAACATTTAACGTTGACAGACCCACTTTTAATTTGTCTTTGACGAGAACTTTTAACGTTGACAGGCAGAAACAAAATGTGGTAAAATTACTTCGACTTTTATCCACACTTATTAATAAGACTGTATATATTGTATATGGCTTTTAGAAAACCTCCGGAACCAGAAATAGGCATTTATGGTCCTTGTCCTTGGCGGGAATCGACCCCGCAATGTTCTGTGTTGGATCAGGGTTTTCACTCGACGCTCCACAGAGACCGTCAAATCCGAAAAACCGATCATTTTCTATTAGGTAAATTCTCTAACAAAATTTCAATTTAATACATTTGACGTATTTTGCGTAGAAATTTAATACAAAAACATATTTCTCACTATTTTTCCTTTCCTTTTCAACTCTAATACCTACCTGTCTCGCTTTAACGAAAACGTTACTTACAATTAGTGTCTTAACGCAAACGTTATTTAAGAAGCAATAACGCAGAAATGTTCAATTAAAATTAATGAAACGGAAATGACAATTAAGTATCACTTACCCCTAAATATTGAGTCGTTAGGGCACGCTATGTCTTTCAAAACAATACATTTTCCAAAGATATTTCTTCTTCTTTTAACCTCAGTTTTTGTCACTGGCTTCTGCGACTAGACATATTCGGGTCCTATTTCTTCTATTCTGTACAGAAACCACTTCGTCTGTCAACACAGTTTCGCACAACAGTATTTCACAGAACCACGTCTTAAGTTAAGGATTTTCGCGCACAAAACTTTGAAATAAGTATCGTCGTAAATAAACAGTTATAATTATTATAATTTAATGTCCAATTAATGGGGATTTATTGTTGAATTTTACACAACAATAAATGTAAGATCTGGCATTAGTAGCCATGTTTGATTTGAGTTTGCGTTAGTTCGCATGCGCGGTTTTCACGCATGCTCGGTTTTGCGGTCTGAAATATTCAAGCTTGGTTTCGGTATTTTTTTACTCTATTTTCAATATGTTTTTAATCTTGTTTATAAGCATGAAAACCTGGTTGCCCGGAAGAAATAACTCGCACTAAGTCCGCCTATTCGTGCAACGTTTTTGTTTTGAGCTTTTTGTGTATTTGTCTTACTTATGTAGGTACCTATGTTATTGTGTACCTATTTGTTTGTTGTGCAAATAAAGCGAACTTCTAAGTCTGAGAACTACTTGAGTCAAACATTTTTTGTTATTATCTTATCTAATACTAGCTGCGCCCCGCGGTTTCACCCGCGTAAGTCCCGATCCCGCGGGAATTATGGGATAAAAAGTAGCCTATGTGTTATTCTGGGTGTCCAGCTACCTATATTCCAAGTTTCATCGCAATCGGTTCAGTAGTTTTTGCGTGAAAGAGTAACAAACATCCAAACATCCATACAAACTTTCACATTTATAATATTAGTAGAAAGTAGGAAGTAGGATAGGAAGGATTTTGATTATTGCTAATTTTCTTACTCGACTACGGCAGAAGGAGGCCTTTTTTTTAAAGGTCGTCTACCTATGTAAAACGCGATACAAACTAAGTGGCGCGTTAACTAAGTTGTTAAATAGATTTAAAAAAAAAATTAAACATTACCTAACTATAGTTTAACTAAATAAAACACATTCTTACCAAAATAAGATAGTCCGTCTGGATTATTTTTTGGATAATTTTATTACGTGAAAGATATCTGTGCGAGATCTATGAAAAAAAATATTTTCTTTGATAACTTAACATTAAGTATTAGGTAGGGGGAATACGTAATGAAACATACGTGTTTTGAAACGGACACTATCGATCATTTTTTATGTTTTAAGGTGTTGGCACTATTGATGACCATAAACCTATGGGCCTGTGACCATTAACCCTTGTCTATGGTCATCAATGGTGCCAACACCCAAAAAACTAAAGTATTTTCGATTAAAAACTTGAAATATCGATAGTGTCCGTTTCAATGCGTATTCCCCCTATATATTATGAAAACCTACTCAATCGTACCTATTATGCTACGATAACAGCCAGCACTAAATACATAACTATATACATAGCTTGCTATTATATAGATTACAACTTTTTATTGCCGACTAGGACCTACACCACACATGCAGTCGAGATGGATAACTTACACAGGCATTTTACCCCAACATACCCACGGCCCACTAAATCCCACAGGTGAAATTAAGACAGTGAAAAATTCAGCCTAAAATCGACTCTCGCTTTTTCCAATCGTTTTAACCGAAACTGTGACACCGGCCGCGTAAACTAAAGTAACTGATGGAGGATGCCGGGGCCAAAACGGACGTAAATAAATATCTGGCGACGCTAAAAAATGGAGCTTGGTAATTCGAACGTGGGTCGGTGTTGCCCTAGCTTACCCAATATCGATAAACGGTAAATTTTCAACTTTATCTGTAAGAGATAGGAGCTAAAATACTAACTTACCGTGTAGGAAGTGAGCTTCCCATGTGCCCCTATTTGAACTATCATGTGGTCCAATAGATACTTGCTATTAATTTTTAACCACTAACTAAGGGATTTAAAAATATTTGGCCTATTAATATACAGGGTGTCCCAGAAACGAGTGTCAAGCGAAAGTCCAGAGGTAGAGGACCTTAAGGGGTACCCGAATCACCCCCATGTATGTTCCGCGATTTTTCGTAGTTTAGAAGTTATGGCCTTTTTTTCTCAATTTTCTACTAAATTGCGACCACTGATACCTATTTGGTCATACTTACTGCAATAATTGAGATAATTGGCTGATTTCTTTTCAAATGTGGGGCTGAATAATAGGGTCATGTTACCTGTTACAAAAAAAAGGCGTAACACTAACCAAACTGTTACAATATGCACACTCGGAACCAAAACAAAATAACAACGTGAGCAGCCTGACCTACATGGGACCGATTTCACATAAAATACATAACACTTTAAAAAAACACAATGTCAACGTTGCGTTTCGAACGAGCCAGACGATTCGCCGTTTATGTAACGGAAAAGATCGTTTAGAATCTTCTAAAAAATCCGGGGTATATCGTTTGGCTTGTGACGAATGTAACGCAGTTTATGTGGGTCAGACTGGTCGCAGTTTTGATACTAGATATAAGGAACATGTGGCCGCGTACAGGAATGGCCACCCGGAAAAATCACACTTCGCAAAACACATAATTGATACTGGCCATTCCTTGCGCGACACTAATAGTTATAACATTTTACATATTTGTGATAAGGGTTTAAGACTGAGTGTGTTGGAACAATTAGAAATATTGAAAAACAAAAATTCACAAAATACTCTGCTGAATGAACAAACAAACATCGTTCCATCTCCCCTGCTAAGAGCGTTGGCGAGGCGTGGTGGGGGTGCAGATGACGGCCGCACCGACGTATAGTGGTGGGGGTACAGCGTTGTTCGCTCACTCTTGTTCCAGCTGTCGGCAAGTCAACAGTGTCGTGCGAGCGGCGTCTTTACTAATTTTTGTCGCCCTCACAGTTCGGTCAGAGTCTACGTTCCTGATGATGGCTTTTTAAAGCCGAAACGCGTCGAAGCATGGTTAATGATTGGTGTCACTAACACTAAAGCATATTTCTGCCGCATGCAAAGAGCGGTGGGAGGGTGGTGCTCTTTGCAAGCTGCACACTGCACGCTGTGTTATAACACTAGTCGGGTGTCGAGACTAAAAACTAAATATTATTCTTTTACAGAGTAGTTATGGAGTTCCGAAAAGTAACGTCTAATACAATCAATTAACCAAACTGTTACAAATTAAAAAAGAATTTCATAAAGTGAGCGTTGACAAAACGCTATAAACACTTTAAAGAGCAATTAAAAGAAAAACTCGCTTATTATTTTTTTTCCAAACCAACTTCAAAAACTTCCTTACTTCATTAGCTATCTACCCTATTTATTTTTTTGGTCTATCATTAGAGGATCATATCAAAAATTTTATTTAAAAATTCTTTGGTCGAAAATTCTCTCACTCATCCCTATTACGAAGACTTCGATGTCTGACCGTCTGTCACCGGGCTGTATCTCATAAACCGTGATAGCTAGACACTTGAAATTTTTACAGAGGATGTATTACTGTGGCCGCAAATATTTAAGGGAGCTCCCATACAACAAACGTGATTTTTGACATAAAAACGCAACGATACCACGATGTATTTTACCACTAGCGCCATCTAGTGATGATTTTTGTCTTCCGCAAAAAAACTTCTGCACAAATCTTAATTAAGATTTGTACAAATAAATGTATTAAATAAATTAATAACAAATATGTTTTTTATGTTATTCGATTAGGCCGGGAGTTTCCCTTCAAGTTTAAGTAAGATGAGTGAGAGAATTTTCGACCAAAAATTTTTTAAATAAAATTTTTGATATGATCCTCTAATGATAGACCAAAAAAATAAATAGGGTAGATAGCTAATGAAGTAAGGAAGTTTTTGAAGTTGGTTTGGAAAAAAAATAATAAGCGAGTTTTTCTTTTAATTGCTCTTTAAAGTGTTTATAGCGTTTTGTCAATGCTCACTTTATGAAATTCTTTTTTAATTTGTAACAGTTTGGTTAGTGTTACGCCTTTTTTTTGGAACAGGTAACATGACCCTATTATTCAGCTCCACATTTGAAAAGAAATCAGCCAATTATCTTAATTATTGCAGTAAGTATGACCAAATAGGTATCAGTGGTCGCATTTTAGTAGAAAATTGAGAAAAAAGGCCATAACTTCTAAACTACGAAGAATCGCGGAACATACATAGGGGTAATTCGGGTACCCCTTAAGGTCATCTACCTCTGGACTTTCGCTTGACATTCGTTTCTGGGACAGCCTGTATACGTAGGTAGTAAGTAGTAGGTACCTAACAGCCGAATAAACAGAAACGTCACTTAAAATTTGAGCGTACTTAAATAATTGAGCAGCTTCTAAATTTCAAAATAGTATGGTAATTTTTGAATTTGAAAAGTGCTTAGTTGTTTAAGTAGAACTCAAATTTTGCCTATGTATGATTTAAAGTTTTTGAAAGATTTTTTTTTAAAAGCAGTAAGTATTTTATAAGTGTGGGAAACACTACGAAATAACGATAAGATGTTTGGAATGTGTTATCTTATATTGTAATTATTTTAATGTACCTAAATAGAAAATTACAAGCCGAGTTGAACTGCAAAGTTCGCCGGTAGATGTCACTACGACGCCTTACTTGCAAGAACACGAGGAAATGCTTTGCTGGGAGGCTTACCCGTGGCGTAGCGGCTATCGCACTGGAATGGAATACCAGTAACGGGGGTTCGAGTCCCGCCTGGTACTTTTTTTAAAAGCATTTTTTCAAAAAACAGATTGGTACCTATTTTGATAATGTTTAGAACTGTAGTTTCCTATGTAAAGGTTTGACTAAATAATTGTTATTCTTTCGTCAACGAGTTCCCACCAAAATTTAAGATTCTGGTGGGCGAAAATCTTTAACATAAATTATGATAATGAACGAACGGTTGATATTTTAAATGACGAAGTACAAAAGTACCTCCACCAGGTGTAAACCATTGGCTGGCCACCTGCTAACAATTATTAAACTCAGGGTAACTTTCACAGAATCCATTCAAGAATTGAAAATTTTCACGTTAAAGCTGACGAAGTAAGGTGATTGGTGAAGAAAAGTTTCTTAATTGACCATAATTTTATTTTATCATCGAACTTTGTGAAATAAAATGTATTACTATGAAGAAATAATTAGTGAAATTGTCTACTATGATAATCACCTAAGAAAATATATGTTTTATGTGATTGCGAACTCCTGTGTAGCCCATAGTATAGGGTTACCCTATTACCAAAGCTATTTGCAGGAATGGTATGGTAGGTTGAAGGTATGGTCGGTGATGACTTACCAACTGCGCCGACCCCAAATTTATATAATAACTAGCTGACCCGGCAAACGTTGTTTTGCCTTATAAATTATAGATAGTAGCCGATTCTCAGACCTACTGAATACGCATATAAAATTTGGTAAAAATCGGTAAAGCCGTTTCGGAGGAGGACGGTAACTAACATTGTGACATGGAAATTTTATATATTAGAAAGAAGATAACTCTTATCGTCTCTTATTTATTTGTTTTGATACCCTACTATAAAAAATGATCGATCGACAATACTAAGTAATTGAATAGGTAGGTAAGTACTTATAAAAAAATAACCACCGCAGGATTATCAAAATTTTACTAAGTAATATATACAAAAAGCCAATAAAATAAAATTACATTAGTATTGTATTAGAAATAAATACCTTTGCGAATCAAAATTTTAACAAAAAATGACCATATTTAAAAAAAAATTGAAACCTACTATTTATACTATATCAAACGTACCATTTTTTTATGAAAAAAAAAATGTTATTTTCGCTAAAACCAAAAAAAATGAATTCCCTCTTATCCCACTTACGGATCCAAAATGTGGGATCTATTTGAGATTAAGTTTTGGTCACTACCAATCAGAGCACGGACATGAAAATGGAGGGAGTGAGATCGGAGGAGGTGAATATGGGATCGGAGGAGTTGAATATGGGATCGGAGGATGTGAACATTGTGTGGTCGGATGACTGCAGGTTGTTTTCGGGGCGCTCCTTCACAGCGGTATGTAAATGGCCACGTCATCATTCGGCAGCTTTTCGAGGCTGTTTTAGATTCGCCGCCACCCGCTGCTGGAACGACCTTCCACCGCCTATGCGTGCTCTTAAAACAGTCGTGCAATTTAGGAAACAATTTAAATGTTTCCTTCTTGAAAAACAAAAGGTCGATACGGAAAATACATACCGTTAGGCTGTGCGCGACTGGCTTAAATATGGTAGTTTGCTGCAGGGATGGTGGGGCGTAGCTTCGATGGCTGGTTGGATCGCTTTTTTCGTCATTTATCGTCCTTCTATTCACAATAAAATGCACTTTTCGCCATTATAACCTCAAACTTATCGAGCAATGCGAGCATGGTCTGACTGTGTGACACGTCACAGTTTTCTCTTTTTTAATTTTTTTTAATTTCTTTTGCCGGTTGCAAAGTAGCCAGTGTCAGGTCACAAAAATCATAAACTGTGATGTGGTTGTGTCGTGTGTGTCCTTATTATTTTTTATTAATATTATCTCTTTTTATTATTTTTTGGTTCAATTAGTAATTTATGTATAGGTAGGTATATTTATTGTGTGTGTGTGTATGTATCCTGTGAGTTCTGTTGTTTTTCGTCCTTATTCCTATATTTTATTTCTTTTTTTTGTTTTATTTGATATTAAGTTCTTTTTTTTTTTGGTTTTGTTTTTGTTTGTTAGGAGGGCCGAGAAGAAAGGTGGGTGCAGTCGGAAGACCAGCGCTGCTGCTATGTTATTTTATACTAGCAGCAGCATTATGCTGAGGCTGCGCCTATTCGGGCAGCGCACTACTCTCTACGTACCTATGTTTTGTTATTTACCTTTATTGTATCCAGTTATTTACTTTTATATTTTTTTTATTGTTATGTAGTTGTGTGCTTGTCTGAATAAATCAATTTTCTTTCTTCTTTCTTTCTTTCTAACATGGGACCGGAGAAGGTGAATATGGGATCGGAGGAGAACATGGGATCGGAGGAGGTGAATATGGGATCGGAGGAGGTGAATATGGGATCGGAGTATGTGAACATGGGACCGGAGGAGGTGAATATGGGATCGGAGGAGAACATGAGATCGGAGGAGGTGAATATGGGATCGGATGAGGTGAATATGGGATCGGAGGGGGTGAACATGGGCACAGAGGAGCATGGCCGGAGTTACACGGCTAAAATGGGTTCGCACGGGGGAGCGTGTTTTTCCCTGGATAGCATGGGAAGGCACCGCCCTGGCGGTATGGTGCCGCCGCTGCTGTGCTCAGCACTGCTGAAATATTAAAATAAAAATAAAAAAAATACAGGGGAACCCGCAATAAAGCGGACGTGTTTTGAATTTGAAACGGACACTATCGAAAATATTTTACGTTTTTTGGGTGTTGGCACCATTGATGACCATTGACCATCATATAAAATATTTTCGATAGTCTCCGTTTCAAAACACGTCCATTTCGTTGTGGATTCCCCCTACCTATATACATCTAATATATTAGATACTATATTTATATAACGACAGTGGGTACTAAACATATATTAGTGAAATCTATATCTATACTAATATTATAATAAAGAGGAAAGATTTGTAATTGTGTGTGTGTGTGTGTGTGTCGTATGTTTGTAATGAATAAACTCAAAAAATACTGAACCGATTTCAAAAATTCTTAACTTAATTTCTATAAAGTTCTTAGCGTAACATAGACTACTGTTTTTGATTATAGCCTGCATATTTTGATCTCGATATTCCCACGGGATCGGAACTTACGCAGGTGAAACCGCGGGGTGCAGCTAGTATTACATAAATGCACTTGATCCAATAATATTAGATAAGTGCACTTAATCCAATAATTATTACATCAATATTAGACAATAATAAATAGAACTTACCAAGTAGAAAGAGACCGTAAAAGCGCATTGTCTGAGTCGTTGTCACAAAAATACAACGCGGAAAACGTTGTACGTACTTATTTATATGATTTAAAAGTGCTTTATTTTCAATAATTTCTAGATATGGTTTTGAAGACTTAAAATTAAATATTTATAATTTTATAGCGGGTACTCGTTAATAACCAAGGTCACTCACTCAGCTGTAATCGTAACCGTTGCATGTACTGAAATAAACATAAGTATAACTTCGTTTTTAGGGTTCCGTACCCAAAGGGTAAAAACGGGACCCTATTACTGAGACTTCGGTGTCTGTCATTTGGCGCTTGTAGGTAAGATTTTGCCTTAATCAACTGCTATTAAAATCGTAAAGAGTTATTATTGGTTTGTAAGTAAGATTAGTGCATAACAAGTTTGTATTGGGACGGCTACGAAATTACACACTTTGCGATAATAATGTGGCAATATACATAAGTAGACGTTTTTCCATCCTGCGGTATCAAGACATAATATTTGGTCAAGTCTCCGAGTAATTTGGTCTTACACAGCGTCCTACGTGAGCGATCGGATGCGAACGCGATGCGGCGCGGAAACAAGGAACAGTCGAGAATCGCGCCGCATCGCACTTTACGTGCATTTGGTCACGTAGGACACTTCAATAGCTATCGACTGTTCCTTGTTTCCGCACCGCACCGGATCGGATTGCTTTGCAATCGCGTTTGCATGCAATCGTCCACGTAATACCCTGCGTTATTCTTCTCCTCCTCGTGTGGTGTGACTCGCCCGGTGTTAGGTGAGGTTACCCAAGACCTCTAACTTGACCAAACGACTGCTATCAGAGATAACAACTGGACCAACTGCTTAACATGCCTTCCGAACGCGGATTAGCTCAAAAAATAATTTTTGCCACACAAATTATCGGTCACCCATCCAAGTACTGACTGCGCCAAGCGTTGCTTAACCAGCTGGGGTGTAGTGCAGTGCAGCTAGACCGATGAGCTCCTCTTAATATTAATTGAGTTATTGGTAACAAAAAAATGTAGCGACGAAATGAGACCCACCTCTTTCTTTTTTTGGAAAGTCGGTTAAAAAACACCTAAATCGCAAATCAAAATAAGTGCTCAACTATGTCAAAATAAACTAAACCGAATTTGATATGTTACGGTGAATTGCTAAGTGTATAAAACAGGTCTACTTCAAGTTTCTGAGCACTCGATCAAGATGACGGGGGGCAAGATAATATGGAGTTTTGGTGAGTTTATTTCATATTTTAGTAAAAAAATAGCCTTATAACCGTAACAGACGATAGAACCGCACCGCCTTACCCATCGGTAATTATGACGTTTTCTGTGGTATTCGGCCACAGAATACATGATAGTCGGTAGGTACATCATTAGACGATGCGGTGCGGGTTCGATCGTCTGTTCGATCGAACGTGTAGGCACTCGTGATTACCACGTTACTTCAAAACAGCAATGTACTGCATAGTGGCTATCCAACTCAACTTAACTCAACATATTAGTGACTTCAAGTCTAGAGTCACTAGCAGCCGAATACAGAAACGCCACTTAAAATTTTAAGGGCTACTTAAATGAGTGAGCAGATTTTTAATTTAAAATTAGTAAGAGAATTTTTGAGGTTGAGAGCTGCTTAACTGTTTAAGTAGAACTCAAATTTTGAGTTGCGTTTCTGTATTCGGCCGTACGTCTCTTCTAGACAAGTAGCATAGTCGGCTTCATCGTCTCTTCCCTTCACGTGAGGTGACAAATGTAAGCATCTCATGTAAAACAGACAAACAGAGAGACAGACAGTTGAGTCTTAGTAAAGATACCGTCTTTATGGAACCCAAAAAAAAGATTTAAGCCATGTAGCCAGAGTCTAAAAGAATTTGACTACGGTATACCGTCGTAAAAAAACCAAAAGGGAGGCTTCGACCCTGTTTTGTTACCAGCCACAAAGCAAAGAAGCCCGTGTTCCGATACATTGGCCGGTGCTGCCACTAAGGAAGACAGGTCGGATCTTCTTCTTGGTGAGCGTGTTACATCCTAGACCATATCGTCACTTTCCATCAGGTGAGATAGTGGTCAAACACGCATCTGTCTTGTGGAAAACAAAATGGACAGTACGGGTGCAGATTGCGCACTGACCTGAGTTATATGGACAGGAGGTCTCGCATTTTGATCTGCGCCATGTTGCGCTGTTGTAGCGCGTCGCGCACAGCGCAACATGGGGCAGATCAAATAGGCACAATAATCTAATGTCATTTTGTATTGCATAGCAATTCCTGCGTACTTGTATAGTTTCATTTTGTATAGTTTCATTTCATTGACATTGCGTTACTAAATTTATTTATTGATCCCCAGTGCTTCTAATCGGTTCAACGCTGAGCTTGCCAGTACCGGACTGCGGTGAACGGAACCCTTGCGAGAATGAGGTCAACTTTGGATGTGGACCAGTGTCTTTCGGTAAGATCAGTCTTCTTTTCGTATAGTGGTGTAGCTCACCTCCCCGGTGTCCCTCTCTTCACCGTTTTCGAGGGTTACACATACAAATATCAACCCCCGGGGTGACAGGTCTGGCCACTGACCTGAATGTCTCTCGTCTCGGGAAAGATTAGTTCCATGGACGGTTACCTTTACTCTCAATAGAAAAAGAGCGATAACAGCGCAACATGGTTCAAATGAAATCGACACAAAGATCTAATGTCATTTTGTGTGGTATAGCAATTCCAGCGAATTTGTATAGTTTCATTTCAGTGTGTCTGGCTGATAGACCTCTTCTCCAAAAACCCGAAAGAGGTCATTTCTAACTCACCTCCTGGTGCGCCGAGAGCGAGAGGAATTATAAGTAACCTACCTCCCTTTCTCTTTCAGCTGCCTCCTTAGTGGACATGAAGGCCTCAAAAAAGGTAGCGAGCGACGAAATCCCACCACGACTTATCGCTGCCAATCATGTTAGAAGTGTTAGAGTTTCCAAGTCGCTCTGAGGTCTCTAACTTGACTTAACGACTGCGAAGGGCTTAACCAGCTTTCCAAAGCGTGGAGGAGCTCCAGATAATATTATTGTCACTTTACGTTATCGGTCTTCTTTGTTTAAACCTAGTACCTACTACCGATTAATGTCGTAAGGCTTAGAACGCACTGCGATTAAACGCCTGCGTTTAATCGCAGTGCATAGATCGCAGTGCGTTTCATATCTGCGTAAAAATACAAGCGTTTAATCGCAATGCGTTCTAATTTATGGATACTCCAGACTACCTAAACCGGGCTTACTCGGTTAGTCCGACGACGATAGTTGTGCAAGCGAGTCTTAGGTGCGTATTTGTTTATTTATTTGTGCAGGTGCAGGGCTTGGTTGCCGACCTCTATCCGTCGGTCTGCGTGGTGGCTGCGTGAGTATTTACCTTTTATTTCAATAAGTAAGAGCCTTTGATGCAATATTTTAAGCGCATCAGAGGCCCATATAAATATAGGACCCCTTATAAAAGTAGTACCTAATTGAGTTTTCGAAATATTGAGCTAAGTGCATCAAATATCAACCAAACTGGCTTCGTGAGGCCTCCCGTTTACATACCCAGCCAGGTACTTACGTACCTACTATTTCAATAATTTTATGCCAGTGCACCAAGGGCCCATATATAATACTAGTAGAGTCCCGCGGTTTATTTCATTTCGAATGAATATTTTGGAAAACCTTGTGGTGGGGGCCCTGTAAAAGTAAAATCTTAATCCAAGTAATACCGATATTCGGGTAGAAAACTAAATTTTCATAATTCTATTTTGGTATTATGTTTGTATGGAAATGGTACAGGAACCCACCCTCTTAAATTGTTAACATATGAAATGTTCCAGGGTCACCCAGTAAATCTATGGAGCGGGTACTCGGGGCTTGGACACCAGCCTAACTTACACGCACGAATCAGGTACTGATTACTTCCTCCTCTTCCTTTGTCACCTCTAGCTTTGTCACCTCTTCGCCATCACCTCTTCATTCCTCAACTATCTCATAAATTTTGTCTTTGCAATGAACAACAAGGCGCAACAATAACTTTGAAAATTACAGCTCGGCTGTACATTCGCTCTTAAGTAACTGATACTCAGGTAAGATTGGATAAGCAAACCCAGTTCTCTAATACCTACGCATATAATGTTTTAGCATCCCCAGCTATGACCAGCAAGGGTATAAAGAGAGGGGTCCGCTGCACCGTCAGGCCACCCCCAGAGGCAACCGTCAGGGATCTGATATAAACAGATCGTGTCATGCTAGATTTGGTTCTCTTAAAGGCTACCTCGTACCCAAAACGGCACTACCAGATTGTCCAGACTGGTACCGGAGCAATGAAGTCGCTCACCACTCGTTCCTCGGAAGAGGAGCTAACGACAACCTCGCTGGGGCCGGCAGAGAAGCCACCTACCACATATCTTGTGTGATACCGGAGCTGTTAAAGGCACGCTCACTCGCTCGCTCTAAGATCGGAAACGGGAAAAGACCGTATGACTCAAATATCTCCCAAAATGGGTGATATTTTTAAGTGTTAGCCGCGGTGTTCACAAGAACGATTCACTCCGCACCGATCTGTGACATCAGGTAATTGCAAAGTCACCTATTTTGGAAGATATTTGGGTCGTACGGTCTTCCCCCGTATCCGATCCTACCTGACTTTGCTCTATGCAAATCTACATTAATATTATAAAGAGGAAAGATTTGGTTCCTCTTTATTGAAAAATTAACAAACTAATAAAATAAAAACATCGATCGCGATGTAATGGCGTCGCTTCGTCTATCAAAAGAAAGGTGACGAGTCATCTCACCCCCACGCCGCGCAGCCTGCGCCGCCGCTCCCCGCGCACTGCGCGGGTACCCCGTAGATGTTAGAAATCTCTAACACCCATTCCAGACCATTGTTGCCAGACCATTGTTGACAGTATTACGGAAATCATTTTTCAGAAGTATTTTGAAAAGAGTAAAGGATGAGATATATATCCGTTTTATATTAATAATTGTGTCTCTTTTCAGCATTCGTGGTCTACAATGCCCAAACCCGTGGCCCTGTTCGGATCCATGCCCATGGCCATGCCCTAACCCATGCCCCATTCCGAACCCATGTCCAGAGCCATGCCCTAACCCATGCCCCATTCCGAACCCATGTCCAGTGCCATGCCCAGAGCCATGCCCTAACCCATGCCCCATTCCGAACCCATGTCCAGTGCCATGCCCAGAGCCATGCCCTAACCCATGCCCCATTCCGAACCCATGTCCAGTGCCATGCCCAGAGCCATGCCCTAACCTGTGCCCCATTCCGGATCCATGTTGCCCATGGCCATACCCATGGCCATGCCCTAACCCATGCCCCATTCCGAACCCATGTCCAGTGCCATGCCCAGAGCCATGCCCTAACCCGTGCCCCATTCCGGATCCATGTTGCCCATGGCCATACCCATGGCCATGCCCTAACCCATGCCCCATTCTGGACCAATGTTGCCCATGGCCATACCCATGGCCATGCCCTAACCCATGCCCCGTTTTGGACCATTGTGACCCATGGCCATACCCATGGCCATGCCCTAACCCGTGCCCCATTCCAGATCAATGTTGCCTTTGGCCATACCCATGGCCATGCCCTAACCCATGCCCCGTTTCGGACCGTGGCCATGCCCTGACCCATGCCTCGTTTCGGACCGTTTCTGACCCTAGCTCCATTCCGGACCAATGTTGCCCATGGCCATACCCATGGCCATGCCCTGACCCATGCCCCGTTCCGGACCCATGTTGCACATGGCAATGCCCATGCCCATGCCCTAACCCATGCCCCATTCCGGAGCCATGTTGCACATGGCAATACCCATGCCCATGCCCCATTCCGGAGCCATGTTGCCCGTGGCCATTCCCTAACCCATCCCCCATTCCGGAGCCATGTTGCCCGTGGCCATTCCCTAACCCATCCCCCATTCCGAAGCCATGTTGCCCATCGCCATGCCCATGCCCTAACCCATGCCCCATTCCGGATCTACGACCATGCCCTAACCCGTGCCCTATTCCCTATCCGCCACCATGCCCAAACCCTTGTCCCTATCCGCAACCATGCCCATACCCATGCCCTAACCCGTGCCCCATCCGCCACCTTTAATGAAGCAACGCAATAATCCATGATCCCAAATTATTTTATTAATATTACATAGGTATATATGTATGTATGTATCATATTTATCTAAATTTTTATTATAATATTTTTATTATTTTTTTGTATTTAAATTATGTATATAATGCGTTATATATTTATATTATATTAATTATTATAATAATTATAATATGGATTATTGTGCAATACTGATTTTGAATATATATTTTAATGAGCAATTTAAAATTCTTTTTTATTTTATTAGCCTAAAATTTTAGAATTATGGTTAAAGAAAATACAAGAAACTAGTAGACAAGAAAATATAAATCTAAGCAAAGTTTCTAGTGTAAAAAGTGTAAAACTTTGAGAAATCCACAACCATCATCCATCATCCGAGCGTTGTTCCCGGTTGCATCTCTCTCGAGAGCCCGGGGTCCGCTTTCCTACTTTTACGTCTCCACTTCGCACGATCTTCGGCATCCCGTGTAGTGAGGCCATTAGCACGCATATCCGATCTTACAACGTCAAGCCAGCACTTCTTGGGTCTTCCCAATCTGCCGCGGCCGGGCGGAGGCGCCATAGCAAGACATTTGTTTCCCACGTAACTAGCCGGTTTCCGTAGAACGTGGCCGTACCACCGTAAGCGGCATTCTTGCAGTTTGTCTGCAATGTCTCGGACATGAAGACTGCCCCTGATGCGGGAGTTTCTGACGCGGTCTTTTCGCGTCACTCCACACATCCAGCGCAGCATCTTCATCTCCGTGACACGCAGCTCCTGCTTACGTCGCTCAAGCAATGGCCACGCCTCACTACCATACAAAAGGACGGGTCTAATGATCGTTTTATAGACCTGTCCCTTCAGTTTAACCGGCATTTTCGGGTCACAGATGACACCAGTTACCTCTCGCCACTTGGCCCAAGCTGCCGAAATGCGGGACTTGACGTCACAATCGATGTCGCCGGACTCGTGAAGCACAGATCCCAAGTACTTAAACTGGTCTGTCCGCTCGACCATGTGACCGTCTACGCAGACAGGTGTGGGATCTGTGGTATTGCTAGCCAAGTATTCGGTCTTCGCTACGTTGAGTTGCAAACCGCCGTTCTCAAGTGACTCTTTCCACGCATTTACACGCCTTCCAAGCCCCCCCTTATCCGAGTCCGCTAGCGCAATATCATCAGCATACATGAGCATCCACGGGGGTTGCTCGTGTGCGTCTCGGATGATTACGGACAGTGCGTCCAGTATTACGCTAAACAGAAACGGACTTAGGACGGATCCTTGGTGGACTCCGACTGTAATGGGGAAAGATTTAGTGTCACCAACAGCAGTTCGCACCACTGAATCGGAATTTCGGTACATGTCCCTGATGGTTTCAATATAAGTTTCAGGCACCCCTTTGGACCGCAGCGCCCACCAGATCATCACGCGAGGAACACAGTCGAAGGCCTTCTGCAAGTCCAGGAACAGAAAATGCAGAGGCGTATTCTTCGATCTGTATTTCTCCATAACGATCCTTAGGGTGAAAACAGGGTCCATGGTACCATGACCGGGGCGGAAACCATACTGCCTCTCCGAGACAGTGCACTCCTGCCGGATCCGAGAGTCAACTATACGCTCGTATAGCTTCATGGTGTGGGACATGACCTTTATACCACGATAACTTCCACACTCCTGCACAGATCCCTTGCCCTTGAACATTGGAGTGATAACACTCAGTCTCCATATGGCAGGGATTCTGCCGGTCTCGAGTATACGGTTAAAAAGGTTAGTTAAGATGCCCACACCACGAGAACCCATAGCCTTCCATACTTCGATGGGGACTCCATCGGCGCCGACAGCTTTCCGATTCTTCATGCAGCGAAGAGCCTTGCGCACCTCCTCAGGCGTTATCAGTGGCACAAGTCCTAGATTCGGAGGGAGTTCCGGTGGCTGCACCTCTTTATACTGCTTATTGAGCAGCTCGTGGAAATAAGAGCGCCACCTCTCCTTCACCGCGAGGTCCTCGCATAGCAGGTTATCATTAGGATCTTTTACACAGCGGCACTTGGATATATCCTGTGCCGCTTTGATCCTAGAACGTGCCAACTTATAAATAAGCTTCTGCCCCTCAGACGTTTCCAACTTATCGTACAATGGCTGTAAGTGGTCCCGTCTGGCTCTGGCTACTGCTCTCTTTGTGGCACGTTTGGCAGACCTGTACGCGTCGCGATCTTCAGGAGAGTTGGACGCTTGCCACTTTTTAAAGAGGGCTTTCTTCACCCTAGTCTCCCTCTGGACTGTGTCGTTCCACCACCAAGTTTCCTTGTCACACTTGCGTCCTCCCTTAGACATACCGAGGACCGACCGCGCCGAATCAGCGATAGACACCTGAATCCGGTCCCAGTGTTCCTGTACCGATTCGCTTTCAGCATTGGCACATTTGTCGCCGATTGCTGAGGCGAGCATCTGGGACTTGACTTCATCGAGCATCCACCATCTGATTCGGCGCTGACATGGTTCCGGTCGTTTGTATTTGGTCTTTACACAGAGATCCATGACAAGGATACGGTGTTGGGCAGTGAGACTCTCACCGGGTATGACTTTGCAGTTGGCCACGTTGCCGATATGATGTCTCCTAGTGATTAGAAAATCGATTTGGGTAGCGCGCCCCCCGCTCCTGTAGGTGATCAAGTGGTCGGGCTTCTTTTTGAAATATGTGTTCACGAGTGCCAGGTCGGCAGTGGCACACGTACGCAGAATTTCTTCTCCTTCCGCATTCCGACTGCCATACCCGTAGCCTCCATGAACACGTTTAAATTCCGCCCCCATCTCACCCACATGACCGTTCAGATCACCACCCAAAACGATTCCCTGTGACAACGGGATAGCCCCAAGGACCTCGCCGAGTTTATCCCAAAACGACCTCTTATCAGCGTCGCTACAACCGACCTGTGGCGCGTAAGCACTTACTAAGTGGGTAGGAACCCCCCCAATAAGCACCTTCACGCACATAAGTCGGTCGCTAAAGCGATTCACCTCCAAGATATCGTCATGCAACCTCTCAGCGAGTACCACAGCCACCCCGTTCTCTCCACCAGGTGCACCCGTGTAGATTAGCTTGTAGCCATTCCCAATAAGCCGGGATCTGCTGCCTTTCCATCGAGTCTCCTGCAGGAACGCCACGGCCACCTTCCGCCTGGAAAGTACGTCGTCTAGCTCCCTCGCGCGTCCGGTTAGCGTGCCAATGTTCCACGTTGCGAAGCGGAGTTTCACATCGTGTTTAGGGGCTAACGTCTTTGGCTGTGCGCCGCGTGGTCCGTGGCACGGTAGCCCTCGTCCACTTACCACAGGAGTCAGGCGAAGCTCCTGCGCGCCGTTATGCGGCGGCGCCCTATCCCTGTGGCGATCTCTTCTATTAGTGCTTTCCATTTAGATTTGGCTGATTTTGACTTTTACGGGAGCGACTGCCGTCTGACCTCCCAACCCCGAAGGGAAAGTCTGCGCCAGAGCCTCGTCAGTTTATCAGCAGGTGCACCAAGCTAGCAGGTGAGGTTGGCTTGGGCCCAAAGATCTTAATGGACCCCATACACACCCGAATGGACCCCATACACACCCCACAGTTGAGAAATCCACAACAACTGAAGCAAAGTTTTTTTGCAAACTAGCTGTATTTGTCATAAGGTTCCACCGAACCTCACCCTTTTTAGGGTTTCGTACTCAACAAGAAACCTTTCGTCATATCCGACTGTCTGTCCTTCTGTCCGCGATTACCTTAGGGACGCTAAGTGCTAAGAAGCTGTAACTTTGTATGAGTATTCACATTGATCACGCCGAGAAAGAGTACAACAAAAAAAAACATTTTTAAGGTACTATCAACAACAAAAGTGGGTATCCATTTACCCGAAAGATTCATTTGAACCGAGCACCGAGCGTGGAATAAGCAGATTATACACACAAACATGATAAAGGTATATTATCTATAAATATCAAGTGTGTGACAATAAAATTATTGTGTATCTAAATTTCAACACCATGTGTGTGTAAGTGTCTGGTTAGCACAGCGGTCTTATTGCATTGATTTTAATATAAAATGCGATCCGTACCGCGAGGTTCGATCCTTGCAAGTGAAATTAGACCTTACGGTGTATACCCACTTTCGTTGTTGATAGTACCTCCCCCACATGTTAAATGTGGCTGATATTTTTGTTTACCCCATTTTGTGGGATATTGTTAGATAGCTCTTTTAAAATAATTGTGGCTTTTCAATAACTAATTTTCATTTTAGGGTACATAAATTGCTATTTTTTAGAGTTATGTGAACTAACGCCACGTATTGTATTCACGATAGTAGTTTAAAAAGAAAATGACCACAGCTGAGCAGTGTTTAAAAATAATTTGTGTAAGCATTTCGTGCAAGGGAAAGAGAAATGAATTCAAACAGAAATGAGGAATACGATTCTGAATTGACATGGTAGTTTTCATTACAAATATTAAAACCCGGTCAAGTGCGAGACTCGGGCACGAAGGGTTCCGTACTACTATAACAATTGCGTGCGGAACCCTAAAATGATTTACAACAACCAATTTTTAAATTTGATAGGAAATTGTGAAATATTTAGCTTCGATTTTTACTCCCACCCATCATACGATCGCAACTGTCAAAAAAAAAAATTCGGCTCAAAGAAAATCTGAAACATATAAGAAACTATTTGGTAAGTGAAGGCAAACTGGTATATTTGACAGACAGGGCAGCCATTTTGAATTCCAAAACCAACCTGATTTGACTCCGACTAATCAGAAGCGACCTCGCATTGTAATAAAACCTCCTTGTTGTTTTTGGAACATGTTTGTTGTATGGGAGCCCCTCTTAAATATTTGTTTTTAGTATTTCTTGTTGTAGCGGCTACCGAAATACATCTTCTGTGAAAATTTCTACACTAATTTCTTTTTAAAAGTGACTTAATTCTTTTCTTTTCGATTCAACTAGAATCGATAATTTACTAGATATTGACGTTTTTATTTTCACAGCTGTCATCCAAAACGAAGATCTTGAAGAGCACTATCACTTATGCGAAGGAAGTAGTGATCTAGGGTCAATAGTTTTTGAGATATTGATGTTTTAAGTTTAACAGCTGTCATCCAAAATGAAGATCTTGAACAGCACTAACACTTATGCTAAGGAAGTAGTGATCTAGGGTCAATAGTTTTTGAGATATTGATACCTGCCCAAAAAGTGAGACCGCAGCACACTGCAGAATACTGTGTCGATAAGAAGAGATTTTTGTACCGTCTCAGACTAGTGTTGCGATTCTTTGTTCCCTGCATAATGATGGGTACGGGGGTGTATAACTCTAGGTCAAAGACAGTAGAACCAATTGACTGCTCATAATATCCCCCCCCCCCCCGCACGAAAATACGTCGTTTTGGTAGTAGTTACTGAAGCTACCGCCTCACTATTTCACGCTCTAGGTATAGATAGGTAACGCATCGGCCAATCACAACGTTTGATTATTACCTCACCCCCTGCCCACAATGGTGAGTTGCGTTTTATAGAAAAACTCGCGGTATTAGAAGTCAATTGATCCACACATACTGTAATAATAAATTATTGTTTTTGGTAGTATCATAGATTAATAATATGGTTCTTTAATCTAAGGTAGTTGTAGATTGTCTGAATCTCTCTTACCTTGATCTTTATTACATTATAATTACTAATCCTAAAAGATCTTTTACAAGATTATAAAGTACTGTTGTAATCACTATTATTATAGGTAATAGTAGCTGTGCCCCGCAATTTCACTCTCGTAAGTCCCGATCCCGTAGGAATTTTGAAAGACTTCTTTTCGGATGCCTGCATAATATAAAGAACATGCTCTCTTAACTTCAGCTTTCTACTATCAACAGTTTGGGCTGTGCGTTGATCCATCAGTCAGTTGGTCACGACAAAGCATTTTAAAAATATAGATCCTAACGAAAACTTAAATATGAAATAATAGGCCAAGCTGCAGGGAAATCACCTCTTACGTAGCCTTGCAAAAGGTGGTGTAACAAATTTTATGATTTTATGTTATTCAGCTAAGTTAGCTTGACATAAATTCAATTTCTTAACCTTGGGGCACGACGGGGTATGTCCGATATTTTGCTAATTTTTCGTTTTTTGCACATAGTGCCTCGATAGTAAGTGATATGACAAAAGTGTCTAAGAACAGTATGTAGAAGTCAAAAACTCTTACATTCTGTCCATACATGTCAATTCTGTAAGTCTTACAGGTATAAAGTTACAATCAAAAAAATAAAAAACAACATTATATAAAATCAGTATAGATTTCTACGACAATTATTTTTTAATCGTTTCCATAATAAGCAACAACAAATTATTTGTGGTGGCCGCCTACAAAATGGCGCTAGTAGTACGACACAGTGTCCTATATGGCGCATTTAACATTTTTCTTCTTTTGATTGTAACTTTTTACCTGTAAGACTTACAGAATTGACATGTATAGACAGAATGTAAAAGTTTTTGACTCTACATACTGTTCTTAGACACTTTTGTCATACGACTTATTATCGAGACACCATGTGCAAAAAGCATATTAAACTCAAAATATCGGATATACCCCGTCGTGCCCCAAGGTCAAGAAATTGAATTTATATCAAGCTAACTAAGCTAAATAACATAAAATCATAAAATTTGTTACACCACCTTTTGTAATGTGATTTCCCTGCAGCTTAAGAACTATAAGACCTATATACCTATAGAGCGGTGAGCGGTGTTGGTCTAGTGGTAGATACCCCGGCTTTCATTCTGAGAGTCGTGGGTTCGAATCCAGACCGACCGCGCACCAATGTCTTTTTCTTTAAGAAAAAGGTATGTGCGCTAATAACATCGCTCTTACGGTGAAGGAAAAACATCGTGAGGAAACCAACATGTCCTAGGACTCACCACGGTCCGAAGACATGGGATATTCAGTGTTTTCTATGTATCATATGTATGTATTTACAAAAAAAAAGTATAATATGTAGTATATCCGTTGTCTAGTACCCATAGTACAAGCCTAGTGCTTAGTTTGGGGCTAGATTGCGCTGTGTGTAACGTCGTGCAATATTTATTTATTTATTTATTTACCTATAAGAACCTATAAGAACTAAGTTAAAATATTATTTCTTCTGATATGTTATGTTATAACTTATACCTTGGATAATATGTAAGGATATTGAAGCCTAGGTCTGACTTGGCTTCAATATATTCAGTAAATAAATCACTATTAAAAATAATGTTGTAATACTTAATGTAGGTAGGTATGTATTTATGTAGGTATGTATCTATACATATAAAATTGAAAGTCCTAACCGACCTATATTAATATCAAGAGACATTAAATTTGAAGAGTACCTACCTATGTTCTTTGGGGTATGTAGGTTATTGGTCACCCACCGCAGAACTCTGCTTATCTATCTTCTTCTGTCTTCTCTTATTATAAAGCGGAAGAGTTTGTTTGTTTGTTTGAACGCGCTAATCTCAGGAACCGCTGGTCCGTTTTAATTTTTTTTTTCAGTGTTGGATAGTCTATTAATTGAGGAAGGCTATAGCCGATATTCCCACGGGATCGAGACTTACGCGGGTAAAACCGCGGGACGCAGCTAGTTCAATATAAATAAATGTTTTTACTTGAATTTTGATTCTGACTGTACCTACTTAAGAGGATAGTCTCCATTCTCATTCTCCAAACAAACGTAGTTTACATTTTCCTCCCTGGATAAAGACATTAGAGCAAATATGGTTATGCCGTAAAACTTATATCTGTCATGACTATGCATCTACCTTTTTATTTTTTTCAATTTATTATTTTTTATTATTATTTTAATTACAAAATAAAAAAAGGTAGATGCAATGTCATGACAGATATAATAATATGTTTTATGGCATAAACATATTTGCTCTAATGTCTTTATCCAGGGAGGAAAATGTAAACTACGTTTGTATGGAGAAAGAGAATGGAGACTATCCTCTTAAAGGCAAGTAGGCGTTAAGGAGATCTTCAGTAGCTTGAATACCAATTAGAGGAATAATTAATCTCATATCTAAGGCACTTCATTTGTAAACAATACACTTACCTAAAATTGAGCTATTTTTAACTGAAGTCAAGTGACTTTGTAGAAATAGTCACGTATTGTGTTACGTGACCTAATTACTCATTTTTTTCTTAAAAATAGATCAATAAAATATAAAATAAATAAAAATATTGCACGGCCTTACACACAGTGCAATATAGCCCCAAACTAAGCACTAGGCTTGTACTAAGGGTACTAGGGTATTTCGCCTTATTTTGTAAATACATAAACGTTCCCCAAAAAAGCGTAAATTAATAGTTTTTTTGTCTGTTATACGTCTAGTATCACGGGACTATGGAGCCCCGGACTTTTTTGGAAGGCGTGCGTGGAGCCGAAGCCAATACGTAGAAGCCCTTTTCAATAAGTAACAATTTTACTCGCAATCAATGAAGTGGACACCAAGCCGGCGATTACCCCTGTCTGCACTATAAAATGCAGCCAAGGACAACCACCAGATCGGATAGAACTATTGAGAAATCTATCTGATGAAAACAACATGGGCTATAGTGATGTGATGGCGCCTGCTGTAACAATAAATAAAATCCAAGTTGCATGTCCAATAAATAGTTTTTTTCATTATTATTATGAAAAAAACACATGAAATTCACTCTCAGTTTGACACCAAACAAATTACGTTAGCGGCAGTCGGAGGGTGAGAAAAAATCCGAGAAATGATTCATAACTCATTTATTGAGTTAAATCCTAAAACTATGTTACATTATTGCTTATAATTAATTAACCTAAGGTGAGACCTAACCGAAGTGAGGTGTAGGAATGCTCGATGTATGACGGTACGCAGCTACTGCGATCGAGGTCACTGCAATTCAGCACTTTTCGTCGGTGATTATTGCGACATAGAATGTGGCGTGACTTCGCTTAGACGATGGCTCACGATATAGAGCGCCGGGATATAACAAACACAAAAACACAACAGAAACAACACAACAAAGTTACAGCCATCAATTCATTTCAAAGGACAGTGTAAAAGACTAAAATGGTCTGTACATTTTGGTTACAAGTAAATTGCCGGACGACTGCACGCACAAAAAAAAAGTCACTTAGGTAGGTACCCGGCTCGGAATTAAGGGTAGGTGCTGTGATTGAAATGGGTCTGTTGTTTGTTTCGGATGTTTAATTATTTATTTTCAAGTGAAAACTGAAATTTAACTTATTTTCCTGTTTTAATAATAATTATTGCAAAAAAAATGCTTAATACAACATGTTTCGAGGAGAAGGGGTATTATACGAAAGAGGGTTGTTCTAGACGTCTAGGCGAACATCTTTTGTTCTACGACTTTGGAAATTCGAACATTTTATTTTTTATTTTTTTTTAAATTGATGTTGTTTTACTGAAAAATAGAGCTGTTTTTTTTAAATAAGGGCAATGAATGCTTAGATTATAAGTGGTTCAAACTAAATAAGAGGACTCCTTAAGGCCAATTACCTCAAACATTAAGAAACATCTGATTTTCATGGAAACTTTAACCTCAATATTTTCGAAAACTACCTCGATTTTTCAAAAATAGTAGAAAAAAAAGTTGTTCGCTGGACCTCTAGAACAACCTTCTTTTGGTCTAATACCCCTTTCTCGGAACACCCGGTATAATAGAAGCTAGCAAACCTTTAGTTCTCCCCGCGCGGTGGCGGGTAATCTGCTTGGTTCCTAGGAGAGTTGGTGTCAAGTAGTCACTCTTCCGTAAAATTATGATAGTAGGGTGACGTGAAACCTCTTACACTGGGTAACTATACGAGAAAAAGAAGAATAAAAGACAAATTTTACCCTTGCAAACTTCTTCTCATTTGAGCGATGTTCCCGGTTGCATCCTTGATGGGAGCCCGGGGTCCGCTAAAACCCCAAATAATTTGGGGTCGGCAGAGTAGGTAAGTCATTATTGACTATGTACCTACTGCAAATAGATTTGGCAATATTTTTACGGTCGGCCGCCTGCCTGACACCAACCCTCTTAGGTGTCACTGCTTAATTTTAAACTTCCTTTTCAAACACTAGCATTTTATTAGGAGACAAGTGGAAGTACAAAGTCTTGTCCACGACATGAGCATGGCTAGAGCATTTCGTAAATATTCCATCTTTGTGTATTCCCACTACACATTACTTTATTCCATCACCGAGTAATAACGTCTGGAGAAACTTTTGTTGTTTCCTTAGATGAAAACAAAATTAGTAGATACGGTATATTCCAACATTGCGTACCTATTCGAAAAATGAGCTAGAAACACCTACATGCACCTACATCCATAAAATTATTGTATTTAAAAACATTTGTCTTTAAGAATGATTCAGGCTTTGTAAATAAGCAAAAGGGAATTCTTATGGATGTCAAAAAGAGTGACAGCACGTGCTCACGCGGCAACGGTTCGACATACGACTGAGGCTAGTGCGTCAGCTAGACGCAGTTTTACCGTCTCATTTTCCGAGTCTGGTACCGTATCTTTAGTTTTTTGTTTTAATCTAAGGTTGTTTCTCGGAAGAACGCCATGGGAAATTCCTTCGAGGCTTCTTTGAATGAATATAAAAACAGTGGATAAGGGTTGTGTGGGTTTTTTTGTTTATCTTTTAAAGGTGAGTATATTGACCACTTTCAAACTTGATGGTCAAACCGATCGTCTATCATGAACTAAACTAACTGGGTAGCTTAGCTCCGCATAATAGAGTCAATTTTTAGGATTCCGAACCCAAAGGGTAAAAACGGGGCCTTATTACTGAGACTTCGCTGTCTGTCCGTCCGTCTGTCACCAGGCTGCATCTCATGAACCGTAATAGCTAGACAGTAGAATTTTTCACAGAAGACCGTCCGTCTGTCACCAGGCTGCATCTCATGAACCGTAATAGCTAGACAGTAGAAATTTTCACAGAAGATGTATTTCTGTAGCCACTACAACAACAAATACTAAAAAAAGTATTTGTCGGTAGGTATATAAAAACGCAACGACGCCGCTATGTATTCTTACCACTAGCGCCATCTAGTAATGAAGTGATAGACTTGCGCCAATACTAAAATAAATTTTAAAGTTTGCGGTTTGTTCACAGACTTGTTGATCCAGTGTTCATTTTAGGGTTCCGTACCAATTGTGATAGTGGTACGGAACCCTTCGTGCGCAAGTCTAACTCGCACTTGGCCGGTTTTTCATACTTATATGTGAGTCCACTACAATGCCAGCTGCTAAACTCTTTTGTATGTAAAACTTGCGAGGTAAGCTAAACTGACTTAGTTCATTTGGCCATGGATTGATTTCTGAAAAGTTAAGACTTACATGAGTGAAACTGCGGGACGCAGTATGTCCTTACCTACATAACATTGATAATCCGGCAGTAGAGGAAGATAAATATAAAAATCTCGTCGATGTAATGGTGGCTTCAGCACTCTATGACCGGGTGAAGTGGTAGGTTAACCCTTACTATGGTTTATGTTTTCACTTCCGTTAATATCTTAATTTTTACACATTAATATGACAAGTTCAAAGACTAATTTTCAGGCTGCACTGCACGTCGAGTCTATCGTCAGTGATCGGTTCAGATACCGCGGTGTTTTTTCAAAATGGCATTCTATAAATTCCATAGGGTATCGAAAGTGCACTAGAGCGGGACCCATATAGCGTATTAAACTAAAGCTGAAGCGAGAGGAATAATCCAATATCAGTAACTAACTGCAGTTAGATAGTGCAGTTAGATAGTGCAGTTAGGTGACTGTATATTAGCAGTACTGACCACTCCTACAAGTTACTTCAACATACCTCTACCTACTCTATTGATAAATTTCAAGAATGCGCTTACTGTGGACGGTTCGTTTTAGGAAAACCGGCTATTAGTTACGTGGGGAATATTATGTCTTGCTTTGGCGCCTCCGCCCGGGTGTAGCAGATTCAGAACATCCATGAAATGTTGGCTTGACGTCGTAAAGGCCGCGTGCAAATGGGCCAATACTTCGTCGGGCCGGACCGGGGCCACGTCACTTTCTTCACCATAACAGCACACGTTTGCGGATATGGATATAAAAATCCGAAAAGACTGACTGCATTGCCTTTTTGTATAGCAACTAGCAGATTCCCGCGGTTTCACCCGCGTAAGTCCCGATCCCGTGGGAATATCGGAATCAAAAGTAGCCTATGTTACTCAAGGTGAATGTAGCTTTCTAATGGTAAAAGAATTTTTGAAATCGGTCTAGTAGTTTCGGAGATTACCCCCAATATATGTACATACACACATACATACATGTTACCAACGTTACCTCTTTATAATATTAGTATACCTATTTGTTGGTTAAAGTAGCAGCCAGCCTTTTGGTCCCCAGACGATAAAATTAATTATAAAGTGAAATCCATTCGAGTTCGCATAGTAAATATCCACTAAATATGAAATCTATTGACAGGTGCCGCATCGGAGCAGATTCAATTTGCGCATAATATTCAATTTAGCCCATGTCAACGCGCGAGAATCAGATGCCCAAACGTATTTGACTATCAAACGCAGTTATATTATGCCCTTTGAAATAGGTATGATACCGTATTTATAGCGACAATATTTAGATATGAATTTTAGGTGAACTTTTTTAAATATTTATTTTCTTTGTAGGCACTAGCTTTGTCCCCCGTAAGTCCCGATTCTGTAGCAATATCGGGATCAAAAGAAACCTATGTTACTCTTTGATAACATAGCTTTCTATTGATGAAACAACGTTTGAAATAGTTCCAGTAGTTTCTAAGGCTATTCGTTGCAAACAAACAAACAAACAAACCTCTAGAATATTACTCTTAGTATAAATTCTAGGTGAGCATTCTATTTCTAAGATCGCATCATCACTAACCGTCTGGTGACGAATCAAATGATCACAGATCAAATAAATAAAATATCTTTTTCTATTATCTGAATATCATGGGCTAATCCTCAGATAGTTTAATAGGTTTAATCTATGAATAGTGAGGATTAAAGTTGTCAATAAATCATCTGGATGAATCATCCAGATCAGATGTAGGCCATTTGAATGTTAATTAAAAGTTGTGAAACTATACAGCCTTATTAATAAACGCGGTAAACTTCGTAACCTGCGCCCGCCGATCTTGTGAACAACGCCTGGTGCGGTCTAGGGAATGCAACCCGGTTTTTTCGGGTTTTTCGGTTTTTTTATTCTTCATACGGCAACACTGAATAACTGCTTAAAAGTTTTTTTTAAAGAAAAAATCCGAAATCCCGTTTTTTTTCTTCCGAGGTTGCATTCCCTAGTGCGGTCATTCCATGGATGGGTGAACAATAATGATGTGGCAAAAACATTTTCTCAATACTCCGTGCTTCGGAAGCACGTCAACCCTCGCGACCAATACTACTATTTACACCTCCGATTATGTTTTTTTTACAATAACATTTTTAAAACAAAATTAATTAATTTCCCCCCTTGCTTACCCCCTCTTCTACTACGGTAATATGTTTTTCAATGCCTCTTTGTGATTTTTTATTTGGCTAAGTTATTGCCAATGCCTCGTACGAATTTGTCAATTTTATTTTGCCACAAAAATGCCCTGTTAACCTTAGGTAAACCAATTGGACGCTGTAGTAAGTAAGTGTAAATAGGTATAAGAAATATACAAAATAAGTAAGTACATATATACCTTTTTCTAAACTAAACAGCATACCGAATTAGGTAGTTCTTTATTTTATTAAAATTCATGTATTTCTAATAATATAAGAAGGGTTTACTAGTCCTACCGTAAACCAAGTTTATTAATAAGGGTGTAGGTACGTGTCCAATCACGGACCCTCAATCTGTCTCCATTTGTAATTAGAACAACTTTTCTAAAAGCTTTGTACACAACTCCGATAAAAATAGAGAAATAACTCATAAAAGTTTGGAAAAATATAAGAATTAATGACAGAACTTTACTCATTTTCGTTTTGTGAAGTTAATTACATCATTAAATATCTTGTGACGACAATAGATGATAAAAAAAGTTGTTATCCAAAAGTTAAATCATGTTGTTTTATGGTCACCGAGTTATCTGTGCAGTTGTTGGTGGCGCTAGTGTATTAGGAATCTTCGGATTTTAATAAGGCTATTGTTGGTTCCTTATTTATCCGCTTGATGGTAATATTATTAGAAACAGGGGGAGTAGGAAACTGTCTGTAAACAAAATGTTCATTGGATTTCAGGTGACAAGTTGACTTAAAAAAATAGAATGTATATACTACGTTTAAGGGTCCCGTACCCAAAGGCTAGACACGGGACCCTATTACTGAGACTCTGCTGTCTGTCTATCCGTCTGTCACCAGGCTGTATCTCATGGAACTTAATAGCTAGACGATTGAAATGTTGACAGATTATTTCAGTAGCATACTGAAAACAAAATAAAATAAATATTTAAGAGTGGCTTCCATACCTACAACAAACGTGATTTTTGACATAAAAACGCAACGATACCGCGACGTATTTTTACCACTAGCGCCATCTAGTCATAGAGTGACAGACTGGCGCCAGTGGTAAAATAAATTTAATTTTCGCGTTGCGGTCACGGATTGGTTGGTCCAGTGTTCATTTTAGGGTTCCGTACCCAATTGTGACTGTGGTACGGAACCCTTCGGTCGCAAGTCGGAATCGCACTGTGCCGGTTTTTTATTGTAGGTAGACTATGATTTGACACAAATTCCTAAAGGAAAAACGTCAAAACCATGAACCAAAATGCCAAATCGTAGTCCAAATCATTTTGGAAAAACGGGCGGGTAGAGTATTTCGGAAAAAAAAAAATCATATGACTAATTCACCGAGGTTCAAAAGGCACGTTAAGCAATTGGTGCCCGTTGTTATCTCAGATAGCAGTCGTTAGGTCAAGTTAGAGGCCTTACCCCCCCCCCCCCCCCGAAGGGTTCCCGCCTTGTCGTGGCGGGGGGCTTAGTAACCGTGGCTTGGTCACCCACGGTGAAGCTAAGAGGAACCTGAGGAGGGGCCGCTCATCAGGGCTTTAGGGCAAAGCCAACGATGAAGCAGCCAGTAGGCTGCGTGGTGTATAGGCGCCACGCAACTGAGGCGGGCCGCAATGCCGTATGGGATGGGAGGTATTGTGGCTGAGAGTTGGGAGACCGCGGCGGGAGAGGAGTGTCGGTGTGCTTTTGCCGCTCTCCCTACCTTCCGCGGCCTTGGCGGGGTCGCCACAGTTTTGATGGCGGACGCGGTGGGGCTGCAGGGGAAGAGGAGTGACGGTGTGTCGTTGCCACTCTCCCTATCCTCTGCAGCCGAAAAGTGGTTGGCGACGGGACCACAGACCTGACCCGCCGCAGGGGTACCAGGGGTGTCCAGACACGGGGTCGTCTGGCTATAGATCATAACTTGCTTTCGGATCACCTTTTCTGTAACATAATAATGTTTATTATATACGGAACCCTCAATGAGCGAGTCTGACGCGTACTTGACCAGTATTTTTTACGCATTCATAAAAAGCATAAGCATAAAATTTTACACACCCGACTGTAACTACAGGATAAACGTGTTGGCAATAAATCTCTGAAATAAAACACATTTTATTCATAAACTCTGCGACCAAGTTATCTGTGCAGGCGGCGGTGGCGCTAGTGTAATACCAAACCACGAATTTCTATATGTCGATCGTTAGTTCTGATTTTGTCCACTTGTGTGCGTAAATCGGGGGCACTATGTTAGCTTCGCTTGTTTTAACTCGCTAAAAGAAGCTCATGACTAGCTGCATCCGTCGATCTTATATAGTCGTGCGGGTTAAGCAACGCCTAGCGCGGCCGATAACGTGTGTGGCCAATTACTTAATTACATTATATTGTTGTCGGTGTGGTTCATGTAACAGAGAAAGTAAAAAATCTATTCTATTCTTATCACGAACTTCTCCGTGCGTAAGGCACGTTAAGAGGAATTACAACGCCAACGACCTTGAAACTGAAAATCCCTGTCGGGCTCATCGAAAATTGTTGATTATTTCATGACGGAATGTCGTAGAACTTTTTTTTTTGTGTACAGATTGTAGGTGACATTTTTTCCTACATTTTATTGTAGTTTTAAGACAAGAACCTCCTATTGGTGCAAAGCCTATCCAAATTTTAGACAAAAAATGTCTGATTTGGCTAAAATGTCGATAGGCAAATGTCGATACGTTTCGACATATTTGTATGGAAACTGCACTAAAATATCGGAAACAATGTCGCCTACAATCTGTACACAAAAAAAAGTTCTACGACATTCCGTCATGAAATAATCAACAATTTTCGATTCGCCCGACATGGATTTTGAGATTAGCAGGTATAGGGCCCTTAAGCAGATGGTCCCGGTTGTTATCTCTGACGGTAGTCGGTAGCTTAAGTTAGAGGCCTCAAACAAAACTATAATACCAGGTGAGTCGTATTATACGGTCACCCCAACAAGTGCATTATCCATATTCTAAATTCATATTAAACTAAAATTGTAAATGTTTTTGGAAGATTCTAAATGAAAACAATTTTTATGAGTAATATCTATTTTTAACCGACTTCAAAAAAGGAGGAGATTTTTAATTCGGCCCGTATATGGTTTGTATGTATGTATGTATATATGAATGCATGGATTTCCATTAATAGAATATTATGAAGTACTAGGTACAACTTGATGGACCACCTGAAACCACTTTCTCATCAGAAAACTCTTCAGTGATTAAAGTTACAGTTACAGTTACTAAAAAGGGTAAAAAAAAATGAAAAAAAATTAAAACCGACTTCAGAAAAAAGGGACAAAATAACTTCTCCTATATACAGTACCACGAACTTATTTGTTATGTAAGCTGAAGTCGGGCAGTTTTTCAGTTTGCGTGTAGTTTCCCTCCCGATGTACGTCCACCTTACCGTAGTGGGGGGACTCAATAGCTGGGCGGCGGGCAGTGAAGCTACTAGGCGCACAAGGTGCCTGGCTTGCCTGGCTTCTAACCCGTGAACCCGCATCCGCGGAGCGAGGATCCTTTTTCGCAAGGAAGGGGCCGCGTGAAAGACAACCACTATAAAAAATTACGAGGGGGTGCCGGGCCGTCGGGCCGTCGCGTCGTTTTTGCCAGGGCCTGTCAGTCAACCGCAAGTCTGCGTCAGCGGGTCCGGGGGTCCTTTTGGCAAGGAGGGGAATGGAAGACAACCACTTTAAAAAAATCGCCTCAGCCCGGGGTGGTGAACGTGGGGCTTTCGGAGTCTAGGATTACCGCCGGCTTTGAGAGTCTCGAGACGGTGGCGTGTCCGTGCCTCTTGGAGAGGGATTGTCCTTTGGGACAGTCCCTCCCTTTGTTCGCGAGGAATTCCCACTGACCTCGGCACTTGCGGAGCGAGGAACGCCGAAGGGGCTTATTTTCTTCTATTTTTGAAGTCAGGTTATTTTTTTTATATTTTCTACAAAGGCTACTTTGTCGTTACCTACCCTGCTTACAAGTTACCTACCGCTGCGCAAAATCAACACTTAAACAGACTCTGCTATGACTGTCTTCAGCTCAGCAACAGTCTTCCCTGGTCGTCCGTTTAAGCATAGATTTTTGCACAGCGATAAGTAGGTGTTCGAAAAACGCTGACGAAGTCGCGGGCACAGCTAGTAATGAATAAATCGCTTATGCTGTGTCTTCATTAGCGGGCTACGGCGAATATTCGTGTAAACCCTATGTATGTGGCCGGGTAGATCGTTGAAACGCGAAGTATTCGGGCTAAGACAATGTTTCGCTTGGGTAGCGTCGCGTTGCGACACATGCGTCAATTCAGTCTCAGCCGCACAAGAAACTGAACAACGATGCATCGCATCAACGTCACACGAATCTTCGCCCGCTTATGTAGACAAGAACACCGCGTATGTTCGAAGACGATGTAATTGTCGCGACAATGGGACACGAATTTTCGCCCGCTAATGGAGCCACAGCATTAGTGGTCATCCCATAACTTAGCTCGCAAACTTGGTGACCAAACATTAATGTCCGATTAGAATTAGCATCAGCTTAAGCAATTATCAAGATGTATATCCGAACATGCCTCTAGAGAGAACAAACACGTAGGTACCTTTCTAAATTTAGAGTGGCCACGAGTTTTAAATTGAAAAGATAACTTTGTGAGATTTAGGTAAGTGATGTTCACTTATTTAAAAAAAGTTTTTTTATGTTTATTTATAGTTGCGCTTTAATCTCTTTAATGCTAGAAAAGTCTCGTGTCAAAAACGTGAAAATGAAGAGATAAAAACGTGAGTGTATACCAAAAAAGTCCTTATAATTTGGAATTCAAGATATAAACATAATATACTTATGACATCCCTTTTACTAAGACTCCACTGTCCGCCTATATGTCTGTTTATCACCAGCTGTATCTCGTGAACCGTGATAGTTAAAGACAGTTGAATAACAACAGATGGAAAAAGGGATTTTTTGTGATAATGGTACGAAACCGTTCGTGCGCGAGCCCGACTCGCACTTGGCCGGTTTTGTTCACCACGCATCCTCACTCACCTCACCCAACACAGCCGTAGGCGGGTGAGGTAATTAATTTAATTTCCGCAATGTCCAATGTTCGTGGTCACCTTATAATGTGGGACCACGACTGTAAACTAAATCATTTCGACTCCTACATTAAACTAACCAGGGATGTTTGACTGCGCGTTTGTCGAAGTAAATACGGGCTTTAGTCCAGCTTTAGTACGATACTATGACGACGCGGAGTCATACTTGTATATGTATCCAACTGAGAAATCACTGCCGAATAAAAATAATAATTGGAATTCTACTGGTTTTAATTGGTAATGGGTATACATTTGAACTTTTGCTTGACCCTTCTTTCTGGGCTACAAACGATAAAACGAACGATAATTTCAGAAGAAAATCTGTCATCCATCCGTCAGTAAAAATATTTTCTGGCCGTTTTAAAGGACTGATTACAGATTTATTTCTTTCGTTCGTTCGTTCGTAGAATTAAAGTTGGGTACACTTTCTGTAAAGGTCTCGAAACTTTGAGCATTGAATCAATGCTAAACACCAATACATAATTAAGCGTCAAATTAAGAACCTCCTCCTTATTTTTAGAAGTCGGTTAAAAATGAGTTTAATTTCTATTCAATATCGCGAAAACAGAAATAAAATTTTCTTTTTACATTTTTCATAATAAAAGTTAAAAAGGCGCGTAATCAACATTTTAATATTTCAACCTCTGCAATTAAAACAAAAACAAGTTAAAAACATTGTTTTAAAACAAATAAAACTAATTAGGTTGTTCTCACTTTTCCCGCTTACAGATAAGATTCTTTTACCTGACTACCTTAGCGGGAACGTGTGCACACTGAAATGGCATGCAACAAAGACATCAGAAGAAAGACAGAGTTGTAAACGGCCACTGTGGTATATTAGTTACTACAAACTCAATGATGCATTTGACTATTACTTCACTATTTCACTGTTAGGCAAAGTAAAGGTATTTTTTGTCCTAATGACGCAAGAAAACGAAAACGTAGTAACCGACAATAATGTAATTGTTCACCAGAGCCAAAACACTTTTCGGATTTTGAAAAATAAATCATATTTCAGTATTTGTAGATCCTAGAATAATCATATTGGGACAGTACCTCTAGATTAAATAGGGGAATCTATTACTGTGCATCAATTTTATTTAAAGTTATTTTAAAATGTACTTTTTGTCAGTTACAGCATTTGATATATTTTTTACAAGCAGAAGAAATGTTGTAACTACAGTCCAAAATGTATGACTTGTAACGGTTCGCAAAAGCCACCTTTTACACAGGTGCTATTCATGAATTTTAAATATATGTAGACATATTAAATCCTTGCGATCGACAGAGATATCGATCTTGGTTAGTTAACTCCAAATTTGTACGTAGATGGCACTGTTAGGTAAACGCCCCCACGCTAAAGCTGACCAACCATGAAGGGCTAAGCAGAGGTTTGCGGGGGATGACGCCAAATTTTGAAGCGGGAAGCGTTCCTGGAGTAAAAGCGTCAAATCACTTATTTTTCGGAAGTCCTCGAGAGAGGTCACGTATAGCTTTTAGCGTGCCATACATAAGTTTGAATTATATAAATTTTGCTAGATGTTATAGAGTCAGTGTTTGCAAGTAATAAGTTATTAGAGTCAGTTTTGATCCAGCCATGATGTCTATACTGTATCTAGTCCTGTAGAGCATATAAGGTACATTATTAATTATTTTCATTGTTTAAACTAGAGGAGGTTTGAATTGTAACGACTTTTCTCCAAGAGTAACTTCGATAGTCTTAATTATGGGACATGTATAAATTGTACCTATTTTTGTGTATGTTGAATATGTTAATTACTCATATTTTATGATTTTACGCCATTTGTGTCAGGTTAGACTCCTGCACTAGGCTTATGTTTGTTAATTTGACGTTATAAGTTAATATGCAGCTCTTGTGAGTTCGATTCTCGCCCTGCATTTGTACTGAAATATATCTACTGTACTATTGATTACAAAGTACTTTATAGTTGTATGCAATAATTATTCTATCTAAAGCGAGGTTCAATCCCTGCGCTGATTGATTGTTCTTTTGATGCTAAAGTACTGGTGGGAAAGTACATTGTAATATCTTTTATTTTTACCTTTTGTTCTAAGACCAACATAGTCGAAGGAACGTCCATTTTGTTGTGTTTGTGTTTTGTATGTGTTGTTTACAGCTTTAATGTAAATTCATAATTGAAATATTTTACAAGGAGAAATACATCATCAAAAATCCAAAAAAAACATAAAAACATAAAAACATAAGAAATATTAAATAGGAGAAAGAACGACATCTCATGTCGGATGCGTTAACTGTAAAGTTAACCATCCGAACCAGTCAATAGTTGTAAAACTGTTCTGGTAGATGGCGTTCAAACCGAGCCTTAGTCGGTAAACAAAACAAGTGAGAGATCATAATCATAAATTCGCCATGACACGTAGGTTCCCGTGTGGCGCAGTGGTAGCGCACTCGCCCGGCAAGCGAGGGGCACAGGTTCGAATCCTGTCATGGGAGGATTTTTGATGATGTATTTCTCCTTGTAAAATATTTCAAGTAAAAATGCCTTGAGCAATAAAAACATAAGAAATAATTCATAATTGTTTAATCAGTCTATCTAAAGACAGTCTACAGGAAATTCTATAAAAGAATCCTGTTTACTATAAATTCATTTTTCAAATTAAAGTTCATGTTTGAGGACAAAATTATAGGAAACGCTCGAAAGGAGGTTTCCTTTTAATAAATTTAATTCTAAATTATATTTGGACAAGATCCATCAGTTAATTTTACTGTAGTAAAATGACCAAAACTAAGTCGAAAGCCTAAGTACGTTTGGTACATATATTTTGATATTTCCGAGTGGAATTTACATGAATAAAGATTAATTCAAATCATAATCTATACGTAAGCAATTTACCTTCTTTTTATATCTCTATTTGTGGGAAATATTGGTTTGATGATCGGATTTCGAGGTCTGGCAATTCTGCCTTCTTGCAAACCGAATCCGGAACGCAATCGACAAAGACTTGAGTACAGGTGTACTGAATGAAGTTTATCAAACTATCAAATTCTCATAAAGAGGATTATTTCACGCTAATAGATAAGGTATTTGCCTGAAGTCTATAAAGTCTCATAATGAGATTTACTATAATAGTTTTTAGGATTGTGGAATTCCACTGTTGTCAGCAGTCCATTTATTTAATACATTTTGGTCAAGTTACTATAGAGATTAAAATTCATAATTCAATTAATTAACATCCGATATTGTTAACTTTGATAGCTAGGTCCGTGGAGTTTTCTTGATGATTCTTTCTCCACGTGATAATCGAATCATCGGATTTAATAAAACCAATATTTTGATATCTAATTTATTGTGTACCATCATTATTTATACCTAATTCCCTTAATTTTAAGTTAGCTTTCTTATAACATTCATTCTGTAGACTAGAGTTGAGGATCCGACATAGATAGTAGAGACATCTTTCAGTCAAATTACAGGGTAATTAATTAAATTCAAGTAGCAACAATTTTGATCACATAAAACAGTAAAAGATCATCTTAAATTTTCCTTTAACGTTTCAATTAAAGTCGGTTTAGGAGTACAGATAATACTTGGTATAATTTGGACAGGTGTAGGTTTTCTGTAATCTCGTCTTACTATATGGAACCTTGAGTTAACTACAATTCACAACGAGGGTAACTGTAACTGCTAGACTTTCACACGAGCCAAAAACATAGAAAGGTACTTCACACAAACGAATTAGGTAGTTTAGATAGGTAGGTCAGATTGATCGTAATTAATTAGGTATTACATCGTTTTAATTGAGGTAGTAGGTATTTTATAATTAGGTATTTCCGTTCAGTTTAGTTGACATACTTTAGGCCTTCAGACCTTTGGTTTTTTACATTTGCTGGCTGTGACCAAGATTAGACCTTAGGACCTTATAGAATTTAGATTCGTTTATTTAGATTCAATTATATAGACCTATAGAATTTGGATCTTATTTTTTTAGATTTAAAAAGAGATAGGTAGACCTTTGTTTTTTTTACATTTGGTCCCGTGACCACGATTGATACTTTAATTAATTAGGTACATTCAGACCTTTGTCCTTTTACAGACTACCATTGATGAAGAATGTAAAAATGATGTAACTGATTTCACTACTTCCTGCACCAGTGTAAATGCTATTAACAAGTTTAAGACTACTTTACCATCATAATACAGTTGTAATTGATTTGTATATTATTTCCCCATACATCGATTGCGATGCAATTGTCAGGCAATATAAAAAAAAAATAACAGACGAAAAACAGTGTGCTGACAAAATCACGGGCAGTAAGAACGTCGTAACCCGCACTAGCGATGTTTACATAAGCGACGTAACCCCACATGTAATGATTTTTACTAGAATACATTTGACTTATTTAAAAACAACAAAAAATCACCGATTTTTTTGTTAGTTACAGCATTTTGTAGTCATAAAAAATGACACTCAACGTTACTTGTGAAAATATTAAAATAATATTCATCGTAGAGCTATGGGACCTACACCATTCGACGCATAAAAAATCGCTGATTTTAATAACGTTAAAAAAGCATTTTAGCCAAGGGTGTTGGTTACTATGTTTTCTTGCGTCGATATTTCTATCTACTCTACGTAGAATGCAGCCAGATTGTGTCGCACAATGAATCGTCTTCATATTAGGTATACCTATTTTTGTTTTATTTTTAATGTTGTTTAGCAGCATGCTTAGTTGATTCAATTTGTAACGAACCTAAAAAAAAGATTTAGATGATGATGCGGTTGAAGTGAGGAAGTTCCTTAAATGGCTGCAGCTCTCAATAAACTGAGGAGCCTTACGTACATCTAGGTTAAAAAGACTGGTAGTGAGGGCTCTTAGCATGAAAATAGTTCACTTTGTGATACCAGCACCAAATTTTAGTATGTTGTTAAACATGTCATTTTATCTTAAAAACCGTCGGGACCCCATCTGTAAAGTGTCTGGATCTGGAGATATTACGTCATCAAAATGGCGGCCGCCGTATTTTGAAAATTGTGAATTATTCTAATTATATGAACCCTACATACATGTGAAAGATATGACATGAAAGGGAATTAACTGGACTACATTGCTCTAGTACACAACATCAACTAAATAGTAACAGTTACAAAAATATTTTAAGTTATATTGAAAACACTTCCATAAAAAATCTATATTTTCAAATACAGCATCGGAAGTATAAGGTACAGACAAAAAATATGTACCACTGACATAATGAACAATTCATCACCTATCCAATAAACAAAAAACTAAAACTCGATCGGATGAAAAATTTCTTAGTTACGCCGTTGTTAGTATTCGTATTTGGGACAAAATGGGAGTGCATATTTCTTTTTTTGTGTGTACTTTACCGGATATCTCAGCCGTTGGAGATCTTTTCGTGGTGGTTTTTTGTCGTTTAAGAAAAGTATTAGCTTCTCGTTGGTTTCATAAAAAAATGGTGATGATCTGATGAGAACCTTCGGAATGATGAGTAGAATAACATCCCAGAGTGCAGTAAATCACTGTTTGCACTTCATTCAATAGAATCAGCTTCTAAAGAACTAGCTACAGATTGATTGGAGCACCTGGAATCACCTTCTCCTCACGAAACTCCTCAATAATTAAAGTTACGGTTAGAATTTTGATGATTTTTAGTAACAGTCGAAAATGCACTAAAAAGGACGAAATAAAACAACACGACTCCATGCATTCAAGGCTGTTGTTCAACACATGATATCCTAACCACGATCCCAACAACTGAAAACCAGAAGCATCAAGTTCGACACTCCATTGTTCCAAATAATGTCGAACTTGATGCCATTTTTACTGCACTTAGCGATTGTTCATCATCCTCATCCGAGCGATATTCCCGGTTGCATCAAACCAGCATTTCTTAGGTCTTCCCAATCAGCCGCGGTCGGGAGGAGGCGCCATAGTAAGATAGTAATTTGTTTCCCACCGTAACTAGCCGGTATTTGTAAAACGTGACCGTACCACCGTAAGCGACGTTCTTAAAATTTATGTGCTAGGTCTCGGTACTCGGTCTTCGCTACTTTGAGTTGCAAACCACGTTGAGTTGCTTTCCACGTATTTACACGTCCCTTATCCGAATCTGCTAACGGAATATCATCACCATACATGATCATCCACGGGGGCTACTCGTGTACGTTTCGGATGATTACGGACGGTGCATTCAGTTTTACGCTATTAAAGTTGTTATATGGTATCATCCCTTTGTAAGATTGGCCTTAGAAAAGTACATAGAAAACATGGTTGAAAGATAAGAGACCTAGTAGACGAAGCATTTGAAGCTTACTCTCACGGAGCAGAACATACTGATTAACTTGGAAAAGACTGAAAAGTGTGTACGGCAGCCAAACTATAATCTGAATCAACTCCGTAAAATTAATTTTATGTTGAGCATAACCCCTCACAAGCACATACTACAATCGGTGCAGATGATTTAAAATCGTTCAAAGGAAATTAAATAGTTCGCACGAAGGGTTCCGTACCACACGGTTCATAAGATACAGCCTGGTGAAGGACGAACGGGAGGAGAGACAGACAGACAGCGGAGTCTCATCAATAGGGTTTCGTTTTTACCCTTTGGGTATAGAAGATAGATAGATAGATTAGATATAGATATTAATAAAACAAAAGAAACTAAAATTTTGAGTGGCATAATAGGCGGCCTTACCGTTAAGAGCGGCTTCTTCCAGGCAACCCTAAAACCCTAAACTTAGCATAAAGTTCCACATTTCATTTGGAAGCTGCGGGTTTTGCAGTTGTTGGGATCGTAGTTGGGCTATCGTATGTTGAACAATAGCTTTCAATACAATAGTACATTTTCGACTGCCACTAAAAATTATCAAAATTCTAACCGTAACTTTAATTATTGAGGAGTTTCGTGAGGAGAAGGTGATTCCAGGTGCTCCAATCAATCTATAGCTAGTTCTTTAGAAGCTTGAAGATTGAATGAAGTGCAAACAGTGATTTACTGCACTCTGGGATGTTATTCTGCTCATCATTTCGAAGGTTCTCATCAGGTCATCACCATTTTTTTATGAAACCAACGAGAAGCTAATACTTTTCTTATACGACAAAAAACCACCGCAAAAAGATCTCCAACGGCTGAGATATCCGGTAAAGTACACACAAAAAAAGAAATATGACTCCCATTTTGTCCTAAATACGAATACTAACAACGGCCCAACTAAGAAATTTTTCATCCGATCGAGTTCTAGTTTTTTGTTTATTGGATAGGTGATGAATTGTTCATTATGTCTGTGGTACATATTTTTTGTCTGTACCTTATACTTCCGATGCTGTAGTTGAAAATATAGATTTTTTATGGAAGTGTTTTCAATATAACTTAAAATATTTTTGTAACTGTTACTATTTAGTTGATGTTGTGTACTAGAGCAATGTAGTACAGTTAATTTTCTTTCATGTTATACCATACACATGTATATAGGATTCATAGACTTAGAATAATTCACAATTTTCAAAATACGGTGGCCGCTATTTTGATGACGTCATATCTCCGGATCCAGACACTTTACAGATGGGGTCACGACGGTTTTTAAGATAAAATGACATGTTTAACAACATACTAAAATTTGGTGCTGGTATCACAAAGTGAACTATTCCGGTCTTTTTCGAGGCTAACGTTCCTCGCTATGGTGGCAGCAATCTTCAGACATGAATTGATCGACCAGAGAGAGAGTAGATACATTTTTCTTGTCGCATAGTTGTCGCGTTGCTTCATTGTGCACAACTTAACACTTTCAACTTCATGAAATTTATTACGTACTTTGTAAGAACGTTTTCTGAATAACAAGACAACTTTATTACAATGGTTGGTTCATTATATCTTTTTTTTTATATTACAAATTTATTGTAATTTGTTTCGAGCAGCCCACACGAGAGAACATGTATAATAAATTTGCATCTAAATAAGTATACATAAGTCGTTCAGCCAAACTAAAACAGAAAACTGCACGACTTCATATTATGTAGGTGCAATTATAAATGCACCTAGGTATATACTCTATTTCAGAAACTTAGAACAAAAATGTAAACAAAAAACTGTCAATTTTAAAGGAAAAAGTAAATAATGAGCTGTCACTTTTAAATTAGATTACGGAATTTATGTTTACGTTTTTGATCTCACTTTCTGAAATAGGGTAGGTATAAAATAATCTGAAGTCGGGCAGCCAAACTACAACACAAAACTGCACGACTTATAATAATACTAGCTGACCCGGCAAACGTTGTTTTGCCTTATAAATTATAGATAGTAGCCGATTCTCAGACCTACTGAATGCGTAATAATGCGTATGTGAAGTTTGGTGGAGATCGGTGAAGCCGTTTCGGAGGAGTACGGTAACTAATTACTGTGACATGGAAATTTTATATATAAGATTATGTAGTCGCAATTAAAAGTGCAACTAAATAATCTCAGGTCGGGCAGTCAAACTAAAACACAAAACTCCACGACTTCAGATATTGTAGACGTAATTATTAATGTCCCATGTTTTTGAAGTATTTTTTATAACTTGATTTTTTACCTTTCTTATATAATATTACTCAATGCTCATAGTTTTGTTTGTTAAACAACGTGCATTCGAGTGTACATTGCAATGCTTATGAAGTGTATAGAATAAGGACAAGGTTTATGTGTGTTATATATACCTACCTACCTATGTACATATACCTAAGAGTTAGTATTAACGACTCAAGGGCGCTTACGCTGATGTCAATGTATGGAGGCGTTAGTAGGTAACAACTGAGTGAACTATATGTGTGTCTGAGATGTATTGTGTGTGAAACAAGTGGTCATAATATTATCTACCCACTTACTAGAAACGACCCTTTTCATGGATCCCTACATATCACAAAAAACACATTCTCCTCATGTCTCTATGACCAGTGGTTTGGTCTATGCGTTGATAATTATATAGTTCACTATAGCTGCGTCTCGTGTTTTCACCCGCGTAAGTACCGATCCCATGAGAATATCGTAATCAAAAGTAGCATATTTAGTAAGTAAGTAAGTAAGTAAGTTTAGTAAGTAGCGCTTTAATATTTAAAGAATTTGAAAAATCGGTCCAGTAGTTTCGGAGCCTATTCGTCACAAACAAACAAATAAATAAATATTATCGTTGTATTAGTATTGACAAGGGGTCCTAATATTATCTACCCTATTCCTTATAAGTGACTACTATGTCCCGCGGGTTTTCCCAAAAACCCTTTCTTAGTGGATCCCTATATACCTTATAGAAGACATTCACCCGCGTAGGTCCCGATCCCGCGGGATTTACGGCATTTAAAGTAACCTATGTCCATCTCCAAGATCCTATTTAACTCTATACCAAAATTCATTAATATCGGTTCAGCGGTTTAGGCGTGAAAGCGTAACAGACAGATAGACAGACAGACAGAGTTACTTTCAAATTTATAATATTAGTAAGATTTATAGTATATATATATATATAGGTAATATATAGGTAATAGGTAATATGGATGTATTTACAAAAGAAAAATAATTATAGGTACCTATCCCATGTTTAGTCACCGTGACATAAGGTTAGTAGCTTACCGTGGGGCTAGATGGCGTTGTTGTTGTTCACAGAATGTATTCATTTATTAACAGCGCATTCTCAGGGCGTGTACCTATTGCTTTATAAGGTTAATCAAGAAAATACATAAGTCTGTCTACAAACGATTTGTCCTACATTATGTACGTGAGTGGACTCTACACAGACGTATTTCATTCAACGTAACAATTTCTGAGCGCATGCTTTACGACATTTTTGTAATTCTTACGTACTGAGTTTTTACCCACTTAAGTCCTGATCCTTGTGGGAAATATGAGATAAAAACCGGGCAAGTGCGACACTCGCGCATGAAGGGTTCCGTACCACTATGACATTTGGGTACGGAACCCTAAAATGATTTACATCCAATTTTTAAATTTGATAGGAAAATGTGAAATATTTAGCTTCGATCCTTACTCCCTTCATACGACCACAAGACCACAATACTAAAAAACAAAGAAAAAAAAATTTGGCACAAAGAAAATCTGAAACTTATAAGAAACTCTTTGGTAAGTGAAGGCAGACTGGTATATTTGATAGACAGGGCGGCCATTTTGAATTCCACGACCTACTCGATTACCTTGTAGTTTTTAAAACACGTTTGTTGTATGGGAGCCCCTCTTAAATATTTGTTTTATTTTTAGTATTTGTTGTTGTAGCGGCAACCGAAATACATCTTCTGTGAAAATTTCAACAGTCTAGCTATTACGGTTCATGAGATACAGCCTGGTGACAGACGGACGGACGGACGGACAGACAGACAGACAGACAGACAGACAGACAGCGAAGTCTCAGTAATAGGGTCCCGTTTTTACCCTTTGGGTACGGAACCCTAAAAACTATGCTATGTGTTATTCCACGGCCTCTACTTTCATTCTACGAATGATAATTCCAAAAGAAAATGTGTCATCCATCCTTCGGAAATTTAATTTCGGACTGTTTTGAAGGACGAATAACAGATTTTCTTTCTTTCGTTCGTAAAATTAAAGTACTTTCCAGGTATTTATATAACTACATTCCGAATTTCATCGCAATCGGTTCAGTCGTTTTAGCGTGAAAGACATTTATTCAAAAACAAACTTTCACGTTACACATAATAATATTTAGTAGGATAGGAAGTTAAGATGTTTGTATTCTAATCACGCAAAAACTACTGAACCGATTGGGATGAAACTTGGTAGGTATGCAGATCTGGAGATCTGGAGATCTGGATTAATACATCGTCAAATATAAAGGGGAATAGGATACGAAGATCCAAATAATATCACATACTTACGCATCCTTATGAATAAACGTGAAGTAAGGTCGGAGTAATTTTACCAACTTTTGTTTCTGGCTGTCAACTTTGAAAGTTCTTGTCAAGGAAAAATACAAAGCATGTTCCCACCACTACCTTCCACGTTTATTAATAAGGGTAAATGAGTTTTAATGGAAGATTCGAATAGAAAACGGCAATTCATCACACATAAAAAAACTCGATGTGTTTTGTTTTGTTTTATCGATGCGTATTTGACTGTATTTACGGTATTTGGGAATCGAAATCATGATGTTGAAAATATTTCGTTAGGAATACCGAAGTTTGTGGCCCACCTAAGAAGCCGACGACCCACCTAATATAATTAGACTTATATGCTGTTAGAGTTACTAATGTACCTATGTATCATGTAGGTAGGTAGTACATAAGATTTATAGCACGGTCACAATATCTGTGAGAGCTTCTCGTCCGCCTATACTTTAATTGACCGAGCGATCCGACTGCTTCAAGGTGTAGTGAAATTTGCTTTTGTCTGTCAGTATGTTTGTATGTATGTTTATTTGGATATTGGTTCTCCTCTAGTGATCACATTTCTCTACTGATCTTGATGAAACTTGGTTCACTGATTTTATGAATAGGTTAACATAGAAATTAAAGATATTTTACGGTTTGAATCGCGTGGTGTTTATTAGATACTATCAATACAACATCGCGAAAACAGAAGAAAAATCTAGGTTAACATAATTTTTTTGTTTGACCAAAAAATCCCTTTTATTTGTTATCTCCAGCAAAGGATGCTAATCTATATTTTCCCCATATAGGAACTGATTTTATTGATTCTCTTTTTTAGCTTAGACTTAATTTTTAAGGTTGTTTATTGATGTTAGAAAAATATTTTAAAAATAAAAAGATAGGTAGGTCTAGGTAGGTAATTGTTATGGTTCTATTTTTTCTTTCTTCCTATTTTGTTTTCTGTTTTTTTTTTGTATAAATATGCCGCCAGTTTTTTGTGTCAATAAAATACTTTATATTTTTTCTATGTGCAGACCATGTGCACAGAATACTGCGCAGATATTGTGACCGTGTCTTACCTATTTGTTACCTTGCCATCGCTCGCGGATCCGGAAAAATAAGGTAAATGTTTGGTTTACGTATGTTTACAAACCATATTAAATACTACAGCTTAGTATGGCAGTAGTCAGTATTGGTTATTCTGTGGCAAGTGCGATATTGATGTAAGTGGTAAATCAAAAAATAAAACAGACTAGACACTTGTTTAAAGGGTTTTTTTCTTTATAAAATTAATATGCCTATGATAAGTAGGTACTTACTTACTAATTGGGTATTAGTAAGTTCTTATCACAGGTTTATGCAAGTCTAAGTTGAAAGTGGATTTAGGTCTCTTATGAGTAAATTCTTTAAACCTATGCATAACGTTTTAATATCTATTCATTCTATTATGTACCATAGGGTAGATAATATTAGCTGGAAAGGTTTTTCGCGCTTCACCTTCCTATCCCACGGCTCTTCCGTGAGCAAGCTCCCTAAAATAGTGTATAGATGTGGTGAATATCTACACTTCATAAATGACACACATCCTACAAATCGCATGTTTCTAGGACTAGCGATTTAAACTGTTCAGTCAGTCAGTCGGTCAAACCTTTGAATTTTATATGCACTTATTAAAAACTATTTTTCTACGTTCATATAAACTGATACAATTTTATTCCAAATTATATTACTTTGATAAGTATGCTATTTGTTGAATTAAAGAGATCGCCTTTTGACGATAGGGCCACCCATTGTGTCACACTAGATATTTTTTTTCACCGCAATCAATATGATAGGTATAGTTATGTAATTTAAGTTTTAGTACAATAAAACGCTTATCTAGAAAGTAAACCTACGTTTAATCTTGCTTAATATTATATTGGCCGAAAGAAACCCTTCGCCCTTGTTTTTCTTTGTAGTGCCACATCTGAATAGTATTTTACTCTGTACTAAACGATGCAGAAGGACAATACGATCGTGTACTAACATCTAACAAAAGTCTTGTTTAGTTCCCCACCAGTAGTTGACGTACGTTGTGTTTTACCTACGACCTACACGTATTGCTATTTCACTGTGTTTTATTTATCTTATTACTCGAATATTGGGTGAGTTTTTATGTTATTTCAAGTATTTTAAATTGGATTATTTCTAGAGATTCTGACCTACTCTTTTCTCGATATAAACTTTGCAATCATGGTCGACTTTTTCCTTCCTGGATAAAGACATTACATGCCATAAAACCTATATCAGCCATGACCATGCCCCTACGTTTTGATTTTATTCATATTCTGATTAGAAATGAAAAAAAAAATAGGGTTGGCCAGGTCATGGCAGATAAAGGTGTAATAGCATAAACAAACATATTTGCTGTAATGTCTTTATCCAGGGAGAAACGTCCCCAGGGGTCTACGTTTGTATGGAGAAATATGTGGATAGACTTTCCTCTTAAAGGATGAACTTGGCTATTAAGTGGAGGATGGTTGCCAGCCTCTTGGGGAAGATGCTGCAATGGTAATTTCCAAGATGTTTTAGGGAAATATGGACAAATTTTAGAGTTTCGCGAAAACTTATAAATTTAAAACAAATCACAATATAATAATAAGCCTACTTTTAATAAAATAAAAAGCGATCAAGTGCGAACCGGACTCACTCACCGAAGGTTCCGTATCCATGCGCTGCGCTGGTTTCAGAAAAACCTTTTTAGGGTTCCGTAACGAATTTTATGTTGGAGCTAGTCTTTTGAATTGTGGTAGTCGCCCATACAATTCACACAACTCAGGGTACCAGGTAAATAGCACTAACTATGTAGGTATGTATGGGGACAACATCTAATTTTTAAGTGTTAGTATTTTGCGAAATTTTCTCTGTTGGTAATTTACTGTAAGATTTTGTTTCTCACCAAAAAGTGACAACTCTAAGTCAAATGGAAGTAGGTAGGGGAGAGGGGGGCATGATGGGGTCCTTAAGGTTTGAAGCTCAATAACATTGACAGTATTGTGTTTTCATAACTTTTTTTATCCTCATAATCATCGTTGGTAATCAGTATTAAAAAATTAAGTAATTATAGCAACATTATCATATGGGCTTAATGAAAAAAAGCAAAAAACTGGGAAAGTGCCCAACACCCCGTCTTTCCCTACCCTCGGGGTAAAATGGGGTACCCCCTAGAGGTATAATGGGGTACACCAAATTACAGGAGTTTCATTGTCTTTATTGATCATACCAACACAGCTTCAGTGAGCCCATTTGCTACATCCGCAAAAGCAGCATAACCTTTATCGTAGTTCTAATACAGAGGCTCGTAGAGTCACTTTTCTATGATGATGGCTCTTGCATACTCATTTTTGAATCTTTTCTTTCTGGTGATTGTTGTGTTAGTTTTTAGTTAACTAAATTTTCTTAAGGTCTCATTGTTCTTTTCTTGTGCTTATTTACCTCTGCCAGTTTCTTCTTCCTTATAATGTCTTCAAAATTATGATTGTATTGTGAAGAAGTTATAAAGAAGAAACACACAACTCTTGCTCTTTTTATTCGAAATCTTGCTGCTTAGGGCCTAATCTAGCCGTACTATGGTCCCACAAAACGTTAAAAAATAAAGGGGGTAAGATGGGGTACCCCATACCCTATCATGCCCACTCCGGTCTTTTTAAATTAAAAGTCGCACAGAAATAAACTGCCATGCAATACGAAGATAAGCAAGTTCCTATCTGTTGTTGAAGTTATTGCCACAAACAAATCACTTTAAACCTAATCTGAAATGCTCTTGTGTCTCATGCAGCCACGATCTAATGAAATTGCAAATATTACAAGATGATCGGCAAAAAGCAGTTTTTACGAAATAAAAAAAATGTGGTTGGTTTTATCACTCAATCACTGCGTCATATTATGACCCCCTACTCGTTGCACCTTTTCGCGGTTTTACGATTGTTATTGGTCAATTGGTTTGTGTTCAAAGCCCAAGTCACCGTCTTGCCCGCAACCCCGTCTTGCCCCTCTCTCCCCTACCCTGTAAGTTTTGTGTTAAAACCCTAATCCTTAAAAAAATGAAATAAATAACATAAAAGTCCCATTGGGTCCCCATACCTTGTCCTTGGGGACCATTTTACCAACATGAAGTTAGATTTTTTTGAACCAGCGCAGCACATGAATATACAGAACCCTCGGTGAGGGAGTCCGACTACCACTTGACCGGTTATTTTTTTTATTTCTAAGTTGATTTATTTAGGGATTTGTTTGAATGTCTTTTCTTTAAGAAAAAGGTATGTGCGCTAATAACATCGCTCTTACGGTGAAGGGAAAACATCGTGAGGAAACCAACATATGTCCTAGGACTCACCACGGTCCGAAGACCATGTCTTCGGACCGTGGTGAGTCCGGTGGTGATATTCAGTGTTATCTATGTATCATATGTATGTATTTACAAAAAAGTATAATATTTAGTATATCCGTTGTCTAGTACCCATAGTACAAGCCTAGTGCTTAGTTTGGGGCTAGATTGCGCTATGTGTAACGTCGTGCAATATTTATTTATTTATTATATTGTTGTCGGTGTGGTTAATGTAATAGAGAAACGAAAAAAAATACAATAAAAAAAATCTATATAATAGATTGCGTTGTGTGTAACGTCGTGCAATATTTATTTATTTATTTTTATTTTATTCTGTCAGAATGTTAAGTACTCCATACACTTCCTCCTTATATTTTTAAACCAAAAATATTTTAATTATTTAGTTGGTGTGTAAGAATTTTTCTAATTCCTAATAATTGATTGTTGTTGAATTCTTGAAATGCTATTATAAATAGCTTGAGTTTTGAAATAAAACAACTTTTTTTTTTAGAAATATTCCAAAGGAAAAAACGGACAAACATGATTTTTAAAAACTATTATGAATTCTTGTTCTACTAAGCCGCCTATTCTAAGTAACCTACACTTAGTTTTTTAGGGTTCCGTACACAAAGGGTAAAAACGGGACCCTATTATTGAGACTTCGCTGTCTGTCTGTCTGTCTATCTGTCTGTCTGTCCACCTGTCACCATGTATCTCATGAACCGTAATAGCTAGGCAGTTGAAATTATTACAGATGATGTATCTATCTAACAAATATTTAAGAGTTTTAAGTGGACACCAATTATTATTATTTATTTTTTTCTATTTATTCTGTAACTTACATATTTTAATTCAATAAAGAATTAATCTATCTATCTGTTGGAAGGTAGATACATTGTATGTAGAGCGGTGTTGGTCTAGTGGTAGATACCGCGACTTTCATTCCGAAGGTCGTGGTTTCGAATCCTGGCCGACAAAGAATGAAAAAGACATTGATGGCCGCATCAATGTCTTTTTCTTTGAGATTTTTTTTATTTAAGTACGCTATTGACATCGCTCTTACGGTGAAGGAAAACATCGTGAGGAAACCTACGGCTTAAAGTCACGCAAAAAGGTCCAGGTATAGGGCTTGTTGCGGAAACACACATTAAAAACATAAAAAGTAAGTAGATACATAAAATGTAGGTAACAATAAATATACGTACTTAAAAACCAAACAACATCAAAGAGTACACAAATTACCATTGTCAGCAACCCACGCAATAAGCTAAGTAAATATTAACTTAACTACTTAGTAAAGTATAAAGTTCTTACGTAGATAATTATTTACCTTTAGTGTTAATAGCTACAAGTATATCGACTGCCTGTCGTAAGAGATTCTTCGGTAGAGTGACGTGTGCGGTGCGGTCACGTCACACTACCTAAGAATTGAAATGTACTGATTTTGAAGTCGTTCCCCGCCTACCTGGGAAAGAAAACTAAGACCAGGGTCGGTATTACGCTCCGCAATCGTGTTTCAATAGTGTGTCGATAGAGTATTAATCGTCATATTCGACGTGTATTTGACACATTTGGCAGTTTCCTATGTTAACTATTCTATCGACACACCACTGCGACACCACTGAGATGCCACTGATGGAGTCTCGATAGTTGTCAAAACTCTAATGACAGGATGGATTTTGAACAGACTTGACAGACAGACAGACAGAGAAGGTTGGTTACCATGGTTACTATTGCAATTCCACTGAGACACCATTACGATACTATTGAAGTCTACCAAATTTGTCACAGTCTCGATATAATGGCAATAGTGTGTCGATATAATCGTAATAGTATTGTCATCTTGTGTCATTTAGTGTAATACCGGTCCTGGGTCTTTACTTTATTTCTACGAACAAAAAACTAAAACAAAAATTCCAGAAGAAAATCTGTCATCCATCCGTCCGAAAATTTTATTTTCTGACGGTTTTGAAGGACGGATGACAGATTTTCTTTCGTTTCGTTTTGCGTTCGTAAAATTAAAGTAGAGTCCCTGGCTAATAAAAAAGTTTTAAAAACAGCATGTAAACTGCACTTTTTAAACTAACACGATTTCTGTCCCTTATTTTATTATTAGAACTACAAGTCTAGATCGCGTTTGTAGATAATTATCGACTACCGGTCGTAAGAGATTCTTCGGTAGAGTGACGTGGTGTGGTCACGTTCATTCGGAGAGAGAAAACCTCAGAACGTTGGCGTTGAATGAAAGATGAACTGTGTTTCGAATTGAAAATTGAAATGTATCTACTGATAATTGATTGTATTAGGCAATACGGCTTTGACCCTGATGATGGCTTTTTAAAGCCGAAACGCGTCGATGCATGGTCAATGATTGGTGTCATTAACACTAACACTAAAGCATATTTTATGCCGCATGCAAGGAGCGGTGGGAGGGTAGGGTTGCCAACCGTACTATAATATATAGTATAGTACTATATTTCAGCTCAGCGTACTATATATTTTTGAAAGCACATGTAGTACGCAAAAATACTATATTTCTAGCATAATTTGTAAAAAGTTGTTTCTTTTATAAATTCCTCCTCACTGCATTTACAGAGGACTGTTTTCTACGAGTATGTAGAGGGGAAAAAAGAAAAGCCATAAAAAAGGTGCTCATAATTTAAAGATTGAATGTCAGGAAAATTTTTTTTTATATTCAAGAAAGAAAGAGTATTTGAAAGTGTGAAAAAAAGGTTAAGTGCAAAAACAACGTATTTTTTTCGAAATATTCTACAAAACACCGCTCTAATTTTTGTACTATATTTTTTTGGGTCGTACTATATTTTTTAGCCACAAATACTATATTTTTCGAAAAAACTGTTGGCAACCCTATGGGAGGGTGGTGTTCTTTGCAAGCTGCACACTGCATGCTGTGTTATAATAACACTAGTCAAGAGTCGAGACTAAAAACTTAATATTATTCTTTTACAGAGTATGTGTATCTACTGATTTTGAAGTCGCGAGCGATAGCTCTAGATTTTCGTTGAAAACTTTTTAGCTTAGGGACCCCGCGCACTAGGCAGCCTGGCTGCAGCAGCCAATAAATAAAAATAAAATAAATAAATATTGCACGACGTTACACACAGCGCAATCTAGCCCCAAACTAAGCACTAGGCTTGTACTATGGGTACTAGACAACGGATATACTACATATTTTTTTTTTTTTTTTTTTGTAAATACATACATATGATACATAGAAAACACTGAATATCCCATGTCTTCGGACCGTGGTGAGTCCTAGGACATGTTGGTTTCCTCACGATGTCTTTCCTTCACCGTAAGAGCGATGTTAATAGCGCACTTAAATTTTTCTTAAAGAAAAAGACATTGGTGCGCGGTCGGTCTGGATTCGAACCCACGACTCTCAGAATGAAAGCCGGGGTATCTACCACTAGACCAACACCGCTCTCAATAACACATATGACGTTGTATGGGAGCCCGCGCACGTGGCAGCCACGAAATCCCAGCTAAATTCTGGCTGTCGCAGCCAGGCTGCCTAGTGCACTAGTACCTTAGTGTAATAAAAATGACAGTTACCATTAACTTCCATACTTTAAACTTTTATATGCAATTAAATAAACGTATAAAGTAAATAGCTCAATTTATAACTACATTATGTACATAGGTAGGTTCATTTATTTCAAGGAAACCCCTACACAGTGTTTATTTTAACCTTATCAAGTCTTAAAAAAATATTATTATGCTTCGGAGATGACCTAGGTAACCTATAACCTAACCTACACAACTAATTAATGCTTTGTTGTACTTAATTAAGTTTTTATTATATTTACCTGTATCCCTAACGCAGCGTCCTACGTGGGGGATCGGATGCGAACGTGATGCGTCGCGGTGCGGCGCGGAAACAAGGAACAGTTGAGAATCGCGCCGCATCGCACTTCACGTGCATTTGGTCACGTAGGACACTTCAATAGCTATCGACTGTTCCTTGTTTCCGCACCGCACCGGATCGGATCGCTTCGCAATCGCGTTCGCATCCAATCGTCCACGTAGTACGCTAGTTACTCCTACTGATATTAAATTGGACCTATTGCATCTATTCTGTAGTAATATTATAAATGCGATTGTTTATACCGATTGACAATACAGGTTTATGTTTTTAATCGGTCATTATGATTATTAAATAGTAATACAGATAGGTACTATTTTATAATCATTAAGAACAATGGCCAATCCCCATAGTTACGTCATTTTATTTGACTTGAAATAATCGGGCCCTAACATAAAAAATATATGCTGCCAAATTGAGAACATTCTTCTTTTTTGAAGTCGGTTAAAAAGGTTGTTACATAGAACTCTTCAGGAGTTGTATGTAACACATTATGGGAAAGATATTTCATGCATGCAAATGGATTTGGCAAGATTACATTAATAAGATCCCAACGGCCTTCGTGGCTAAGCAGCCGGTGGCTGTTGGTAATATACAACTCAAGTGCCACCGAAAGCATTGAAAACCCAAATCAGAACCACATCAGAACACAATCTCCACCTAAAAATGCCAAAACTTACTGCAAAACCAAATAAAAGCGAACTGTTTACCAAATCCTAACTTCAAGTTCATCCGACCAAACATTTCATGGTTAAGTTAAAGGAAACTTAAGTAAACTTTACTTAGTTTGTTTAGTAAACACGTAGGTACTTAAATAAAGGAGAATAATTTCCTAGTCATTGTTTTGTAAGAAACAACAGCCATTGGCGCGACTTAAGTGGGGCAATGAATTGTGGCCGAGACCCTTTTTCTAAGACTCTACTATTCGTTTATCTGTCTGTCTGTCACCAGGCTTTTCCTATCTCATTAAACGGGATAGACAGTTAATATTTCACTGATGATGTATTTATTATGTTTGCCGCTAATAAAATAAATACCAAAGGGCTGCCGTACAAAAAAACGTAGGTACTTTTATTATGGCGTCATAACGGGTAGATATGAAGTCTTCACGCATTTGACTGGTTTTTTTTATTATTATTAAACTTTACACATAATATTTTTTTTTCCAAAAAACGTTCAAATTTTAAAACTAATAGAAATAAAAGTTGTTCGCTTAGACGTCTAGAACTACCGCCTAGCAAACCTGAAGTTCTCCCCACGCTGATAAACTGCTTGGTCCCTAGGAGGGTTGGTGTCAGGCAGGTGGCCGGCCGTAAAAATATTGACAAATCTATTTGCAGAAGGTATGGTCAACCTACTGCGCCGACCCCAAATAAAAATAAAGAATTTGGGGTTTAGCGGACCCCGGGCTCCCGAGTGGGATGTAACCAGGAACATGGCTCGGATGAGAAGTTAATAAGTTGTTTTAAAACGGAAGTCAACTGTAATATCTATTTAATATTTAATAAACGGTGATTATTTATTACTAAGTACAATGTTGAGGGAAGTGCATATAATACTGTCGCAAGGTAAACCACTTACAGCCTCATTTATAGACGACTTAGTAATTGCTTGTCTAATGTCTCTATCATATAATTCAATGACATTTAAAACGAATGAAGATTTTTATTATTATAAAGACGTTGCCTGTTTTCTGCAAAACGTGCTTTGACAAGTCATGCTTCAAAATTTCCTACATTTTCTACAATCTGTGTGACCGGTCCCGGGAAAAAAATTGTATGAAAGCTGTGAAACTGTATATATAAATACAGTTATATATGCCGAGCCTGTATATATGCCGAGGCCCTAATTAGATTAATTAATTAATAGGTAGACTGTGGTAAAACTTTTCGATGTCACCACCGTTTCCACTCTTTACTGTTATATTTGCTCATGGCATTTTTACTAAAAATATTTTACACGAAGAAACACATCATCAAAAATCCTCCCATGGCAGGATTGCCAGGCGAGTGTTTTTTGATGATGTGTTTCTCCGTGTAAAATATTTCAAGTACCTAATGCTTTTATATTACACTGGTATTTATAGCTAAGCAATGCCTTGTCTCGCTCTTATTAGTGATTTTTAACGTCAACGAAAATGTGACAGATACATTACTTAGACAAGTCTTTACTTAGAATTGACTATAAATACCAGTGTTAAACTCATCTATAAATACGGCTGTTAGTAAAACGCCGTGCTCTATTGTAATTAAAACCTATTACGCTTAGTTTCTTAGAAATAAAGTTGGTTTTTCTTTGTCATTACGTGACGAGGAAGATTTAGTAGGTCAACTTGTGTTTTATGGACTTAGGTATGTAGGATTTCTTGTTCAGAAACAATTTAGACAAAGTCAGACCTTTGTCTTGGAGTAAACCAAGCTGAATTGTAGTTGTAAAAATAAATTGGAAAAGATAGATAGATAGATAGATAAAGGCTTTTGGTACCAAAGTATAAAATTCTAGCTGCCTCCCGCGGTTTCACCCGTGTTAGTCCGGGATACATTTGAATATCGGGATCAAAATTAGCCTATGTTACTCAGGGTGAATGTAGCTTTCTTTTGGTGAAAGAATTTTTGAAATCGGTTTAGTAGTTTTAGATATTATTCATTACAAACATACGACACACACAAATACAAATCTATCCTCTTTATAATTAGTGTAGACAAGCATTAAGTACAAAGAAAAACTTAAAACAAGTGAAAATTAGGAATAAAATGGAATATTGGAAAATTAGTTGATAAAAAGCTGTTTTATGTGCGCTCTGGGGACATTGTAACTCATTTATGAACGAACGAATGATCGATAAGTAGAACAACATTTTTGAATTAGTTTGAAAAATTATCGATCGTTCGTTCGTCTGTAAAAAGTTAGTAGGCCTCCAATACTAATTACATATATGTACGTTCGTATCTAGGTACAAATCAAATGATTTGTTTTTTAAGAATTCAAGGTGGCAAGTGACGATATAGTCTTAGTTATCATCATCATCATTTCAGCTGTAAGAAGTCCACTGCTGGACATAAGCCTCCCTCATAGATTTCCAGATGCTTCGGTCATAAGTGGCCTGCATCCATCGTGAACCCGCGGCCTTAACTAAGTCGTCCGTCCATCTCGTTGGTGGACGTCCAACGCTGCGCTTTCCGATCCGCGGTCTCCATTCGAGAACTTTTCGGCCCCAACGACCATCTGTTCTCCGTGCTATATGTCCTGCCCACTGCCACTTCAAAGAGCTAATCCGTTTGGCTATATATGGCGTTTGGTATAGTCTTAGTTATAGCATGCTTAAATAGAAGTTGGGAAGACTGGAGTATAATAATTTTTAATAATAAAATTTGAACTTCGCATAGATTTAAAAAAAATATATTATACGACATCCCGTTTTTAAATAATGTTAAGAATTAACGACACATTATGATTGGCCCTTTTTTCAGATTTAAAAAAATCATGGAGGTAATACCATGTAACCCTCTGGCTGTGGTCACAAAAGACACGGTGAAGAAGGTCAGACAAACGTGTGATGTAGATGACGTGAAGAGAATTCAAGACAGCCTGGATGCCGTCGAGGAATGGCTGAAGAAGCAACCGCATTTGGCTGAAGCCGGACAACATTTGAGTAAGTTTAGTCTAGACGATAGATGGATAAATAAATATTACCTTGATTTTATTTCGAAAGTAGGTACCTCCTAAAATGTTTAGAAAAATATTTTTCAAAAAATTAAAAACGATTTTTAAAATTTTGCACTGTAAAGGATTTGAATAAGTCTTTCCACTTGCGCGCAGACTACATTTGAATTAGTATACGTACGACTAAATTAATGCGTCCTTAATCCTTCTAAATACTATGAAAGCGAATATAATTCCATCCGGATGGGATTATTCGTACGTTCCGTACGTTAGCGCACGAGTGAAATTCGGACGAAAACGAAAGTGCACCCGGCCTAAGACAGACATTAGTGCGCGGTCGGCAGGGCTTCAAATCCACGATCACCAGAATGAATGTCCGGGGTATTTATACCACTAGACCAACACCGCTCTATGGTTAAAAAATAACGCTGTTTCAGGCCGAGCCATACTAGAAAGAGTGTTCATCATAGGCAAGGGTTCAGTGGAAGGAACAAAACAAAGACTTGAAAGGATGCTAACGTCACGAGGGATGATGCCGGAACTGTGCCTAAATAGATCCGTCAAGGAGTTCACTAAGCTTTGGGACGTTGTGTAAGTTTGAATTTTTTGAATTACTAGTAGCGCCCCACGATCTTTATCCTGTGGGAATATCGAGAAAGAAAGCCTGTGTGTCTATCTAGGGCTCCAGCTATCTGTGTACTTAGTTTCATCGCAATCGGATGAGTGGTTTTCCGTGAAGCAAAAACAGCATGCTTTCACTAAAACTTTTTCCTTTATGATATTAAGTAGGTTTGACGCTGGTTGTTTTTCAAAAACGATAGCTGAACGTTTGATCATATCATCACTTGCCATCACCTGATGATAAGTGATGATATGGTCTAAGATGTAGCACGCTCATCTAGAAGAGCGAAGACGGTAGTAGAACAAGATCCGACCCGACTTGAGCCGAGCTACATTGCACAGAAAGACTTCTTAAGGCTTTAGATAATACCATACCATGTTTCACCATTTTTTTACGAATTTGCAGAGTTTGTCTTGACATGCAAAGAACTGCAAGGTGAACCGATTAATATAAGAAATTAATTTAGTACGGTCTTCACATTATAAACTGACTGACTGTTAGATTAACTCACAGGCTAACTTGATGGCCTCAAAGTTATGTTTTGTTTAGAGATGTAGGTATACTCCGGCCATGGAATAAAGACTTTTTCGAGCGAAACCCCTAGTCACAGTTAGCTTTATGTACAACAGTGTATCATGATTTCACTCGTGAAAGTTCCGATCCCGCGGGACTTTCCAAAAACCTTTTCATAATGGTTACCTACACACCACAAAAAACATACTCTCCCGAATATCTCTAGGACCACCGGTTTGGGCTCTGCATTGATATTTAAAAAGTTTAGTCAGTCAGTCTCAGTCAGTCAATCAGTTAGGACTTTGTTTTAAATTATATAGATATACCTAGATAATTTAGTAATATTTTCACAGAAACTACATCCCACTACCGAAGCTGTGCCCAACAGATCAATCAAGAGTGATGGTGACACAGTTCCTATCGGACAAACTTGATGAATTCAGCTTGTTGTCTTACTTCAGATATTGTTATATGGTAAGAAAATATTGGTTTATGTTAAACTTGATTGATGGATTTGTAGTAAAGAAGGATGCTTTAAAAATAAAAGGATATGTGAGCGTAAATAACTAGGTTATTTTAATCCACATTGTGTTACCTTCGTATAGTCTATTCCCTATTTCAGAAACTTCTATCAAAAATGTAAACATAGAACTGTCAATTTAAAAGGACAATGTAATAAAGAGTTGTCACTTTCATTCTGAGAGTCGTGGGTTCGAATCCAGACCGACCGCGCACCAATGTCTTTTTCTTTAAGAAAAAGGTATATGCGCCAAAAATATCGCTCTTACGGTGAAGGAGGAATCGTGAGGAAACCAACATGTCCTAGGACTCACCACGGTCCGAAGACATGGGATATTCAGTGTTTTCTATGTATCATATGTATGTATTTACAAAAAAAATATATAATATGTAGTATATCCGTTGTCTAGTACCCATAGTACAAGCCTAGTGTTTAGTTTGGGGCTAGATTGCGCTGTGTGTAACGTCGTGCAATTTTAATTTATTTAAATAAATGTATGAGATTTTTGTTTACATTTTTGATTTGTTGTTGTAGGTAGATGTTGTTTATTAAACATTTTGTACCTACCAGCTACAAGGCAAGAGTTGATATCTCAAACATATTTCATCTTCCTTACGCAAATTAATTAAAAATGCTACAGTAGGTACTATCAATATTGTGACATGTATCGTAAAAATTAAATGAGCATCGGTGCGGACATTGATATGAAGTCGATGAATGACGACTTAGCCTGGCCGCTCACGTAAGTTCCGTATTCGGAATTCCTGAATGCTTCAAATCCATATGAAATGTCTTGATTACCGCACACGTTCGTTTTGTTCCCGAACGGTAAATATACTGACTCTAAACATTCCGAATGAAAAAAAAACGTAGGTTTTCAGAAAACGTATACGGAAGTACGTGTGCCAGTCTAAAATGTTAAAAACATTGAGTTTGCGTAGAGGCAGCGTTATCGCAGTTTTCGTTTACAACTGTCTTCCCTCTGATGTCCATATCTACTGTTAATGTTGAGATACCCCTGGGCTTAAATGGGCTAAAATCTGAAAAAAAAACTTAACGAAAATGTTCCTAAACTTTCAGGTGGGCGAATACAGACTGCATTTCGACTACAGCATAAATGAAAGATATATTATTGACATGAAAAATCTTCACATCGGTATGTTAGGCAAAATCAATCCGGTGGTTGTAAAGAAAGCTGAAGTTTTGTGTACGGTAAGTTCCTTCTTCTTCTTCTTTTCGTGTAAAAGCTTTTTTGTTCGTGTTCTAACTTACTTAGTGTTAGAGTTGTGAGTTGTATTTTCTTTATATGATTGTAGTATAAAAAATACTGTCTTTTGATCTCCCGAGGGCTAGCAATTGTTGATCAAATCGGAGCCGTATTCTGAATCCTACATTTGATTAACAAAAACAGTTCTGATCAACAATTGCCAACGGATCTACATTTAACTGATGCCACAACCCCATCGATCAACATTTGCCGAGTGGAGATATCTGTATTAACAGAGAAAAGTATAATATGTAGTATTACCGTTGTCTAGTACCAATAGTACAAGTCTAGTGCTTACTCTAGCTTGGGGCTAGATTGAGCTGTGTGTGACGTCGTGCAACATTTATTTAAATAGATGTAGCAATATTTTTACAGCCGCCGCATGTCTGGAACCAAACCCTTTTGAATTCCCAAACCCCTTTGAATTCCCGATTTCGTGGGAATCTCGAAAAATCCTTTCTTTGTTGATCTACACACCACAAAGAACATACTCTACAAATGTTATGTCCCTAAAACCAGCGATTTGTCATTCAGACAGTCATTCAGAACTTTGAATTGTATATGTATGACTATATTTCCTACTTCTTTCAGGAAGGCATAGGCACAAAAATCAAAGGCATCCACATTCTAAACGCACCAGCCTTTGTCGACAAAATCGTATTCCTGCTAAAACAAGCGCTAAGAGAGAAGGTTGCAAACAGACTCCATGTTCACAGTACTTATGAAGATTTACACAAACATATACCGAAAGAGATACTGCCTAAAGAATATGGTGGTGATGAGCAGTTTTGCTGCAAGTTAGCTGGTATGTATCCTATTCTCCGATCCAACTAATACCACTAATACTTTAAAGATAGATAGATAGATTAACGGTTTATTGTACTAAACACAATTTACAATAAAGAATATAAATATAGCTGCTAGCTGACCCGGCAAACGTTGTTTTGCCTTATAAATTATCATCATCATCATCATTTCAGCTGTAAGAAGTCCACTGCTGGACATAAGCCTCCCTCTTAGATTTCCAGATGCTTCGGTCATAGGTGGCCTGCATCCATCGTGAACCCGCGACCTTAACTAAGTCGTCCGTCCATCTCGTTGGTGGACGTCCAACGCTGCGCTTTCCGATCCGCGGTCTCCATTCGAGAACTTTTCGGCCCCAACGACCATCTGCTCTCCGTGCAGATATAAATTATAGATAGTAGCCAATTCTCAGACCTACTGAATACGCATATAAAATTTGGTAAAAATCGGTCGCGCCGTTTCGGAGGAGTACGGTAACTAACATTGTGACATGGAAATTTTATATATTAGAAGATAACGAAATGTATTTACATAAAAAAAAGGAAGAATACTTAAACTCTTCTCTTCCAGTGAATAGATAAGACGGGAAGGAAGGGCAAGAGTGATGTGTTTTTAATTGGGAATGATTGAGAATATTAAAAATATTGGGATTCTGTAGGTGATTTTTTTTTGACATTTAGCCCCTCACTTATAAACGATGACTAAGTTTATGTAACGTTTGTCTTTTACTGTGACATGAAGTTTAAGTGTTAACAAACAGAGGCAAACGTTACATAAACTGAGGCATCGTTTATAAGTTAGGAGGTTTAACATTTACATTTATAATAATAGTAGAATAAATTATATTCCAAGTTCGATGATTTTTCTAGGTATTTTATTGAGAAAATTACAAATTATTCTAATTTCAGAACAATGGAAAGAGGAACTGAGCACCGAAGAGGCGGGCAGGATAATTAAAGAAACGGAAAAAATAGTGAGTGACGAATCAAAGAGACAGACAGCAAAATTTAACGAGCAGTACATGGGGATGCCGGGCTCTTTCAGAAGGCTGACTGTTGATTAAATTATTTAACATTTCTTAGATTTAAAACTAGTAACAGTATTTACGAGCTGCTGCTCGTAAATACTGTTGCTCTACTGGTACTATTTGTGTATTCTGTCTGTAACTAAAGTAAAAATTCCTGTCGATGTCAGGTTCATCAAAAATTGTTGATTATTCCTCGTTGGCAGCAGGCGCACGGCTCCTTGGACTTTTTTATCTTTTTTTTTTTACGTTTTTTTACGTTTTTTTATGTTTATTTAGTTTTACTTAATTTTTTTGTACTTTCATATTAGTTATTATTATTTTTTAACTCTTTTGTGCTATAGTGTTGTTTTTCTTTTGTGTGTCGTGTTTTTTGCTGTCAATAAATGTTTTCTATTCTATTCTATATCTAAGACAAAATGTCTTATCGTTTGAAAGCTTAAAGTTAAAATGTGGATAGGTTTCATTACCCATTGACAAATTTGCTTGGAAACTACACTTAAATATAAGAAACAATGTCACTTACAATCTGTACCTAGAATCTGTACATAAAATAATCATAAACATTCCGTCATGAAATAATCAACCATTTTCGATGGACCCGACAGGGATTTTGAATTTAGCTTTTATAACTCTTAAATTATTTATTATTTTTAAGATTTAAACAGTATCAAATTTTAGTCTACAATTAAAAAAAGAAGTATACTTTTTTTAATTGTAGACTATAATTTGACACATATTTATGAAGAAAAAATTACAAATACCAAGAATCAAAACGCCAGATCGTAGTCTGAAATTAAAATAACTAAGTAAACTAACTATTGTAAGTGTATTTAAAGGGGGCGAGTTCATATAATTTGCAATCTTTCTAGACAAAAGAAACATAGGCAAACAAAATAAAGACATCCTTTTTCAGAAATTGATCTTAAAACTAATGAATGTATAGGTATGATTGGCCACCTTATCGTTAAAAGTGATCTCTTCTTATAAACGTTTTAAACTAGCACGATCACTAATAAGGTATAAGGTCGAGGCAGGGCATTGCTTAGCAAAAGTAATCACTCAGATTCGTCTTTAAGTACGAGTGTTAGTCTTCGTTTATAAGTAAGTCTTTACTTAAGTTATACCTTGCGAATTTTCAGTAGGTACTGGTAATTATTTATTAAGCTTCTTTTTTCTTCATTGTTTTAGGGAGAATCAAGGAAAACGTTCTTAAACATTTCAAGGAATTTGGTTCATTAGTATTTTGTTTGAGTTAGGTTTAGTACGGATGAAATAAATTATTTACGTTTTTCTGGTGAATGACGACTGTGTTTTTAATTTTTACCCGACTCCAAGAGGCTTGTATTGTGCTTTGCTTACATAAACGCCTTAAAAACACCCACATTGATCTCAACCTCAATATTCCATACATCTACATCTACACTAATATTATAAAGAGGAAAGATTTGTATTTTTGTGTGTATGTGAGTATGTGTGTCTGTATCTTTGTAATGAATAAACTCAAAAACTACTAGACCGATTTCAAAAATTCTTTTACCGTTAGAAAGCTACATTCACCCCAAGTGACATATTCTACTTTTGATCCCGATACTCCCACGGGATCGGGACATACGCAGGTGAAACAGCGGAACGCAGCTAGTAACATACATAATTATGTAGTTTAGTTGTTGCAGGGGTTTTAATTCGGCCATAAATAATTTGCGATGAGAGGAGGAAGAAGAGGCAGCCAATTTGTGAATGTCCAAACTTGGTCCAACCAAACCTTGGCTACACACCAATAAAATACAGATTTGGTTTATAGGTAGGAAACGATAAATAAGATAATAAAATATTGGACTGGAAGTATTGATAGCGTGCGATGAATAGCCTCTATTGACAAAGTGGGCTGCAACCTTTATAAGAGTTATTGCTTACCACGCCTCTGCCATTGCGTATGGTGGAGATGCAGATAACGGGGTCATTGACCTGCACTTATTTCTTTTGGCTATATAAGTATACTAAAGGACTATATTACGGGAGAATCGAAGCATTTTAACCGACTTCCAAATAAGAAGGAGGTTCTCAATTCGTGTCGTAGGTAGGTATGGATTTTGTTTAGATCCATACCTACCTACGGGATGTTTACCAATTAGTCGAAGACGGCTAGACCGATTGTGATGTTTTTTTTCCCATAAAAGTTAATAAGAATCTAAAGAGGATCTTCGGAGTGTTGAAAGAGTATGTTTCTCAAAATCCAGTAACTTCAACGTAACGATCAAGAGGATTTTCGTGGCAGCAGAAATAAATAATTTTAGAAGTTGTATACATATCAATCTATAGAATTTAGGCTATATGTATGTACTCGTATGTAAACAATCTATAGAAGATTGGTATGAATACAACTTATAAAAGTATTTTTTTCTCTTGGGGGATGTTTGACCTATTATGGGGGAAAGATCATACAAGTAAACTATGCTGACAGACAAAATCAAATTTTGCCAGACGTGAAACAGATACGCTTCTTTTGCTCTATCAGAAAGACGTTTTCTTCGGATTAATGGCCTCAAAATCTTTTTAACCCAAAAACTTTTTAACTCGATTAATATTCCCGTGGTACAACAACCCTAGCCGCAAACAAACATGTTATCAACATTGTCAACAATTTTACCTAAATAATGTCATTGCTGTGGTTTTGTTCGCTACTACCGACAATCCAATAACCCCGGCACGTATTCTCTACCTAAAATATCTCCCTAGATAGATCACTTAAACCAAAACATAAGAAGCGCCTTTTTTTAACAAAATAGTGAACGATTTCGACATTAAAATTCAAATGACATAAGTACATCCCGCTCTTGCTCTAAACTCAAGGCTTGAACGATCAGTTTTTCTATCTATGAAAATCAAAGAAGGTGCATCTAAAGCTACTTGTTTTACGACACAACACTGGATTTTTCTCGAAAACGGTTCAGTAAATAGTTGGTAATTTTGCAAGAAATTACTATTACTTCAAAAGCTTTAGCAAACTTTGCAAAACTTCCATGAAAAAATGTTTTTGTGTAAAATCAAACAATGCTGAGACATTGTTAAGGCGTTTTAGTTATCGAATACGTGCCCCGTCTAAAATATTAAGAGCACTCACATATTCGAGCGCTTTTTCCAGATTCAGGCACAGCGCCTAGAAAAATCATAGTTGGTCTAAAGTCGGGCAGTTTTACTCGGTGGCTCAGCTGAGCCACCGAGTAAAACTTTACAAGCTTGTAGTTTGGTTGCTGACTTCTGATTCCATAATAGATAAGATTTTCCTCATATTTGTAATGTTTCTAAATTTTATTTCTATGCTAAATAGAAAATCAAACAAAAACAAAAGGCTTATTCATGGCAGATAAAGGCATTATTATTATTGCTCTAATGTCTTTATACATAGAGAGGAAAAAATCGAATCCGTTTGTATATAGAGAAATAGCAGACTACTTTCCTCTGAACCAATTACGGTGAAAATGATTTATTTTAAACGAAGTTGAACCCGCGGAACAAACCTAGTCTCTGTATCATATTAGGAGGTCCCTACCTAACGTATACAAACAAGTGCGACTCGAACTCGCGCCCGAAAGGTTCCGTACAATTATCACAAAATAAAACATATTTATGTTATATGTTATAGGAAATGGGTGCTCCAATAATATTTAATTTTAGTCTGATTTTAGTATTATTTATTGTTAAAGCGGCAACAGAAATACACCATCAGTGAAAAATTGAATTATCTAGCTATCACGGTACCTACAACCTACAATCTGGTGACGGAAAGAGACAGACGGACAGTGGAGTCATAGTAAAAGGGTCCCGTTTTCACCCTTTGTGCACGGAACCCTAAAAACATGCTTAAGAAAAGATTCACCGCAATTCCTTCAGGGATAAAGCCACAAGATAAGACATTTTGTAGGCTTATCCGTCAAAAACATCAGTTCTTTCAATATTTCATCCGCTAACGGCTAAACGACCATCTCAAGGGAAAAATAACTATTTATTAAGATAATTTTTGAATGTACAACGTTTATCTTTTGCTCTGTTCCCGAAATAACATTTTGTAAGTACTTTAAAGTTAAAAGTTATTTTTTTTTTATACTTTATTTTTATAGTTAACGTTTAGAAATATTTTCACTATATTTACTATTTGTAAAAAATGGTTAGTTCAACTAGTATTTAAGCTCATACCTACATTGTATAACTACATTGTTTTTATATTCGTGAGATCCTGTAATTGGCTACCTGGTGATACACCTTAATTTATACTTTTGTTATAGCTGTTGGATTTCCTAAATAAATAAATAAAATAAAATAAAATAAATAAATAAAATAAAATAATCTACTTAATAGTAGGATAATGTTTTCTTCACTCGTTGCACAAGCTGTCACATTTACTCTTTCTGACACTGACAATGATGAAAAAAAAGTTTGAAAAAGGAAATGACAGTTCTTTGTTTACATTTTTAATATAATTTTAAGTAACCAGGTAGCCACACCATTACCTACTCGAAAAGAAGAAGTCGAAATGTTATAAATTAAATATACGACCGAAAGAACGCAAAAAAAAAACACAATTTTAGCCTTATTAATAAACGTGGAGTAACATCAGCAACGTGGAATAACATTAGTAAGGCTAAAGCTGGAGTACCACGGCCCGTGTTTATCATGCCAAGTGCCATGTTTATCAGGTCGCGCCAGACCAGGAAGACAGGCCGTGGGAACCGTAGCGGTCGCTGAAGCCTGAATGATGAATGAATGAATGCGATGAAGTCGCACGAGACGAAAATCAGTCGCACTCGAAGCCATGGCACGGCCTGGCCTGGCTTGTGATATAACGGACCGAGCATAAAAAAACTTACAGTCGGAACATGGAGGTATTATTTTTGACGACCTCTGTGGCGCGTCGTGCGAAAGCGCGACTGCAATGAGAAGTTGCGGGTTGGATTCCCGCCGGGTGCAAGTATTTATGCTTGAAAAATGAATATTTGGGTCAGGTCTGGGTGTCCCTCTATGTATAATATGTATGTATTTACAAAAGAAAAATAAATATAATTATTGTATTCGTTGTCTAGACCGTAACAGAAGGTTAGTCGCTTATCTACCACGAGGCTAGATGGCGCTGGGTGTTGTTCAGTTTTTTTCATTATATTTACCGGTATGTGACCCACAATTAAAACCAAAAATATAATTTACTCTTTATTATGTACGTAAAGATCACATAGACTTTATAATCGTTTCATATGACAATCAATAAAATTATATTACTTAAGATAATTACACTTAATTAATTAATATATAAGTAACTTAATTATTAAGTACGGAGGAGATACTTAAATTAATTCAATCACAGCTTATATTAGGTTTAAAAGAATTAACTACAAATCATGATCTTTCTTAAAGTAAAATCATGTTTAAAGAAATGAAGTACTAACCTACGAGGTTTCTTTATTGATTTTTAAAACTTTAGGCATAAATTATTTAGGTATAGGAAATTCGTATCTATAAAAGAAAAAATAATATCTACTCCTTCTCCATATAAACGTTAGTCGACTGTTTCCTCCCTGGATAAATAATATTTGAGCAAATTTGGTTATGCTACAAAACTTATATTTGCTCTGGTGGTGGGTCCCGGGGCGGTTTGGGCGGTGTTGGGCGGGTTGTGTGTTTGTGGATGAGATAGTGTTTTAAGTAAATTATTTTTTTTATGTTTATTATTTTGTACATTATATATAACTTATTTGAACAGATAGACGGACAGACAGAGTTACTTTCGCTCTTGTAATGCTAGTAAGGATTATTATAGTAAGTATAGATTATTGCTCCAGTTCCACTTTTCTTCAATAATATACATGCGACAATGTAAATCACATGATTACTGCAAAAAAAAAATATACAAAAAAAACCCCATGAGTTTCTTGTGTCTTCTTCTCGTGTCATGGAGGTCGCGATCCGAAGACATAGTAGAGTAGATTAAATAAAAAAAAAATGACATGTCAAAGAGATATCTTGCTAATATCCGAATGAATAAACGTACTTTGATTTTTGATTTTTTTTTTTGCCATGACTGACTATGCCCTTATGGGTGTATATTTTTTTATTGTTGTTTTTTATTGTTCCTATTCCAATAGGCTCTATACTCTATTTCAGAAACTTGAATCAAAAATGTAAATAAAGAACTGTCATTTTAAAATGAAAAAGTAAATAAAGAGTTATCACTTTCAAATCAAATTATGGGATTTTTGTTTACATTTTTTATGTAAGTTTCTGAAATGGCGTGTAGGTTCTATAGAATACAATTATTTATCTATTGTCTTTATCCAGGTAGGAAACAGTCGACTACGTTTGTATGGAGAACTAGCTGACCCGGCAGACGTTGTCCTGCTCGTTAAATAAAAAAATACTTAGAACCCTTCACTGAATTTTCTTTGCTATAAACCTCACGGAGCCCGAGACCTTTCCAACGAATGCAAAACCGTGGAAATCGGTTCGTGCGTTCTGGAGTTATAGCGTCAGGAAGGAAAACCCGACTTATTTTTATATAGTAGATGATTAGGCATATTTTCCTCTTAAGAGGATAGTCTCCATACTTTTTCTCCATACAAACGTAGTTTAAATTTTCCTCCCTGGGTAAAGACATTAGGGCATATATGTTTATGCCATAAAACCTAAATCTGTCTTGACAATGCATCTACCTTTTTATTTTGTTTTTATTTTCTAATTAAAATAATAATAAAAAATAAACAAATGAAAAAATAAAATAAAAAGGTAGATGCATAGTCATGACAAGTCATGATAAGTTTTATGGCATAAATATATTTACTCTAATGTCTTTATCCAGGGAGGAAAATTTAAACTATATTTGTATGGAAAAAGAGAATGGAGACTATCCTCTTAAAGAAGGCGTAGAACTCATATTTAGTCAAAATCTAATTTTCTGAAGGAGCCCACCAGACAATCGTCATTTTTCTCAGGGTTTGGACGTCTGCTTTCGTCGGAAACCATCTTGCTTGCTTCTATTAGTAATTTCTTCGTTCTAGTGCTACGGAATTCTTTCTCGTATTTATCTAGAAGAAAAGAAAAATAAATAATAAATTAATTATGATTGTAATATGACGATTATCATTATCACAAATAATAACTCATGAGTAAGATTGCCGTCTTACTCATGAGTTGGTGCCGTGTTTCCCCGGCATAGATAAGGTTACCCTATCTATTTCCGTGGGTGACGTAAAAGGCGACTAAGGGATCCGAGGGAGACTAGCAAACCTTAACTAGACCTTAACTACCTTGATAGCCTTCAGTTTTCCCCGTGCGATGGCGAATAAACTGTACTTTATTCGCCATCGTGTAAAAAATATTTCCAAATCGATTTGCAGAAGGTATGGTCAATGATGACTTACCTTCTGCGCAGACCCCAAATAAACAAAATCAGTTTGGGGTTTAGATGATCCCGGGCTTCCGAGAGGGACGCAACCGGGAACATCACTTGGATGAGAAGAAGACAACTCAAGAGTAAGCTGCTATACTGATAAAGAGTATATATTCCCGGTAGCATCCCTATATTTATTATTTTATCTTAAGAGGACAGTCTACCAGCTAATCTTTTCTCCATACAAACGTGCTGGATAAAGTTTTTAGAAAAAATATGTTTATGCCATAAGTCTTATATCAGCTATGACCATCACCCTACGTTTTGATATTCTTCCTTTTCTAATTTTTCTGAATTTATTTTTCAGAAATAGGTTTTATGGCATAAACATATTTGCTCTAATGTCTTTATCCAGGGAGGAAACAGTCGACTACGTTTGTATGCAGAAAGAGTAGGTAGACTGTCCTCTTAAGTGCTAGTCACCAAAATAAGAAATAAGTTTACCTTTGAACTCCATTATATAGGGCTGATCACCGCCATAATCCTTCGGTAAAAATCGCTTGGGTACGTGCTTGTAAAGATCTTCTAACGTATCATGAATGACCAGCCGATCCATGACCTTTGGACTGAAGAACTGTCTCATGAAGGAGACTACGTGTGTTAGAAGATTAGTGGCGTTCAAGATGTGAATGGCTTGGATTCTGATGCCTAGTCCTTTCTGGAAAATGAAAATAGTATTGGTTAAGAAAATAATTTTTCTACCAGTAATCGCAGTAAAGCGGTGTTGGTCTAATGGTAGATAGATACCCGGTGGTCTTTCATTCCGAGGGTCGTGGTTCCGAAAACGCTATATAATTATCTCTAAGAAAAAAAATATACGAACATGAACATAATCTCTAGACGGTAAAGGAAAACATTGTGAGGAAACCGACATGTCCTAGGACACACCATGGTCCAAAGGCATGATACATTCGCCAATCTGAAGGAAGCTCTTGTAGTGTCTTACTGCCTTACCCGTATTAAAGGAATCCCATGCCCTACAGTGGGACAAACAAAAAAAGTTAAGTGTCCGAAATAATTTATTGCATTTTCTATATTTGTCAAATTAAATATATCTCACATAAAATTAAATTTAAGTTAGGAATATTTCACTTATTCAACATTTTACTTAGCAAAAATTCAATAATCGGTAATTAAAGTCGATAAATCTATCATTGACCTTAAAGAAATCCAAAAGACCCTCAATTTATCTAATTGTTCTGTGATTTGACTTCATTTATGCGTGATTTCTTCAACGGACGCTCATTCTTCACGATTTGGGTATTTCCCATTGGTAATCATTTAATGATCTTTCAAATCACCAGTCTGACAAATTTTAGACGAACAAGGGTTCGTTGAATATTATATTTTAGCTCCTACATTAGTTTCATTTGAATAAATGCTATCGATTTAGACGAAGAAGTAAGAAATGGAAACTATGTTTAATAGCTTGATTCATTTTGTTTTTAACAGACTTCCAAAGAGGAGAACGAAGTTGGCTGCAGTTCGGCATTTTTTTTGTTTGTATGTTACCGGATAGTAGTTCGGAATGTTTCTAATGAGAATCTTCGGAATGATAATTACTGTTTTTGGACTTCAACCGATATAATCGACTCCTAAAAACTACGTACAGATTGCTGGAGCACCTGGAACCACCTCCGCATAAGTAAACTCGGTTTTAAAAAGTTTTAATTATTATTTTAGGTATTACTTGTGATTCAATTTCCAGCTGAAGCTGTCGCAGTAAACTGTACTGGCAACTTACATGAAATATATTTGATGTCTTCTGCAGTATCATAGGGTTCATTCTCATCAGATGACCAAAGCTCGCATACTGCATGTCCAAAACCCAGACGTCGGCGAGGAAATAGTCGTACTTCATTCTTAAATCTCCAATCTGTAAATACAAATAGCTTTAGTGGCCACTCTAATAATACAAAAATTAGTTTCTGCTCGCGTATCATAAAAGGGAAATTCCATGGTATCCTTTTTAGTATTCTTTTTATCTTTATCCAGTGTTTCTTTTTGGAGAACATTCCATTTTCTAATACTGTCACCTTATGTAGGTAACTTTCTTAACATTTCGAGACTATTAACAGGTCTCTTCTTCAGAATTGACGGACTAACCAATTCAATTTATCATTGCGAAAACAGAAGAAAAATCTATGGTATCATGGTAAAAATATAGGTGTCGTATTTTGTGTTATTCAATATTTTCTTTCACATCTGTCTTCTAATGTGTCGTGTGTTTTAAGTTAATGAACATTTTTCTTAGTAATAAAATGAATATTATGAGTATTTACATCAAATATGTAACTTACCATGAAAGTATTTCTGAACAAATGCTCACAGGAAAATTTAGCGGGATCGCTGTCAATGAACTTGACGACAGCTATTCTGTGTCCATTTAGTAGCCTCGGCATTGATACTTGAATACTGAAAACAAAATTAAGGATTTTTAGTCTAGAGACAACACTCTAATAACAAAAAAAACTTACATTTATTGGTTTCAGTTCTCTCGTAAGTTTTAATTCCTGACAGACTATAAATGTACAGGGGGAGTAATTTCTGTAAGTATGTATTCTATTATTACTATATAATTTGTTCTACAGTTCCTAATGATAGTCTAAAAATGAAACTGTTTTAGAATTTTGTAAATTTCCACGGTGTAATACTTACGAAATTAATTTTCTATTACCTCCAACATAAACAAACAAAAAACAGGCCCAATCTAACGAGGTCTGTTTTCGGGGTGAACTGCTATCGGGTATTATAGAGACAGTAAACTAAATGACCTTTCATTGGTTTAAAAGCATCTAGCAGATGATACGCATACAATAAAAATAAACGTTTATCATGTATAATTATTTAGATATAGTAATTATTGTCTACAAAAATCTGACTAAAGTTAGCAAAGATACGATCAATCGAAAATTCGAAATACAGCTATAAGGCTTAGAACGCACTGCGATTAAAACGCAAGCGGTTTATGAATAGCTGAAAACGCAGAACCGCGTATCAACACGCAAAATCAGTCACAAAAAACCGCTAATGCGTGAGCTTGTATAGAAAGCTATGTGTTACATTTTTTTGCGGTTTCAGACCTACGGGAAAACGCAGGCGTTTTATTGCAGTGCGTGCTAACGAGTCTGATTAAAGCGAATGACAATTGCTTGAACCAATCGATGGAAAGCTTGATTTAGGATTGAGAGTAGGTATACATACTCTGATGTAGCCCAGTATATTGTCTGTAATACTGATAATCGTTTGCTTCAATCGGGGATCTGGGATTAGGCTATTGCGTGCAATGAATGCAATGAACTCTGCTAACAGTGGAAACTTATTGAAAAACTGCATCCATCGTATGAATGACGTCAAATGAGTTCGGTCATGACACGATTCAAATGGGGTGCCACGCGCAAAGCTGTTTGCAGAGGCGCTGGCATCGGATGATCTTTCGATGATGGTCCTCCACCAATAGAAACGCCGAGTTTTTTTTTTATTCTTTCGCTCTCAGACCGATATGGCCAATTTGGCGCCGAGAGTTGTAAAAAACACATGTTTGACAGTTCTTAATTCAAACCCAAGATTAATCGACTCGCGCCCTCTGCCGGGATAAAAAGTTAGTGTTCCTCCTCATTAGGAGCATAATTGCATGTAAAGCTAAGCGCATTCCAGGCGATACGGTTGTCCATTTTTACATACTCCCTTAGGCTGCGGTCTCATTAGCGTCTTGCGTTACGTCGTCATAACTGTAGGTCTACCGCGCAAGTATAACTGTCATTGAAATCGGCGTCTCTTGGGCTGCTGGTTTAAACGACAGTTGACAGCACGTTTACAATCGACGCATCGGCTTCAAGCTAATGCTGTTTATTTTCAAAAATCTGGGGCGCAAATCATTCTTTTGTGCAGTGCCGATTTCTTGACACCGTAAGTCGACGTCGGCTTGAACTTACTCGATAGGTCTGCTGATCAATGCATTGTATATCACATTTGCGTTGTGACTACGCACTACAAGAGTGTGATATGCGTGCGAACGTGCGTAGTTTTTCTCTAACAGGAGGCAATAATCCGTCATACCCCCACTTAGTCAATCGGCTGTTGTTCCGTTGAAACGTCACGTGCGACGACGCAACGTTATAATAGGGCGCGGCACTAAAATATATTGCGTAAAACGCCGACGTAATGCAATGCAAAGCGCTGATGAGACCGCAGCCTAAGGGAGCATGTAAAAATTGACAACCGTAGTTTATCGTCTGGGAGGTGCTTAGTTTTACATGCAATTATGTTCCTAATTTGAATCGTGTCATGATCGAAGTCGTTTGACGTCATCATACGATGGATCCAGTTTTTCAATAAGTTTCCACTGTTAGCAGAGTTCGTTGCATTCATTAAAAGCAGGCGCGCATGTTATTGAGGTCAAACACGTCAGCGCCTTGCGGTTTCACCTGCCCTGCCGGCATAGTCTAGTCATGGCAGATAAATAGGTTTTATGGCATAAACATATTTCTTCTAATGTCTTTATCCAGGGAGGAAACAGTCGACTACGTTTCTATGGAGAAAGAGTAGGCAGACTGTCCTCTTAACACTTTTTATAATAGACATTTTTCAATGCTCGACGTTTCGAGGTCTTTGTAGATCTCTCGCTTAAGTACATATAAGTTTTATGTCGTATCAACAATGCTTAAACCGAAGAAAAATCAAAACCTATATATTACTAGCTGAGCCGGCAAACTATTCTCAGACCTACTGAATGCATGTGGAGTTTGGTGGAGATCGGGTCGTCCGTTTCGGAGGTGTACGGTAATTCCACTGTGACATGGAAATTTTATAGTACATATATTAGAAGATTATTATGTTAAATTAATTAGGTTCAAAACGTGATTAACTGACGTCATATCTTTAGAACCTGTAGTTATATTTTTTTGTAATTTGATTTATACATACAGGTAGCATTTTTTACGTGTATTTGGAGCGCTAAAACGAGTAATAAGTACTTACGTCTAGGTTTAATCTGTAACTTAGATTGGATTTTGGTTTTTGTTAGTTAATTATCAAAACAGAGATAGGTATTTTTACAGGTTTTTTAATGAAAAAAAAACCGGATTAGTGTAGTGCGCAATGAGATGTAAATCAAATTATAGGTAGTATAGGTTTTCTGTACCAAAAAAAAATTGCAAAATACTAAGCTTAAAACTTCGAATTCGACGGTTTTTTTTTTTAATATTTCTTAAGAAAATTACCTACTTTTGATTATTGTACAACCGTTCAAAAAAAAACGTGTGGCACTCGGGAACTGTCACGGTAAAGCTATTGCATAGCAATACTGCAATAGAGTGGGGGTGGGTGTTAGGTTTTATTTTCGTTACGAAATTTCTTGATTCGGTCGCCGCGCTCAAAGCCCGCTATAAAAACTATGCAATAGCTTAAAAACTTTAAAAGTGTCTGCTTAGTTTGTATTGTTTAACCCGTTTACTTATAAACGATGACTAAGTTTATGTAGCGTTTAAATCACTGTCTGTTGACTTTGAAACTTCATGTCACAGTAAAGGACAAACGTTACATAGTTTATGCAGTAATGAGGTAAATGTTTTGCCTGCACATTGTATTATTATTGGTACCTGCATTTTTCATTTATTGTTTTATTATAGTTTAGGTAAGTACCTACTATTTTAAAATTTATTAAATCCCATAATTATTAGTCATAGCTTCTGTTGCCCCAGGGCTGATTGGTACTTTGGATAACGAATAGGAATTACCATCCAAAACACATCACCCATCCCCTTCCTTAAGTCTTTGGTTGCCTGGAAGAGATGGCCCATAGGCGATAAGGCCGCCGATTGTACCACTATAGTTTTAAGTTATTCTTTTTATAATTTGTATTAAGTATGTGTTTTTGATGCAATAAAGTGTTAATCTATCTATCTATCTATCCAAAGTGGCAATGCGGACAGCCTGTTGAGTTTAAGGACGGACTCTATTTTCGTGATTAGTAGGTGTTCAGACTTCATCAACTTTGTAGAAAGTAGGTATTTTTAAGTTTATATTCAGGTCCATATTGGGTCCATATATTAATTAAGTATTACCCTTTTAAGCTATTGTATAGCTTTTATCGCGGGCTTTGAGCTTTGAATGAAGAAATTTCGTAACGAAAAAAACCTAACACCCCCCCCCCCCCCCCCACTCCGCCTACCATGGCAACGTGGTACAAAATAAAAAATAATTATAATTGCTTAAGTTGATAAAAATGCTATGCAATAGCTTCCGCGGCAGTCCCAGAGTGCCACACGTTTTATTTTTTTTAGTAAATAACATTAAAAAAAAGATTGTTAATGAACTTAGGAACTTAGGAAGAGATCAATAATCTAATACATCGAATGTATATGTATTACTATGTGTCGAAACCGGTTCAAACTAAGGGTTTAACGTAAATAAATAATAATTTATATGATGTTGTTTTTATTATAAATGCTTTATGTAGCTACGTTAAACGTTTGTTTTCATTTTATTACCTATATTTATTTACTCACGATACATAATATTACAATGTAATGAATCAACCTAATAAATTAGTTTATTTTTTAAAAATATACTCCATAGGTAAGTTACCTATAACTACCTACCTACCTTATTGCGTTTTAGTTGTATCTAGTAGTCAAATGTTATTTTTTTTAATTTGAAAAATAATGATCAATTGTTTCCGTATAATTTTATAAAAACGTTGAAGGAAATCAACGGGAGGAAATTTGCGCCTTAAATTACGTAGGTAGCTAAGCCACTATATCACCTAATGGTAAGTGATGATATGGTCTAAGATGTAACAGGTTAATCTAGAAGAAGAAAGACGGCAGTGGAACAAGATCCAATCCGAATATCCCAGTGGCTGCACTGGTCAACGTATCGGAACACGGACGATTCCACTTAGCGATTTAGATAGTTGGTAAAGCCCATCTTAGTTGCCTTAGTAGATGATGGTAACCCTTCTAAGTCGCCAATCTTAGATGGTGGTAACCCATCTAAGTCGCTAATCTTAGATGGTGGTCATCATCATCCGAGCGTGGTTCCCGGTTGCATCTCTCTCGAGAGCCCTGGGTCCGCTTTCCTACTTTTACGTCTCCACTTCGCATGATCTTCGGCATCCCGTGTAGTGAGGCCATTTGCACGCATATCCGATCTTACAACGTCAAGCCAGCACTTCTTGGGTCTTCCCAATCTGCCGCGGCCGGGCGGAGGCGCCATGGCAAGACATTTGTTTCCCACGTAAGTAGCCGGTTTTCGTAGAACGTGGCCGTACCACCGTAAGCGGCATTCTTGCAGTTTGTCTGCAATGTCTCGGACATGAAGGCTGCCCTTGATGCGGGAGTTTCTGACGCGGTCTTTTCGCGTCACTCCACACATCCAGCGCAGCATCTTCATCTCCGTGACACGCAGCTCCTGCTTATGTCGCTCAAGCAATGGCCACGCCTCACTACCATACAAAAGGACAGGTCTAATGATCGTTTTATAGACCTGTCCCTTCAGTTTAACCGGCATTTTCGGGTCACATATGACACCAGTTACCTCTCGCCACTTGGCCCAAGCTGCCGAAATGCGGGACTTGACGTCACAATCGATGTCGCCGGACTCGTGAGGCCCAAATTCTATGGTAATAAAACTATAGTTGTTTTTTAACCACGGACCCCTAAAATATAAACTCATTTTTTTAGATGTCGACCGTAACGGAAACGTTTCAAGTTTAGCCTTTACGCAAGTTCAAGTTTTTGTCTTTCAATGAAGTCTAACTGACTAGTCATAACTAAATTATTGACCATTTTTTGAGTCACAAAAGCCACTAGGCACTTGATTTTTTTATCGTATTTGTTTGCTAGTGTAATTTTTTTCATCAACACACATATTATAAAGAGGAAAGATTTGTATTTTTGTGTGTGTGTATGTGTGTGTGTCGTATGTTTGTAATTATTAAACTCAAAAATTACTAGACAGAACTCAAAAATTCTTACACCAAAAGCTACATTATCGAGGAGTAACATAGGCTACTTTTGATTTCGTTATTCCCATGGGATCGGGACTTACGCGGGTGAAACCGCGGGACGCTAGTCTTCTTCTTCTAATATATAAAATTTCCATGTCACAGTGTTAGTTACCGTACTCCTCCGAAACGGCTTGACCGATTTTTATGAAATTTTGTATACGTATTCAGTAGGTCTGAGAATCGCTATAATTTACAAGGCAAAACAACGTTTGCCGGGTCAGCTAGTCTAATATATAAAATTTCCATGTCACAGTGTTAGTTACCGTACTCCTCCGAAACGGCTTGACCGATCTCCACCAAACTCCACATGCGCATTCAGTAGGTCTGAGAATCGGCTACTATCTATAATTTATAAGGCAAAACAACGTTTGCCAGGTCAGCTAGTTATCTATAAAATAACTAATCGTACCTACTAACTAGAATGTGTTGCTTAACCTCCTAACCTCTATTAAAGTATTAACTCAGTGAAGGTACATAATTCAATATGCATAAAATTGTAAATAAACTATATTGTTTTGTATTTGTGTGTTTAGAACTAAAACAGGTTATAACGTCATGTAATTAGCTAGACAAACTTATAACACCCCTCTTTTTCCGTCGGGGGTTAAAAATGGTAAACGACTAGAAAAATGTTAAAAACAAGCTAATCCTTATAACGAGTATAAGCTTGACAATATGTTATCCTCTCTTTTGTCATTGCTTCCCATCCTCTAACCTTTTTCTGTCAACCCCCCCACTCCTCCCACAGTTACATCTATCTATAGTATAGATTCTATACTAATATTATAAAGAGGTAACGTTGGTAACATACATATGTGTTTGAATGTATGTATGTATATTGGGGGTAATCTCCGAAACTACTGCACCGATTTCAAAAATTCTTTCACCAATGGAAAGCTGGACATTATTGAGGAGTAACATACTTGTGATCCCAATATTCTCACGGGACTTTTGTCTAATAAACAGGCAAAAACATACATTAATCTAAAATTCTCTGAAAGGATGGAGAGATCGAGTGGACTGGTAGAGCGTATCAGGTGTTACATCTATTACAGTTTTTCCTAGAGAATAAAATGCATTCATATAAAATTGAAATACTTACTAAGAGCCCCATAAGTCCGCAGGGTCGTTCAGGTACTTGTCCCTATTCTGTATCAGTTCTGGTGCGGTGGCTCTGTACTTGTACAAGTTGTCTATACGTTTCTTTGTCTTTTCTAATGAACCCTTTGCTATGATGAGAAGGTGCTCGATTGTCGATCGTTCTGTGGATTAAATTAGACATTAGGTTGTTGAAAACGCTTTATTTTCATATTATTCAGGGATTCCAGACCTAAATATAGGATTGATGGCGTTATAATTTTACTCAGCTGCGCTCCGCGGTTCCACCCGCGTAAGTCCCGATCCTGCAGGAATTACGGAATAAAAAGTAGCCTTTGTGTTATTCTAGGTGTCCAGCTAACTATATTCCAAGTTTCATCGCAATCGGTTCAGTAGTTTTTGCGTGAAAGAGTAACAAACATCCACACATCCATACAAACTTTCAAATTTATAATATTAGTAGCATAGGATTAGTAGGAAATAGTAGGATTTCCAACAGGCTGTTTTTTTTTCCAGTGTTGAGTAGTACCTACTGGTACCTCACTGAAATGAAACTATTACAAGTACACTGGAATTGCTATACCAAACAAAATGTCATTGGATCTTTGTGCCGATTTGATCTGCGCCATGTTGCGTTGTTGTCGCGCATATAAAAAATGCGCGACAACAGCGCAACATGGCGCAAATCAAAAAGGCACAAAATTCAGTCCGCTATGACCTGTCCAGCGACTTGTACCATGGAGGTCAGTGTGGTACCTACATGAACTATAGATGTCGCTATTAGAATTTAGCTTTTTAGGGTTCCGTACCTAAAGGTAAAAACGGGACCCTATTACTGAGACTTCGCTGTCTGTCTGTCTGTCCGTCCGTCCGTCCGTCTGTCCGTCTGTCACCAGGCTGTATCTCATGAACCGTAATAGCTAGTAGGTTGAAATTTTCACAGAAGATGTATTTCGGTTGCCGCTACAACAACAAATACTAAAAACAAAATAAAACAATTATTTAAAAGGGGCTCCCATACAACAAACGTGTTTCAGAAATAACAAGGAGTCGCGGGACAGGAACAGGGACAGGAGGACAAATCGAGTTGGTCATGGAATTCAAAATGGCTGCCCTATCTGTCAAATATACCAGTCTGCCTTACTTACCAAAGAGTTTCTCTTAGGTTTCAGATTTTCTTTGTGCCAAGGTTTTTTTTTTGAGTGATTCGGTCGTTTGATGGGAGTAAGAATCGAAGATAAATATTTCATATTTTCTTATAAAATTTAAAAATTGGTTGTTGTAAACCATTTTAGGGTTCCGTATCCAATTGTGATAGTGGTACGGAACCCTTTATGCGCGAGTGTCGCACTTGCCCCGTTTTTTTGTATATTAACACCTTAGGTACGAAAAGCTGACTACTAGCTAGGCATGGCTTTAAACGCAAGACCCGTATAGGACTATCAAACTTGGGATGCGTTTGCAAATATGATTGTTTTCACTACAAATTACTGGCGATATATCCGCCCTACCTTGTTTGGTAAATACCCCGTTTTTAGAGTTGCTTAGTTAAATAAGGAAAAATATTCATCGGTACTGTAAATAATTTTAATCTATATCTAGGTATATTTAGTGGTTGGCAGATTAGTTGAAAAAAATGCGCAGAAGTAGATTTTTCAAAGTCGCATGTAAAATGTAGTACCTACTGCGCGAACTTTCCCCTTTCACGTCAAAATCGTCTTTTTACTACTTTGACGTTCAACGTTCAATTAAATGTTTTCACATATAAAGTACCTATTGTATTTTAAATGTGAAAATATTAAAAAAAAAAACAAATTAACGTGTACAAAAATTTAATTGGTTTGTAGGTGTATTTTGTTACTTAAATAAAAATATACCTTTATACCAGCCTTTTGGGTTAGGTTACTTAGGGACTCATTTTTGGATTTTTAGTTTTAATTAATTTAGTGAATATTATGATAGTGTATTGTGGCAATATTATTTTACTTCCTTTACTATAGTCTTTTAAAATAAAATCATACAACCTATACTAAAATATATAATTCCAGTAATACTCAGTCTAGTTTTACTTGCTTCTCTGTTTGCTAGAGCATAACAATCAGTTGTTACCCAACTAAAAATCAACATGTTTCTTAACTATGGCCAGTGAAACGGAACCGAACTATGTTCAAACTAGTCCGACAGTTCCATATAGGTTAAGGTTGCGAATGTGCGGTGTGGGTCTAGTGGTAGATACCCCGACTTTCATTCCGAGGGTCGTGGTTTTGAATTTTGGCCGACCGCGCACTAATGACTTTTTAACCCCCGACGGAAAAAGAGGGGTGTTTTAAGTTTGTATGTGTTCTGTGTATTTGTATGTAGTGACAGGTGACTAATTCTAATATATATTGTTTTTTTTATAAGAAAAAATAGGTAGGTATGTGCGCTATATTTTTTTAATACATTCTGTGAACAACACACTGCGCCATCTAGCCCCGTTGGAGCTAACTAAGCTTGTGTTACGGTGACAAGACAACTGATAAACCTAATACTTAAATTATTTTACTTTTGTACATTATTGTAGATAGGAAGACACCCAGACCAGAAACAAATATTTAATTTTAAGCATGAATACTTGCGCCCGGCGGGAATCGAATCCACAACCTTCACAAAAATAACACTATAAATATTGGCGGGTAAGTACATAATTAAACTTATAATTAAGTAGGTGTAGAGTTTTAAAAAGAAACGACTCATTCAATTAAATACCTACTAGAAATCATCATAATGATATTAATTTCGTAATTAAAAAGCAACAATTTAAGAACATTAGTTTGTTGTTTTATGCGAAACTGTATTTGTAATTGCCTTTACCGGTGAATATAATTCTTGCTGTACTAAAATTGATCTTGTAGGCATTTAACACCTTTGATTTAAATGTAAACATAAACAGAAAACAAAAGACGGTCACAACAGAAAACAAAAGACGGTCGACTATGAAAAAAGACGGTCAAAACTAAAAAAAGACGGTCGAAACTAAAAAAGAGGATCAGTGTAGAAACAAAAGACGATCAAACCGAAAACAAAAGACGGTCGAAACTAAAAAAGACAGTCGAAACAGAAAACAAAAGCTGGTAGATGTCATTACGAGGCCTTACTCGGAAGAACACACGAGGAGGTGCTTTCTTAATTTCGACCTGGCGGGAAGGCTACCCATGGCGAAGCGGTCAAACGCGTTGGTTCGATTACCAATAGTCGCGGGTTCGAATCCCGCCGGGTACCTACTAAAGTTTTTAAAAGCATTTTTTTTTTCAAAAAAAAGCAGTTAAATAAAATGCTAACCGATTCCAGCGTCAACTAAATGTGGTTGTTTGTTGAACCAGTCCAGGATAGCCTCGATTCCTTCTTCAATGGTGCTCTCAGTCAAGCCAAGTTCGCTTCTGACATACTGCTTGTCTTCCTCCGTGTACGTGAACAAGGAATTTTCGTCCCTCATCTGGAAGAAGATGAATTAATCTTATTTATTTGAATATATCATCAAATTACTATGGGTACTAGACTACGGATATACCACATATTATACTTTTTTTGTAAATACATAAAAAACACCCAGCCCGGGAATCGAACCCTTCGAAGTAAATTTAAAACCTCAAAATTTCGGAAACTTCTTCTAATTTCCATTTTCGATAAAAAGTGCAAAAGGCATTTTCCACTTCTTTTAATTTTTTTGGTATTTATTTATTTTAATTTAATTTTATATTGTAATAACATTTTGATTAAACATTAAAATTTCATACAACGTTGGTTCCTACATTTTGAACTGACCATGACCTACTTAAATTGCGTATTCGAAATTATATCAGCCTAATACCACAGTTTACCTAGTAGTTATCGCCTCGAGGCGCTCTTAGAGTTACCGTCTCACTTCTTATCGTATTATAGTGGTGTGGCTCACCTAATGTTAGAGTTTTCAGGTCGCCGTAAGGCTTCTAACTTGACCAAACGACTGCTAAGAAACAACTGGGACTAACTGCTTAAAGTGTCTTGGTTTGATGAACTAGTCTTTCAGTTGCCAACTTACGTACAAATTTGTTTTCCGGTCGGTCTCATAAGTTGTAGGAAATTTGACACATGACTTGTCAAAGCCCGTTTTCAGAAAACAGACAGCTGTTGATCATACTAACAGCCGAATACAAAAACGTCATTTAAAATTTGAGGCGTACTTATAATTGAGCAGCTTCTGAATTTAAAAATAGTATAGGATAATTTGAATTTAAGTGGTGCTTAGTTGATTAAGTAGAACTCAAATTTTGAGTTGCCTTCCTGTATTCGGCCGTTAATTACTTTTATCTACTATGCTTTTATACCGATACATTTAATACCATATTATGTGCAAGTTATAAGATCGTGCGAAGTGGAGACGTAAAAATAGGAAAGCGGACCCCGGGCTCTCGAGAGGGATGCAACCGGGAACATCGCTCGGATAATGATGTTAAATCTATTGACGCACTACAAGTACTTTAACATTAATTATGAAGCGGACCCCGGGGTCCGCATCCTTCTCGAGCGCCCGGGCTCTCGAGATGGATGCAACCGGGAACATCGCTCGGATGATGATGATGAAGGACTTAAACTAACGGCCTCCGCCTTTTTAATTCAATTCAATTCGATTCGACTCGATTCGATTCAATTCAAAATTCATTTATTCATTTAGAACGATGTATAAATTACATACGTACGTTTTGATTTTACTGTGGTTTCGGAACGCGCCCTCCGATGAGAAGAAACCACAAGAAACTCATGGGGTTTTTTATCATGTTTTATATTACAATCGTCATAATATAGATATCTGTAATTTGAACAGGAGCAGTTAACAATCATGTCCATGGATTCTTTTGATCAAAATATGATGACGTGCTATAGTACCTACGTCTTATTACACAATTTGAGTTTAATATATTTTTTGAATCTTGTAATGGACATGTCACATACGTCATACGTTTAATATAGATACCTAGTTGAAATGGTTGGAATATCCAAAAAACTTTAATTAACTTTATTTTTGAACACTAAAACAAAAAAGTTGTTCACTGTTGGTTTTTTATTACCCAAAAATTTTCACATAATAAAATTATGAGTATGAATTCTGACAAATATACCTAAGTAAGTACAAAAAAAAACTCTAGCATGTACCTACCCTGAAAATTGTTTGATTTTTCATACAAAAAGTCAGAATACCTACACTTATTTTTAAAGTCGCTCAAGGGGACAGTCTACCTTTCTCCTTTCTCCATACAAACTTTACAAACGTCGTCGACTATTTCCTCCCTGGATAAAGACATTAGAAAATATAATATTTTTACGCCAGAAGTCCTATATAGGCCATTACCATGCCCCTACGTTTTAATTTTTTTCATTTTCTATTTTTTCTGTATTTTATTTCTATTCTAATAAAAAAATAAAAAAAAAAACAAAACGTAGGGGCATAGTCGTGGCAGATATAGGTTTTATGGCATAAACATGTTATTTGCTCTAATGTCTTTATCTAGGGAGAAAACAGTCGACTACGTTTGTATGGAGAAAGAGTAGGTAGACTGTCCTCTTAAGCTACGCTATGTCCTATTCCGACCCTTAAACTATCATTAGGTATACCAAATGTTATTCAAAATCGGTCGAGCCGTTTAACCGTAAAAAAACAAGCAAACAAATAATTAATGGAACTTCACATTATTTATTATTGTTGATGGGATTATTATCTCAAGTTTGAGGTATTCATTCGATGATTAATTTTGATCTTCTTCCTGAATATAAATTTTAATAAAATTAAAATTTTAATACCTATTGAAGTACCTACCTGTAGAAAAAGGTCATCAAGTAACATAGCTAGTTCAAAATTAAATTTAATCAAGGTTAATAGTTTTGTCAATGTCAATTGGAAAAATTGCCTGTGATATTTCACACCACTCAATTAGAAACTCACAGATTAAGGCTGCATTTCCACCTGAGATATGCGAGAGAAGTCTTTGCTAGAAACAATCGAATCGCCTTTTACTAGCCTTACTTATGGTACTAATACTAGCCCAGGAGGGTTACTGCGGTTCGTTTCGATACGACATCGATACTGTCATACGATGATTCTACTGTCACATTCTGATAGTAGGGTGACAGTAGAACCATCGTTATGACAGTATCGTTGTCGTATCGAAACGAACCGAAGTAACCCTCCAGAATCGAAGTGTCAATCTAAAACTTAACACTACAAATTCAACCTTATCTCCATCAGCAAAAAAACTATCTTCATTAGTTTTCACGACTACGCTAAGTGGGTTTTTTTTTGGTTATTTTTTTCCGTACTATGATAATATACTTGCATCAAGCATATGATAATAATAATATCAAAGATAGATCAAGCTACTTATTATAAAAAATAATTAAAAAATAAACTCATTTTAAATTTTCAAAAAAAATTTCACTTGCGGCGAGGCTTGAACTCGCGTCTTTGGGTCCTTTTAGCCTTGAGCTACATACAAAAATTAAAAGAAATTTATAAAAAATAAACTGTCAAAATAATCAATTACAATACAAAATTCAATTACAATTTAAAATAATACAAATTCCTAAGTTGTAATACAACGTAAATTAAACTACTTTATAAAATAAATAAAAAATCGAAATTAGCTACTAAATTAATTACTTAGATATATTTTTATCTATTTTTAACACATTACGAATTTTCGAAGGTTTTCTAATGGAGTGACGAAACCAATCAAACACAACAGCCGCATATTTAGTGCCTACCACAACTTAACCTTGTTACTTCAACACAATCATATTTTACTTAAATATTATGTAAATAAATAAATCCAAAGGTATATAATTAACTTCTTTTAGTACATAAACCAAACGTTATAACAGACGTTTATATAAGTTTCGAGAATGTGTCGTGATGTAAACATAATTATTTGTTACCTAATTTTTTTTATTATTTCTAAAGTAATTGAATAAAAGGGCGTTTCTTGTTTGTTTATTTTTTGTGGTAATTGACTTTGAATATTTGTTATTTTATGAGGTAAATTAATTAGCACTTTAAAAAGCCAAATGTTCGCCTCCAACTAAACTAAGTTAGCTTCGCTTAGCTCAACAGTTTTTCATACAAATAAGCATAAGTGGCGTAGTTCGCTTTGGGCGCAAAGAAAATAAAGAAAATCCACAACGAGTCTAACTCCCTTTCCGCTTTTCGAGCCTTTCTTTTAAGTTGAAGTTTACAACAGTAGTAGACTTAAATAGTTATTTGTTATGCAAGGCTGCAAAGTTGTTTTTTGCAGCGAGTACTTGTATTGAAACCTGAGCGTCGCAAAGGTTTTAAAGGTACGAGATGCAAAAAACTTTGCTGCCGAGTGAAACACACAATTTTTCACCTCACTACAGCGAGGAAAACGCTAGGTGCATTTTTCCGGTAGAAAACTCAATTCGGCATTATATACCGCTTATTGTACCGTAAATAATAAAAATAAGCAAACAATCTCTAAATTGAATAATTCATGAAAAAACCTGCTTGATACTAATGATAATAAACAATAAATACTACATTGGCAATGTGCAACAATACTTCGTGGTTCGATGCCATGAACAAAAAAAAAGAAATGAGGTTCCGGTTAGTGCATTTACAAAGGACTTGCTCTATATAAAAGTATCGAGAAGACAGATTCGAATTTTAAAATCTCTTTCCACGCTAGGGCGCAAAATGCGATTTTGCACGCAGAAATCAGCGTGCAAAACGATCCTTTCCGAGGTTGTGAGGTGAATAGTTATTTGTTATGCAAGGCTGCAAAGTTGGATTTTGCAGCGAGTACTTGTATTGAAACCTGAGCGTCGCAAAGGTTTCAAAGGTACGAGATGCAAAAACTTTGCTGCCGAGTGAAACACATAATTTTTCACCTCACTACAGCGAGGAAAACGCTAGGTGCATTTTTCCGGTAGGAAACTCAATTCGGCATTATATACCGCTTTTTGTACCGTAAATAATAAAAATAAGCAAACAATCTCTAAATTGAATAATTCATGAAAAAACCTGCTTGATACTAATGATAATCTACTATATAAAAATAAGTCGGGCTTTCCTTCCTGACGCTATAACTCCAGAACGCACGAACCGATTTCCACGGTTTTGCATTCGTTGGAAAGGTCTCGGGCTCCGTGAGGTTTATAGCAAAGAAAATTCAGGAAAAATTTAATTATCTATAATTTATAAGGCAAAACAACGTTTGCCGGGTCAGCTAGTAAACAATAAATACTACATTGGCAATGTGCAACAATACTTCGTGGTTCGATGCCATGAACAAAAAAAAAAGAAATGAGGTTCCGGTTAACGCATTTTCAAACGACTTGCTCTATATAAAAGTATCGAGAAGACAGATTCGAATTTTAAAATCTCTTTCCACGCTAGGGCGCAAAATGCGATTTTGCACGCAGAAATCAGCGTGCAAAACGATCCTTTCCGAGGTTGTGAGGTGAATAGTTATTTGTTATGCAAGGCTGCAAAGTTGGATTTTGCAGCGAGTACTTGTATTGAAACCTGAGCTAGCGAAGCATTCTAGGATTGAACCACGAGCGCAAGCGAGTGGTTCAAATATAGAATGCTGAGCGTCGCAAAGGTTTCAAAGGTACGAGATGCAAAAACTTTGCTGCCGAGTGAAACACATAATTTTTCACCTCACTACAGCGAGGAAAACGCTAGGTGCATTTTTCCGGTAGGAAACTCAATTCGGCATTATATACCGCTTTTTGTACCGTAAATAATAAAAATAAGCAAACAATCTCTAAATTGAATAATTCATGAAAAAACCTGCTTGATACTAATGATAATAAACAATAAATACTACATTGGCAATGTGCAACAATACTTCGTGGTTCGATGCCATGAACAAAAAAAAAAGAAATGAGGTTCCGGTTAACGCATTTTCAAAGGACTTGCTCTATATAAAAGTATCGAGAAGACAGATTCGAATTTTAAAATCTCTTTCCACGCTAGGGCGCAAAATGCGATTTTGCACGCAGAAATCAGCGTGCAAAACGATCCTTTCCGAGGTTGTGAGGTGAAAAAATTATTTACTACCTAATATATTTTTAAAGAAAATGCATTTTCGAAAATTCTCTCCCGGTGAAGCTCAAACTGGGGTCTTGAGTCTACAACGTGAGTTCCCATGCAGTTCCCATTGGGAACTGCATTGGGAACTGCATGTGGGAACTGCATGGGAACTCGTCCCGTCGTTTGGCGATTGAGACGTGTAGTATACATATTATGTCACATATATGCCGAGGCAGATCTTTTTTGGCAGCAGGCACACGGTTGCTTGGTTTTTTTTCTCTAAATTATGTGAATTTATTGTTGTTTTCTTTTATACACTTTTCTTTCTTTTGTGTGACTTGTTGCCAAAAAATATTTTATATTTCTATTTTTATATTGTAATCAATAAATTATTTGTAATTGTATGTTTCCCTTGTCTACTGTTTTCGAATTAGACTTGTTTGAACGCTCGTTTTCAAAGTTATTTGTTTAAAAATGCACAGATAAATACCCTAATTGCATGCCCGTATATTACCTACTTAAATACAAAGTTAGAAAAGCTATCAATCTAATGTTAATAAAATTAGTACCTACCTCTTAGTACCGTATATGACTGCAATGTCATTTAAATGTCAGTTTAATGAATGTTAGGACCTACATAGTAACTCGATGTCAAATACCTAAATTCACTGGAAAGGAAATAAAATAAATTACCTAAATACCTAAATTCATAGCGCACTGAATTTTGTGCATATTTGATCTGCGCCATGTTGCGCTGTTGTCGTGCGTTTTCTATTAAAAGTGATGGTGACCGTCTTCGAAACTATTTGTTCCATGGACGGTCACACTCACTTTTAATAAAAAACGCGCGACAACAGCGCAACATGGCGCAGATGAAATCGGCACAAAGATCTAATGTAATTTTGTATGGTATAGCAATTCCAGCGTACTTGTATAGTTTTAGTTCAGTCCCTAAATTATACAAATAAAGCAAATATAGTAAATAAAAATAGGTATGTCCTTATTAAAGGCTTCCAAACACAGCTGCGTTTTAATCGCGCAATAAAATCGCATGCGATATTACCACACGCAAAAAAACGCAACCGTTTGGGGAAGCCTTACAACTAGGTACCTCTACAGGGTGAGTTATTTATACTGGCCTTCATTTCCTAAACTACAAGAGCGAAAAATGCTCAAAAGAATCGCGTTTCCGATTTTGACAAAATCTAAAAAGATGGGAATCGAACCAGCAACCTTCTGCAATGCAGTCGAGCCCTCGCACGACGCGCCACAGAGGTCGTCTAGATTTATCAACCTTAAACTATTACTGTAAAGGTAAAATTTAAACTAAATTACTTCCTAAAACAGCTGTGTTTTAAGTGAATATGTTGAAACCTAAAAAAAGTTCTAATGAAAAATGCCTTTCCAAGATGAAATATTCCCGGTCGGCCAATGAACTTTGGAATGGTATTTTTCAATTTTAAAATTCTCTCAGTGTGAGTTAAGAGGATAGTCTCCATTCTCTTTCTCCATACGAACGTAGTTTACATTTTCCTCCCTGGATAAAGACATTAGAGCAAATATGTTTATGCCATAAAATCTATATCTGTCATGACAATGCATCTACCTTTTTATTTTTTTCATTTTTTTATTTTTTATTAATATTTTAATTAGAAAATAAAAAAAATGAAAAAGGTCGATGCATAGTCATGACAGATATAGGTTTTATGGCATAAACATATTTGCTCTAAGCTCTTTATCCAGGGAGGAAAATTTAAACTACGTTTTTATGGAGAAAGAGAATGGAGTCTATCCTCGTATAGCCTTATTAATAAAAGTGGAATAACGTTGGAGGAGGTTTACTACGTTTTGTCTCTGTCTGTCAACTTTGAAAGCTCTTGTCACGGAAAAAGACAAAGCATGTTATTCCTTCTCCGACCCTACTCCACGTTTATTAATAAGGCTATTAAAGTGTAAGCGCACCTATCAAAGATCCGCAAACGAAGTACTAGGGGGGTATAATGATCCACAATTGTGTTTCAATGGCTTCTCAATAGTTGTCAAAACTCTTATGGCAGGATAGGTAACCTTGGAAACCACCATCGATATATTAACCATACACGATGGAGTGCACCGAACTTAGAATATATAATGGAATTAAATACATTTTTCGGTTTTAATCGCGGGCGTAATAACAAAGAGTAGGTACAGGTGCCGGCAAACATTTAGAAAGAAATGGCGGATGCGCAGAAGTCGGTTTTTCATAGAAATCGCACGTAAATGTAATGCGCAAAATTACCCCTTCCACGTCAGTGTTTTTCAAGATGTTTGCCTGCACCTGTGACTTATTTGTAGACTCACCCATAGGGCTCATTCATATGGCTCATTAATAAAAATGCATTCCATTTAAAAATTATTCGTCTTAAACTAAAGTAGGTCAATGCAGGTCTTTTATTTCCAAAACACATTCTTATTAAAAATAATTATACTTAACGAGTTATCTAATCTCATTTAAATTCGGTTTTAGTTTACATAATATTTTAGACTTTTCTTTTAGTGAACCTGATATTTACTAGGTCAAATATTTATGTAGAGTTTCAAGTTTTACGAGTTCGTTGTTGATTTGAGAGCAGAGTTAAAAAGGTGTTGAGATGAGCCCACAGACATACATATAGTAGACATCACATGTACCTCGATTTGTATTGAAACCGAGCGTGCCGACTTTTCAATACCTACTGTGACGTCACAGCCACAGAAAATATGTTCCTGCCTTTGGGTGCTCGAATTTTTTGGAATTTCGCAGTTACTAATCACGCAACGAGGCACGCATAGTGGCATTTTAAATAATAGATAAAAGAAGTTTATCCAATAATTATCTACTTCTATTTTGATATAATAACAATAACATTAATAAACTTTTTAAATTCACACGATTTGTTATCATATTTACATTTTCCCGGGTCTTTATCGCGTATTATTTATTTTCTTACCTCGACGTTTCAACCATGTTACAATAAACGCGTAATAAATAATACGCGATAAAGACCCGGGAAAATGTAAATAATAACATTAATAACTCCTATTCTAAGTTTATTTTTTAAATGTAATAAATATGATTGAAATTAATTTTATTTAATGAATGTAGAGATACATTTGATAATATGAGAGAGCAGAGTTGAAAAGGTGTTGAGATGAGCCCATGTTGGCATAGACTCGTCTCAATGGATGCGGTTCATATATTCGAAGGTTATAAGGCATACTTTTTTTCAATACCGCGTATGTAAAAGAAGTTTACCCAATAATTATCTACTTCTATTTTGATAATATAATAACTACTATTCTAAGTTCATTTTAAAATGTAAAGTTTAATTTCATAATATTTAAATTTATTTTATTTTATGAATGTAGAGATACTAACATTTGATAGTATTGTTTATTTGATTTAGGTATGTAGAACAAATTATATTATGATTTACCTGACAAACAGATAGTGGAGCTAGCCTTCTGGGTTCTATACCTAGAGACTCTTATTTGTTTTGTTTACATTTTTTTTTAATTAGTTGGTAAATTTGCTGTTGTGTGTATTTTGTGGTACAAATGACATACTTTTACTTGAACTACGAAAAATAGATATGGAACACCCGGACTGGATAGTTAGGTTACTGTTAGAAAATGGTTTTAACCTCGCCTAATAGGTACTATAATAAAAAACTAGTAATAATAAGTAATATAGTAATGCCAGATGTTGTATAATGTGAGTAAAAAAAATTAAATTTTGATCAAACATCTACAAAGGGTATTTATATGTGTATTAATTATTATGTCGTGTGTACCAGTATTACCAGTATTTTTATATCTAGTGAATTTGTTTTATTTTACTACTGTTCGTTAAATTTATATTTAATGATCTTTATAATGTTTTGATCATTATACCGAAGATAGTATAGGTAGTGACTGGGCACATTTCTTTTTTGTACAATTTGATTAAAATAAAATTGTTCCAAGGAGACATTTCAGAGTAAATTATTTCTACTTATTTTTTATACCGTGTACTCGTTTTTAATATTTAAAATAAAAACTAAGTTAGGTATGTATTTACCTAGGGACCCGTTTAATATTTTTTCTTGTGTTTAAAGTTGTCGTTTTTTTTCAGAGAGTTATGTATTTTTATATGTTATTGTACTAAATGGAATAGGTTTAATATTTTGTTAATAAAAATTTTAACTACTTAAGTATTAAACACGTACTTAATGTATTTTTATGATTTACGTAAATACAGCAAAAAGCATCAGGGAAATAGGTAAATTAACTGGAAATAATTAGCCAAATAACTCAAAAAATAAAATTTTGCAAAATAAGAAGGCAAAAAGTTTAGGTACCTAATAACAAATGGTAGGAGTATGTTTTTTTGAATGGACCCTAAGTTGTTTGTTTTCTGTCTTTTGTTTAAAACAACATTATATTACCTGCGAAATCCTGTTCAACTTACCTACAACTTAGCTATAACAAATTATTTTTAATATGCCACCATAAATAAACAATTATTCAAATTATACAGTTCTAAGGTTATGCAACGAATTCGAAATGATTTCCGTGGAAGTGTTTCGATAGTTATAAATAAATATTTTCAATTATTTTTTTCTTGAGTTTTAATTGGTTACGTTATTTGGATTTTTCGTGGAGAAAAATATTAATAAGACTAGCTGACCAGACACGAAAGACGTTGTCTTGCCCGTTAAGAGGATAGTCTCCATTCTCTTTCTCCATACAAACGTAGTTTACATTTTCCTCCCTGGATAAAGACATTAGAGCAAATATGTTTATGCCATAAAACCTATATCTGTCATGACAATGCATCTACCTTTGTGTTTTTTTTTATTTTCTAATTAAAATTATAATAAAAAATGAAAAAATAATCATCATCATCATCATTTCAGCTGTAAGAAGTCCACTGCTGGACATAAGCCTCCCTCATAGATTTCCAGATGCTTCGGTCATAAGTGGCCTGCATCCATCGTGAACCCGCGGCCTTAACTAAGTCGTCCGTCCATCTCGTTGGTGGACGTCCAACGCTGCGCTTTCCGATCCGCGGTCTCCATTCGAGAACTTTTCGGCCCCAACGACCATCTGTTCTCCGTGCTATATGTCCTGCCCACTGCCACTTCAAAGAGCTAATCCGTTTGGCTATGTGGGTGACCCTCGTTCTTCTACGTATCTCCTCATTTCTGATTCGATCCCGTGAAACCCCGAGCATAGCTCTCTCCATAGCTCTTTGAGCAACTCTAAGCTTATTCATAAGGCCTATAGTGAAGCACCACGTTTCGGATCCGTATGTCATCACTGGCAACACACACTGATTGAAGACTTTCGTCTTAAGGCACTGAGGTATTTTAGACGAAAAGACGTTGCGGAGCTTCCCGAACGCTGCCCATCCGAGCTGGATTCGACGATTGACCTCTTTCTCGAAGTTGAACCTACCTAACTGGACTGTCTGTCCTAGGTATACGTACGCGTCAACAACTTCGAGAGCCGAATTCTCAACCATAACAGGGGTAGGTACAACATGGGCATTAGACATGACTTTCGTCTTGTCCATGTTCATCTTAAGACCTACCCGCTGGGAGACTTGATTGAGGCCTTCGAGCATCGTACTGAGTTCCTCCATCGACTTTGCCATGACTACAATATCGTCGGCAAACCGAAGGTGAGTGATGTATTCGCCGTTAATATTGATACCCAGTCCTTTCCATTTCAGAAGCTTGAAGGCGTCTTCCAAAGCGGCCGTAAAGAGTTTCGGAGATATCACGTCTCCCTGTCTTACGCCTCTCTTCAATAGAATCGCCCTCGAACTCTGTTCCTGTACTCGGACCGACATAGTGGCGTTTTTATACAAACACTTCAACACTTCGATATACCGATAGTCAATATGGCATCGTTGGAGAGACTCGAGTACCGCCCACGTTTCGATCGAATCAAAGGCTTTCTCGTAGTCCACAAACGCTAGACAGAGCGGCAAGTTATACTCTTCGGTCTTCTGTATAACCTGTCGTAGCGTATGTATGTGGTCTACGGTACTATAACCTTTTCGGAACCCGGCTTGTTCGGGAGGTTGGAAGTCATCAAGCCTGCGTTCGAGACGATTTGCAATGACCCTAGAAAAAAGCTTATAAACATGGCTCAAAAGCGAGATGGGTCTATAGTTCTTTAATAAGGTGTTATCACCCTTCTTAAAGAACAACACCACCACGCTTTCGTTCCATGCCTCGGGCGTGGTACCTTCGAGCAAAACGGAATTGAAGAGCCTCTGAAGGACTTTAAGTACCGGTGATCCACCCGCTTTCAGAAGCTCAGAAGTAATTCCGTCCTCACCAGGCGCCTTGTTGTTCTTAAGCTGTTTCAGGGCCATCCTAATCTCATACAGACTGATGTCCGGGATATCTTCGGTAAAGTGTCGGGTCAGTTTGGCTCTTTGGTCTGAGGTCACACTTGTAACAGGCTCAGCCACTGAATCGTAGAGCCGTCCATAGAACTTTTCGACTTCTCTCAACACTTTCGCTTTCGTCGACGCTACACTGCCATCATCCCGCTTCAGCTTTGTCATTCGGCTTTGCCCAATAGACATATCTCTTGCGAACACTTTGGAGCCTTTATTCCGCTCTATCGTATCTTTAATACGAGCAGTATTAAAGATACGAATATCGTGTCGCAAGGATTTCCAGATACGTCTATTAAGCTGCCTGTGTGACTCAACATCATCGGGGGTCTGCAGTCTCAGCGAGCGTCGTTCAGCCATAAGGTTAAGAGTGTAGTCGGAGAGCTTCTGAGTTTTACTATTACGGCGAGTCTTAAAGAACTGAGACCCGACCGCATGGACAGTTTCCACGAACCTGTTATTAATCTCGTCCACCGACGCGTGATCTTCTAGACAATCAAAGCGATTTGAAAGCTCGAGTTGAAAGCTCTCGGGGTTTTCGATCTGAGCGCGAGTAGGTCGGAGCGTGGACTTCATTAAACTAGACCGTTCTAGTTTAACGTTTATATTCAATGTGCCTCTCACAATTAGGTGATTACTACCGGTTTTCACCCTATGAATCACTGAGACGTCATTGAATATTCGTCTCTTGTCGGTCATGATGAAGTCAATCTCGTTTCTCGTGGAACCATCGGGGCTCATCCAGGTCCATTTCCTGTGAGGCGGCTTCCGAAAGAAAGAATTCATCATAAAGAGTCCTTCTTTCTCCAGAAAATCGGCCAGCCTCTGTCCCCTAGGGTTCCGTAGGGAAAAAATAATAAAATGAATGAAATAAAAAGGTAGATGCATAGTCATGACAGATATAAGTTTTATGGCATAAACATTTTTGCTCTAATGTCTTTATCCAGGGAGGAAAATTTAAACTACGTTTGAATGGAGAAAGAGAATGGAGACTATCCTCTTAAATAAAATAAAACTAGAACCCTACACTACTATTACCCTACCATATACTACTACTACCCTACCCTACTACTAAAACTTGGATGCAACGAATTTCATACTGAAGTAGATATTCGCCTACACCATAGTCTTTCTTAGTGGCTTAGTTTCTTAGCGTCTTTCTTAGTTCTTAGAAGCATCGACGAGTCCGTTTCGCGCTACAACTTGGATCAATGGGTATCAACTAATATTAAAATTTGAATAAAAGTTCGGGTGAATATTTGTTGGAGGTATTCTCCGGAAGTAATAAACCGATTTGGATGAAACTTGATATGTTGATACATTTGTATACCAAATGGTACCAAGTACCAAATTGTAATTTTGCTAATTTACAAGGGATCGGGAGTAATGCAAAGTCCTTTTTAACTGACCTTTAAAAAGAAGGAGTTTCTCAATTCGCCTGTGCCTATTTTTTATGGATGTTCGCCGATAACTTGAAGACGGCTTGACCGATTGTGAAGATTCTTTTTTATTAGAAAGAGGATAGCTCAAGGGTGGTCCCATTTTTACGCATTTTTTATCGTCCGACGTTTCGAGGAGTCTACAGTGTTTCCTAGAGACACGTGTTTATACTTACTGGAATAAAAAGCTAGCTAGATAACTATATTTAGTTTGGTCGGCGATAGACAATCAGTTTAAATCATACGGACGCAACTCACACGAAGCCCATTTCACTATATTTAAAACACCGTTATGCAGATTTGTAAGCCTAAATAGGCGTCCTTAAATCGACACCTGTGTCAATTTCGAGTTATTTATAAATTAATTTACATAAAGATATTTATTGATCGTTTGGAAAAACACCAAACATCTTTTATTAAACTTTAACTGAGTTCTATAGTCAGTGTTTAATCTATCATCTATAGGTACTAATATTATTGATTATATTGATTCGATATTTTTTATTGTAGCCTGCCGAAATTCTGGGATCAAGCAAGCAATTAGGGATCAAGTAGTTTATCCGTTACCGTTTTCTAAGAGGGTTGGTGTCAGGCAGGTGGGTGGCCGTAAAAAGATTGCCAAATCTAATTGCAGAAGGTATGGTTAATGATGACTTACCGACTGCGTTGACCCCAAATAAAAAAAATATTGGGGTTTAGCGGACCCCGGGCTCCCGAGAGGGATGCAACCGGGAACATCGCTCGGATGAGATTATAAATTAATTACTTTGAATTTGTTTTTAGTTAAATTAACAAATCTAAAAATTAAAAGTAAGGTACCTACCCTGTAAAGTAAAATATAAAGTCACCCCCTGTTGAAAACAAAATAACTTTTATCCGTTTTCGTTTTAAATTGGCAATTAGTTACATTAAAAACTATATTTTTCTTTACTTTTGTTATTTAATCAGCCTGAAAGTATTTCAGTAGGTATTTAAATCAGAGAATGTTAACATAAGAAATACTTTTCACGACATTGTGTTTAAAAATCTTTTTCAATTATTTTTTTATGATTTGATCAACGTTATTATATTATTTAATCACCCTGAAACTATTTCAGTAGGTAAATCAATAAATATTAATATAAAATATTTTCACAAAACAAAAAGTTTCTGTTTCAAATTTCTAATATTCCTTAAATATTTTTTGTTAAATTGAAACCTATTTTTTTAAATGTATTTTATTATTTAATTACTGAAAGTATTTCAGCAGATAAATCGACCTGAAAACTCTACCACAGGTGAGCCACACCACTATATAAATAAGAAGAAGCAAATATGTAAATCAATAAATATTATCAATAATAATTTTAATATTTCTTATGTTTTATTGCTCCTTGTAAAAAATATTTTCTAGTAATAATAATTTTCACAAAACAAAACTTACTTTGGTAAATTTTTCCACTTTATTTATTATAAAACACGTCTAACACAAACGGCACAGTCAAACAATTTGTTTGAAATCGACGATGTAACTTTGAATATGTATCGATGGAACAAGTTTAGTGAGACGTCAACATTCTGATTTTTTTACATTCAGTACGTCAGTTTTTCACACAGAATTTGTAATAATATTAAACTTAGGTAGGTACTTATTTTTACCTTATACTCTACCTTCTTGTAAAATTAAATTAAAGTCAATCAAACATCGTGAAAACAAGAAAAATCTCTTGCAATTTTCCTTCTTAATAGGACAGTCTACCTACTCGTTCTCCATATAAACGTAGTCGAATCCCTCTGCGCCCCGCAAAGAGCAGATTTTAGAAGTTTTCTAACCTTATATTTTCTATCTATCTAATATATAAAATTTCCATGTCACAGTGTTTGTTACCGTACTCCTCCGAAACGGCTTGACCGATTTTTATGAGATTTTGTATACGTATTCAGTAGGTCTGAGAATCGGCTACTATCTATAATTTATAAGGCAAAACAACGTTTGCCGGGTCAGCTAGTAGTATATAAAAAATATAAGGTTAGAAAATTTATTATTATATCAAATGTCTTAGAACTAAAGTGGTGGTTCCTTAGGATGTCAGAAAGTAGCCCCCGACCGCTTTCATAATTCATTACCAATATATAATATATTACCTACTCTTTTGTACTGCAACTTCAAGAATTAATCTAGGTAGGTATCAATACAAAAATGATGGATAGGTATTGTAAAAAAACGGGGCAAGTGCGACACTCGCGCATAAAGGGTTCCGTACCACTATCACAATTGGATACGGAACCCTAAAATGGTTTACAACAACCAATTTTTAAATTTTATAGGAAAATATGAAATATTTATCTTCGATTCTTACTCCCATCAAACGACCGAATCACTCAAAAAAAAAACCTTGGCACAATGAAAATCTGAAACATAGAAGAAACTCTTTGGTAAGTAAGGCAGACTGGTATATTTGACAGATAGGGCAGCCATTTTGAATTCCATGACCAACTCGATTTGTCCTCCTGTCCCTGTTCCTGTCCTGACTCCTTGTCATTTTTGAAACACGTTTGTTGTATGGGAGCCCCTTTTAAATAATTGTTTTATTTTGTTTTTAGTATTTGTTCTTGTAGCGGCAACCGAAATACATCTTCTGTGAAAATTTCAACCTTCTAGCTATTACGGTTCATGAGATACAGCCTGGTGACAGACGGACAGACGGACAGACAGACAGCGAAGTCTCAGTAATAGGGTCCCGTTTTTACCTTTAGGTACGGAACCCTAAAAACACGTCATTATTTATAACTAGATATTGGACATTAATAAATAGATATGTTTTTCTATTAATATATTTTGTAGGTTTTTCTTTTTCAACGCTTCTTAAATGTTAGTGGTTAGGTTAGTATTTTTTCCATATGGTTTGGTTTATAAGTCGTAGGATAATTTGACAAATATAATTTTCGCCCAATTTTTAACAAAAATCGTTGGCTGTTATGAACTAAGCGCACGGATTGGTCGATCGGAACACCCAAAACAACATCTTCTCTGATTGGTTAGTGATTTGATGTCTCTTTGTGTAAGTGAATCCAGTAAGTTTTCTGTCACAGAAACGACATAGGGGTTAAAAGTTCTTATTTTACCAAAGAAAGTTCTTAAGGGCGCGACCTATGTGAAATGACGATCTTAGATACAATTTTTATACGCGAAAGTAAGCCACAAATTGCCTGTTTTTATACCTATTTATAGATTACCAATATACTTTAAATGTTCTTTTCATACGGAAAATATGAAATTTTACATTTTAAACAATAAAAAAAATCACAATATTACGTCTAATTTTTAACTAAAATAAATTTATTTCCAAATCTTTGCGTAGTATAAAACTATAATTACTCAGGTACTCTTCATAATGCTTTAATGAAATAATGTAAATTTTACGAGTAATTATATTTTTTCTTTCATACATTTCTATCCCACTGATTCCTATGGAACCGAAAAAGGATAGGCAATGGGGTGCTACACACAAAGCTGTAAGCAGACGGCGCTGGCGTCGGATGATCCTTTTTTTTTGATGATGGTCCTCCACCAATGAAAATGCCGAGTTTTTTTTTCTTTCGGTCTGAGACCGATATGGCCAATTTGGCGCCGAGAGTTGTAAAAAACATCTGTTTGACAGTTGATAATTCAAACCAAAGATTATTCGATTAACGCCCTCTGCCGGGATAAAAAGTTAGTGTTCCTCCTCATTATCATCTATCCCCGTCTTAACGTAAAAAAACAGTAGGTACACAAATAAGACTCGGGAAAATATTAGTAGTAATCGTGTAAGTTTAAAAATGAATGCACTTTGATCAAATAAATAAACCCAACCGCTTCAAAGTTTCAAAAAAAACTAAAATCGAATAAATTTTCTTTAAAACTTAATATTCTACCTGTTTGATAATTTAAAAATAGCCGGTTGGTAGAGTAAAAATTAATAGGTACCTGTCTATTTTTAAAACTAATACATTTTATGCAAATCGAAAACGGGGTTTGACGTAGTAGGTACTAACCACCTATTTATAAGAAACAGGATTTATTGTTTATATCCAAAACATGCTAGGATGGCTTTGTGGTTTTAGACCCACACCGCCAACTATGCAATGTTAGTTTAGTTTAGCTCCGCAGAGCTAAGGGGAAAGGATAACTACTCTTTTTTCCATACAAACTTTACAAACGTGGTCGACTGTTTCCTCCCTGGATAAAGATATTAGAGAAAATAATGTTTATGCCATAAAACCTATTTTGACAAATAGGTATGCCTATAGTTTAAAAAACAAAACAAAGAATTGTTTAATTAAAGTTAGATTTAAATATTTTTTTTTACTTACCTACTTGTAAGTTTATAAAAATAAAATAAAATAGCGAAATTAAACTCATTTTAGTTGCTTTTATTATATAAGGCATTTTGAACGCCCGATTTTTTTATTATCAGCATGACAAAACCTGAAAAAAAAAATATAAACATTAAGTAAATTACAAATTCAAATACAAGCAGAGTTTTTAATAATTTAGGTACCTACAATTTGGTTAAAATTTTTGTTTTTACTTTGTATTACATTTTGTATAATATCTATACATACATGAAAAATGTTTTTTTTATTAAACTAAGAAACCAAATAGGTAATTAAATAGAAATAAAACTTTAAACCTAAAGTAACAAGGGCAATCCTTGTCTATACATACCTTGGTGTTTCGATGAGGGGGTATTAAGCCGAAAGGGGGTTGTTCTAGAGGTTAGGCGAACAACTTTTATTCTACGACTTTTGGAAATTTGTTTTTTTTTTTCAAAAATTTTAAAGTGGTATCACTAAAAAAAACAGCTGTTTTTGTAAAAAAAAAGGCAATTAAAGTTTAGATTGTAGTGGTCCAAATTAAATAAAATGGCACCTTAAGGCCAATGAATTCAAACTCTAAAAAAACAGCTGATTTTCATGCAAACTTTAAACTCAAAATTTTCGAAAACTACTTCGAATTTCCAAAAGTTGTTCGCATAGACGTCTAGAACACCCCCCTTTCGGCTTAATACCCCCTTCTCGGAACACCGTGTATAGATCCTAGGATCTAAGCCTAGTTATCTAGATAACTAGGGTTATCCGCTGGGAAAAGAAACCACTAGCACTAGTAGAATATATAGGTATGTATCTCGGCCCTACTATCACAAGTTTCGTATGTTGGGACTAGATGGCGCTGTATGATAGACAAAGATAATATCCCAAGTTAGTACCTACCCATTATTAGATTTATAATGTATGTCCATTGGGTGCTGGGGACATTGTATTAAAAAAAATCTTATGTCTTGCGTCTGGTGAATCACCAGGTTGAATCAACCATACGAAACTTGTGATATTGGGGCCGAGATACACGCCTACATATTCTACTTGAAAGGAATTTTATGATTAGGTATTTTTATTAGGTACCTACTACCTACCTACTACATTTTCGTTTAAATTTATTAGTACCTACGTACCTATACTTTTTTAATACATAGGTATAGTACCTACCTATACTATTTTTTCGAACATTTTCGGTTTATTTATTTTTTTAAATTTCTTGAATAACACCGTTTCCCGAGTGCGTAACGGATACGGAGAAGCATTTTTTATAAGATTCGTTAAGATTTTTGGCAATAAGGTTTTTTGTAGTTAAATAAGCGTGTCCTAGGTGAGCTAGTTTGTTCGTTGTTAATCTCTCCTGCTAACTGATTACGTAATTTTACATTTTTTTGATAAATTTATCTTTTCTCTATTTCAGATTCTTATATCAAAAATGTGAACAAAAAACTATCAATATGAAAGGAAAAAGTAGGTACCTTAATAAGAGCTGTCACTTTCAAATAAATGTATGTAAATAAATAAATAAATAAATGTTTGTTGTGTGTATGTGTGTGGTTTTTTGTTTACATTTTTGATCTTATATTTGGAAATAGAGTAGGTATAGTTCTCTAGTACTTGTAATTAGCAAATATTCGATTTTTTGCTCTAAAATTTCGCATATCGCATCGTACATCCTTCTTTTACACATCTGAAATTCGCTAGCGCTATCCCTGTCACACTATTATGTTATAGTACATTAATAGCTTAAGCTTCGAACCACGCAAGATACTCAAATATACGTAACGTAAGTACTTAAACGTTTCTCACGTAAGACAATAAAATTTTAAGAGTCCTTAGTTAATATAATAATTATTACTGTTCTAAATCAAGATTTAGCGTAAAAATCTCCAACGTATAAAGTACAAAGGTAATTTATTTCTATAAACATGAAACACTAAAGATATTTGTCTTAATTGCGAACAGGAAAAAACTAATTTTAAGGTATGAGTATTAGGTATTATTTTATGTAATGTAGATATTTACTTATCGAAAAACAGAGCCTGAAGTTTTTGTTGATAAATAATTAATTGTTCTTAATAGTTTTTATGCGTCTGCAATTATTAATTTGGGATCATATGAAAACTGCATATCGGTAGCTCCAAAATTGCTTTGAGTACTTAAAAGCCGACTTCCATAGTTTAGCTAAGCTAAACTAACTTAATTTAGCTGGCAGCAGTGGACGGTTGGCGTTATGTTATCAATAAAAGCAAACTTTTCTGTAATGTTCTAGATTCTTGCATAAAATTATCCTAATCAAATACGAACCAAGAGGGTACTATATGGTAGTATATGGTTAGGGCTAAAAAACAGCATTTTGGAGAGCAAGCATTTTAAATCTTTTCGATTGCATTTAGTGACCAATTTTCTACCTGCGAACTCGTTGAAGTCTTTTGTATGGGAAAAAAACTTTATCAAAATTTCTTCATCAGACAGACTCGACAGACTTATCGAACGAACAATTTTATATTTAAGAGAATGGAGACTCCATTCTCTTTCTCCATACAATCGTAGTTTAAATTTTCCTCCCTGGATAAAGACATTGGAGCAAATATGTTTATGCCATAAAACTTATATCTGTCATGACTATGCATCTACCTTTTTATTTTTTTCATTTTATTATTTTTTATTATTATTTTAATTAGAAAATAAAAATAAAAAAAAAGGTTGATGCATTGTCATGACAGATATAGGTTTTATAGCATAAACATATTTGCTCTGATGTCTTTATCCAGGGAGGAAAATTTAAACTACGTTTGTATGGAGAAAGAGAATGGAGACTATCCTCTTAAGAAAAATATACCGTGGTGGTATGGTAGCCTACCACAGTAATAGCTCGTTTACACAGTGCGACCTGGCGTGCGAGATGCTGGTTAAAGCTCAAAATACACGACGCGACGCACACTTACCAACTAAAGTGTCTGTGTAAGTGTCCGTCATGTATTTTGAGGTTAATTATCAGACACCTACCTACTCGTACGCCAGTAGTTCGGCTTGCTTTTAATTGTAAAGGTAGGTTTTTTTTTTCTTTTCAGTTTTATTCAATTTTCAAATTGACATGGTCAATCCGAAGTTAGCCAGATGAAGTGCGAGTTGGACTCGCGCATGAAGGGTTCCGAGCCACTATCATAATTTGGTACGGAACCCTAAAATGATAATTCCAATCCGTGATCCGGACCAACTAATCCGTTAACGCAACGCAAACGTTAAAATTGATTTTACTACGTGCGCAAATCTATCACTCGCATCACTAGATGGCGCTAGTAGTCGAAATACATCGCGGTATCGTTGCGTTATTCTGTCTCTTAAATATTTGTTTCATTTTGTATTTGTTGTTGTAGCGGCTATCGAAATACATCTACTGTGAAAATTTCAACTGCCCAGCTATTACGGTTCATGAGATACAGCCTGGTGATAGACGGACAGACAGCGAAGTCTCAGTAATAGGGTCCCGTTTTTTACCCTTTGGGTACGGAACACTAAAAAGTAACAAACGCTTTTCTATGTCGTGGTCAGGTGTTTTCTGATTTGCAGGGTCATTATCCCTTACGACGTAGATAATCATCATTATTCATGCTTGACTCAAAAAAGCAAAAAGTTTGTTTTCGATTACTAAATGACGTCAATGTAATTAAAAGAGGGTTGTTTTCTGAACCAACATTCCAGCTACTTCACTCACAAATATTTATTATCTACTATCTGATCCCCGCGGTTTCACCCGAGTAAGTTCTGATCCCGCTGGAATATCGGGAAAGAAGTAGGTCTCCAGCTATCTACGTAGGTACCGAGTTTCACGGTAATCGGTTCAGCGGTTTTTACTTGATTGAGTAATAAACACACACTATAACATTAGTAGAATAGGATCACCTTCAAAAGCCACGGAGACTGGTAAGAAATGTCTTTTATTTATGTGGGTGTCTATTCTGTCTATCATCATTTTTCTTAGAAACCGATAAGCCGAATTTGAGCCGCCGCCCGTGTCAGCTTTCCGCAAGGAGGGGGCCGCGTGGAAGACAACCACTATATAAATATAATAGGGGGTTTACCAGGGCCTGGCTGCCAACCGTAAGCCTGCGTCAGCGGGGGGTCCTTTCCCCAAGGAGGGTGGAAGACAACCACTATATAAATATAATAGGGGGTGCCGCACCATCGCGTCGTGGTATTTGCCAGGGAGTCAGGCCCTACCGTAAGCCTGCGTCAGCGGGACCTAGGGTCCTTTTCGGAAGAAGGGGGCCGCGTGGAACCACTTTATAATTATTTTTTAAAATGCAAAAACATTAAAAGTAATCAAATCACGAGTTTAAGTTCCCATAAAACCAATTAAACTATCTACATCTTTTGTTTACGGATGTTACAACTCATTTTCGTTTAATACACAGTTAAATTTGAATAAGATTATTTTTTCTTTTATCATTTAAAATTTCGCATCATTATTTCGACAGATTTAGTGACGTCAATACAAGATGCCGTTTAGCAGTGGTTTAACGCGATTTTTTATTATTACGTTAATAATATTGTTTCTAAAAAATGTAGGTACGTATACCTGCCTGTGTTTTTTGTCTTACACAAAGGCGATTTTCGTTAATAAATAAATAGGTATGTTTCGTTCTTATATTAATAAGTTTTTTAGGTATTCAATCTAAGCTCTACACTTCAGTTTTTTGGTGCAGTATAATTAGAAAAAGCACTACAAATAAAAACCATTAAATACTAGTTTTATGAACGTAAGCATGTAAATATGTTTATTTCAATATAAAACTACTGAACCGATTGCTATGAAATTTGGTATGTACATAGTAGAAGACCTGGAGTAACGTATTGGCTTTTTTTATCATAATGTTTCTACAGGTTTGGGAAACACCAAGAGCGTATTATTTGAATGATTGTCTTTGATAGTGTTCATTGTTGTCCTTCAATCGCATGCAATAAATTTAAAAATAATAAAAAAAAAGTCCGAATGCAAAAAGTAAGCGTCTAAAAAGTATGAAACAAGCTTAGCTATAGACAAGCACCTATGGTACGGTTTTTAATTTCAGACTATAATCTGACGTTTTCGTTCTTTGTGTTTAACTTTTTTTCTTCAGAAAGATGTGTCAAATCATAAGTCTTCAAATAAAAAACAAAGTATAGGTAGGTACTAGTTTTGGAACAGGCAAAAAAGTCAGGTGCGAGTGCGACCGTGTCACTTGCGAATTTTTATTAAAGTCCTCTCCGCCTGCCTACTGTAGACTATTTATTTTTAAGCTTTTATTATTATTTACTTTTGATTTACATTTTGAAACATCTATAGAAGAGGGGTAAACCTAATTTTTTTCCTGGCGATACAGGCCATGGCGACGCCTCGCAATGCTATAAGGAACCTATATATTTTTACGTACTAAAGTGTTAGTTAATTCAATTAAAGACATCGACAAGTTCTGTTTTGATGTTTCACTTCACATCTGCGCGGCGGCGGCGTCCCGTGACGGCTCACATTTTTTTTGTATAGGTAGGTATGTGGTTGATGTTTTCTGTATATGCTGTACAAATAAAGATAAAATCTTTATCTAGGTATCTATCAAAAGGTAGTCACACTTTACCTAGGTAGGTAGTAGTGCGCCTCGGCGCTTTGAATTTAAGCACGTTTTCTCAAAAACTAGTCAAAAACGTGATGGATGATTTTAACTTGACATTGGTTATTTGCAAAAAAACATATAAGTACCTACTTGCTCATTCAATTATTGGGTTAGAAGTTTATACCTACCTAGTATTTAAATGAATTTTATAACACATTTGCTCGTAAAGGGCCTCTTATTTCACCAATTTCAATATCGTAATGTATGTCATTACGTACTTGTGCGTAATCGTAAAGTAAAACGCACGAGTTTTTTTCTAATAAGGTAACACGTACGGTTTATCATGCTCCGTCTAAAACCAACGGTACTTTTTTAAATCTTAAGAAAAAAAAAGCAAAGAAAGCAAATCAAAAAGTTTTTATGTCAGAAAAGTGGTCAATATTTTTTGAATAAAATTAACTTTGGGAGATAAAATATAAAAAATAAACATTTAATTCTTTAATTTAATTCATTTTGACAGTAAATTACATCTGAGAGACTGGTGAAATTGTAACAAATAATAATAACTTGACAACATTAAAAATGCCAACTGGCAACGTAATAATCAATTTCACAAATTGTTCAAATTTTTCTAACTGCTTTAACAAGTGATTAAAGATTTATTCGTTTAAGAAAGTCCGAGTTTTATTTATTTCCTCGCAAATGTGTTATAAAACGTCGTATGACATACGTGCGCTTTGATAATTACAGCCTCTGCTTTCTTGTAGCCCTCGCCTACGGCTCGGGCTAGCAATATCGCCTCGGCTGTAATTTTCAACTTACCGCACTTATATCATAATGTACTATTATAACACATTTGCTCGTAAAGGGCCTCTTATTTCACCAATTTCAATATCGTAATGTATGTCATTACGTACTTGTGCGTAATCGTAAAGTAAAACGCACGAGTTTCTTTCTAATAAGGTAACACGTACGGTTTATCATGCTCCGTCTAAAACCAACGGTACTTTTTTAAATCTTAAGAAAAAAAAAAAGCAAAGAAAGCAAATCAAAAAGTTTTTATGTCAGAAAAGTGGTCAATATTTTTTGAATAAAATTAACTTTGGGAGATAAAATATAAAAAATAAACATTTAATTCTTTAATTTAATTCATTTTGACAGTAAATTACATCTGTAACAGAAACAAAAAAATATTAATTTACTTTATTAGTAATACTGGCTGTTTTTGTACCGTTGCCTTAAAAAAAAAAAGCACTGATGCCCGCGCATCGCTAATTTGTGAACAAATTTATTTATTTATTTCCTCGCAAATGTGTTATAAAACGTCGTATGACATACGTGCGCTTTGATAATTACAGCCTCTGCTTTCTTGTAGCCCTCGCCTACGGCTCGGGCTAGCAATATCGCCTCGGCTGTAATTTTCAACTTACCGCACTTATATCATAATGTACTATTAATAAAAAATAATTTAATATTACTTGCTGAAATAATATTTATTTATAGGTAGGTTACAATTAAGAAAAAAACACCTTCAAAAATTCATCCGTGACGGGTTCGAATCTGTGCTCCTCGTTTGCCTGTTATTATTATTCCAAGTCTCCAGCTATCCGCATACCAAGTTTCACCGCAATCGGCCCAGCCGTTTTTACGTGACTGACACAAAAACATTCAAATAAACAAACCAACATCTAAACTTTCGTATTTATAGTAGGATTACTTAATTTATTAATAGACTAGCAAAGTCCCGCGGTTTCACCAGCGTAAGTCTCGATCCCGCGTGATTTTCCAAAATCCCTTACTGGATATACCTACTCACCACAAAGAACAAACTCTCCAAATTTCATGTCTCTGGGACCAGCGGTTTGGGCTCTGCGTTGGTACATAGTTGAGTCAATCAGTCAGGGGCTGTATTTTTGAATCGCTTGTGCCACTTCGAGCGATTTAAATAACTCGACTTCTACTGATAAACGTTCGATGTTGGTGATTTTTCTATCTAAATCGCACGACCGCAACGAGTGGTCTCAATCACCCGCCGCAGGAGTCCGACATTGGACGAAAATCAGCAGAAATCAAGATATTTAAATCGCCCAAAGTGGCACGAGCGATTCAAAAATCAGGCATTAGGACATTTAGTTTTTTAAGTCTAAAATGACAAGCCTTATCGTGTCGTGCCTTATTAGATTATAAAAGGACTAATTTTAATGTTATTTCTTTTCTAGTAGGTATTTTACTATCTGATTATCGTGACATAGGAACTGTATATAACTCATATAGGTACTTATATACTATCATGTTGGTTGACTAAAGACACCGAGCTAAATTATGAATGAATAAATGAATTGAATTGAATTGAATTAAAGGGCTGGCTGTATAGAACTGGACCGGTATTACACTAAATGACACAAGATGACAATACTATTACGATTATATCGACACACTATTGCCATTATTATTTGACGACCTCTGTGGCGCGTCGTGCGAAGGCGCGATTGCAATGCAGAAGGTTGCGGGTTCGATTCCCGCCGGATGCAAGTATTTATGCTTAAAAAATAAATATTTGTGTCTGGTCTGGGTGTCCCTCTATCTATACTAATATTATAAAGCGGAAGAGTTTGTTTGTTTTTTTGTTTGTTTGTTTGTTTGAACGCGCTAATCTTAGGAACCACTGGTCCGATTTGAAAAATTCTTTTGGTGTTAGATAGTCCATTTATTGAGGATGGCTATAGGCTATATTATATTTTCCAAAAAAATAGGGATCCTTACTAAAAGTTCAATAATGTAACACAAGGTGTGAAAAAAATGACCAAAAAATTCCTTACGCCGCGTGCGCTGCGAAAACTATTGGATATAGAACAAAACTATGTACTACAACTTTGTAGAACATGTAATTGTCTACAAAATACATCGCGACACCATATGTCTAACTATTGTAGTTATCTCACAATAAGTGTTTTTGTAATTTTTGTAAATAATTAAAATGCCGTCGCTTTAATAACCTTTTATTTTGTACCTTGGTATTAATCCTTATCAAAATAAATTACTTCATATTCAAGACGAATTCAATACCGTTCTAGGACCTTTTGAATTATTTAATTCGGACATTTCATTCAAAAGATATCGCGATATTAAAAATGTAAGTATGTTGCAACCAAATAAGTATTCAGTATTGCGCGCGCATGTATGAGCGCGGTCGGCTCCTTGCAAAGCGGTTGTGCTCAGCGATATTTTTTAATACTTCTTTTTTAGGGTTCCGTACCCAAAGGGTAAAAACGAAACCCTATTACTGAGTCTTCGCTGTCTGTCTGTCTGTCCCTCTGTCCGTCTGTCCGTCTGTCACCAGGCTGTATCTCATGAGCCGTTATAGCTAGACGGTTGACATTTTCACAGAAGATGTATTTCGGTAGCCGCTACAACAACAAATACGAAAAACAAAATAAAACAAAAATTTATGAGGAGCTCCCTTACAACAAACGTCTTTTTTAGTTATTGTTGTCAATTTCCGTATCTAATAGCTAACCTTAAGTACTCCCCGCGCGGTGGCGGATAAACTGCTTGATCCCTAAGAGGGTTGGTGTCTGGCAGGCGGCCGGCCGTAAAAACATTGCCAAATCTAATTGCAGCAGGTATGGTCAATGATGACTTACCGTCTGCGCCGACCCCAAATAAAAAAAAACAATTTGGGGTTTATCGGACCCCGGGCTCCCGAGAGGGATGCAACCGGGAACATCGCTCAGATGAGAAGAAATAAATAAACAAATCCTGAAAGTCACTTTTCTACGCGGACGAAGTCGCGGGCACTGCTAGTGTATAATATGTATGTATTTACAAAAGAAAAATAAATATATGTAGTATATCCGTTATCTAGTCACCGTAACACAAGCTTAGTCGCTTACCACGGGGCTAGATGGCGCTGTGTGTTGTTCACAGAATTTATTTATTATTTATTTATTTATTATATCGAGACTGTGACAAATTTGGTAGACTTCAATAGTATCGTAATGGTATCTCAGTGGAATTGCAATAGTTATGGTTGCCATGGTAACCAACCTTCTCTGTCTGTCTGTCAAGTCTGTTAAAAATCCATCCTGTCATTAGAGTTTTGACAACTATCGAGCCTCCATCAGTGGCATCTCAGTGGTGTCACAGTGGTGTGTCGATAGAATAGTTAACATAGGAAACTGCCAAATGTCTCAAATACACGTCAAATATGACGATTAATATTCTATCGACACACTATTGAAACACGATTGCGGAGCGTAATACCGACCCTGGACTGATCTCTATTAGAGACTAGAAGGAGGAAGGTCGCCTGATAGTGATCCATTTTAAACTCGTCTCTGGCGGACCATCCAGAGGCTTTATCTTCAAACTTTAAAGGAAAACAACACCCATACTTACTTACTTACTCCTCTGGCGCAGCGACCCGAAGTGGGTCTTGGCCTCCGACACAAGAGAACGCCATTTTTGCCGATTTTGGAACGCCTCTTGCCACTCTGCTGCTCCTAATTCGCGCAGATCTGCTTCCACGGCATCCCTCCAGCGGTATCTGGCAACACCCATACAACACCCATATGCTATTGAAATTGTAGCTATAAGTACCTACCTATTAATACTTTTAGCTATATCAAAATATAAATGACTAGCTGCGTCCCACGGTTTCAACCGCGTAAGTCCCGATCCCTTGAAAATATCGGGATTAAAAGTAGGTAGTCTATGTTACTCAGGGTGAATGTAGCTTTCTAATGGTGTAAGAATTTTTGAAATCGGCTAAGTAGTTTTTGAGTTTATTTATTACAAACATACAGACACGTATACACACTAACACACTAATTTTATTTTTCTTACACATACATACAAATATATGGTAGGTATACATAGAGAGACAAATAAAAAAATATGGATGTACTGTTTAACATAAATTCTTGCACCTGACAGGAATCGAACCCGCAACCTTCTGCATTGCAGTCGGGCATTTCGCACGACACGCCTCAGAGGTCGTCATATATTTCGAACTTGACATTCTCAGTAACGGTTTTAAAAGGTTAATAAAATTATTTATTACATTGAAACGCTAATCGGAAGCTTTTAAAGAATTCACTATGAATTTATTGTTTTATTAAGAGCCCCATAGCTGCTAAACTCAAAATCCATGTCGGGCTCATCGAAAATTGTTGATTATTTCATGACGGAATGTTGTTGAACTTTTATTGTGTATGGATTGTAATCGACATTGTTTCCGACATATTAGTGTATCATTTTAGTGTATTTAGTGCATCAGTTATCATTTCTCTTATACACCGTGTGGAAATCGATATGTCCCAGTAAGCTACTAAGATTGTGTTACGGTGACTAGACAAGGAATACTTAAATTTATTTTTCTTTTGAAAAATCCTTCTCGTATTCCTTAAATACCTACACATTATACCTACATTATTATCTATACTAATCTATATACTAATATTATAAAGCGGAAAGATTTGTATTTTTGTGTGTATGTGTGTCTGTATGTTTGTAATGAATAAACTCAAAAACTACTGTGCCGATTTCAAAAATTCTTTCACCATTAGAAAGCTACATTCACCCTGAGTAACAGACTACCTACTTTTAATCCCGATATTTTCAAGGGATCGGGACTTACGCGGTTGAAAGCGTGGGACGCAGCTAATTATTTATATTTTGATGTAGCTAAAAGCATTAATAGGTAGGTACTTATAGCTACAATTTCAATAGCATATGGGTGTTGTATGGGTGTTGTCCAAATACCGCTGGAGGGACGCCGTGGAAGCAGATCTGCGCGAATTAGGAGCAGCAGAGTGGCAAGAGGCGTTCCAAAATCGGCAAAAATGGCGTTCTCTTGTGTCGGAGGCCAAGACCCACTTCGGGTCGCTGCGCCAGAGGAGTAAGTAAGTAAGTATGGGTGTTGTTTTCCTTTAAAGTTTGAAGATAAAGCCTCTGGATGGTCCGCCAAAGAAGAGTTTAAAATGGATCACTAGGTAGGCTCACGTAGGCTACTTTTGATCCTGATATTCCCACGGGATTGCGACTTACGCGGGTGAAACCTCGGGACTCTGCTAGTGTAAAATAAAAATATACATTAGAGACACCTAGACCAGACAGAACGGAATGTCGTAGAACTTTTTTTTGTGTACAGATTGTAGGCGACATTGTTTCCGATATTTTAGTGCAGTTTCCATACAAATATGTCGAAACGTATTGAAGCCTATCGACATTTTAGCCAAATCAGACATTTTTTGTCTAAAATTTGGATAGAAATTTGGATTTGGTGAAAAACCAATAGGAGGTTCTTGTCTTAAAACTACACCAAAATGTAGGAAACAATGTCACCTACAATCTGTGCACAAAAAAAAGTTCTACGACATTCCGTCATGAAATAATCAACAATTTTCGATGCGCCCGACATGGATTTTCAGTTTCAAGGTCGTTGGCGTATATACTCCTCTTAATCTATGCTAGTACATATTCCCTACAATGACAGAAAGAAATACATACTGTCCAGTAATAAAAAATAGAACTTACCTCACGTAAATTCACCAAGCTGATTTACATGTATTGGATCATGGAGTAGGATTGGCGACTATTTCTTAGAAATAAGCAGACACTTTGAAGCTCGCAAAATAATAACTTAACTTCACGTAAAACGGACCACCGGCTCCCGAGAGGGATGCAACCGGGAACATCGCTCGGATGATGATGATGATGGTTTTTATTAAGTTCCAACTCGGAACTTATTGAGCTCGAAACATTTGGTTTTTTAATAATTGCTTTATCTTAAACTCATAACAAATCCAAGTTCTCGTCTCTTGGCACCGAGCCCAAAATGATGGCCGCATTGCCACGCTAAATGGCAATGCTTCTTTGCAATGCAATGGCAATCTTTGCGCCAAATCAATCTTAGCATTTTGGTCTCAAGTTGTCTCCATTCAGTTCAGACAAAAATTGGTCAAAACAGCGAGGCAGGTAGACTTATTGATTAAATCAGTGCTCCCGGATTGAGTAAGATGCGTTGATGGTTCGAATCCCGCTCTCATACGTTGTGTTTTTGCAGAAGTATTATCCCTTTGAAATATTTCTAAGAAAGCAGGCTTGCAGGCTTGAAGCAGCAAGCAGGCAGTGCAGGCTTTTAAGCACTTAAAAATAAAATATACCTAATATAAAAATACTTGCCTAAATGCCTAGATTACCAAGATTTCTAAAAAACCCAGTAATTAAAATTAAATAATATCTTACGTAATTATTTAGTTATTTTGATCAATGTTTAACTCCCAAAATAGAATGAAAACTTAAACAACAAGAAAGAAACATAATACCTAACACATTTTCTGTTCTCACCGAATATTTAATGTCAAGAAGAGAAATTATGTATACCTAAGTTGTTACTTAATAATAATTACTTAAGTAGGTATACCAAAGACAATAGAACCATTTGACTGATAATGCCGCGAATTTATCTACAAAACACAACTTACCATTACGGGCAGGGGGTGAGGTAATAATAAAACTTTGTGATTTGCCGATTGGTTCCTTTTTTACCTTTTGAGGTACGGAACCGTAATAGAATTCAAAGTCCTTGAATTTATGTGATCGTAAGCGCCTTGCATAATCTTTTTCAGACACCTTTTCATTAAAGTTAGATACTCTTTAGATTTTATAAGGCGCATGTAGATTATTTTAAGAAGGGATCTGGGAGAAACGTTCTATGCTTATGAATCTAGGGAGTTCTCGTCGCGCGGTGGCAGGTAAACTGCTTGCTGCTAGGGAAGGTTGGTGTCCGGTAGGCGGTCTGCCGTAAAAAAAAATCTGTGAATCTGTTTGTAGTAAGTAGATGTCAATGATGAGATGACTTACCTACTGTGCCAATTCTAAATAATTTGGTTTTGTGGACCCCTTATCATAAACCATTTATCTATCAAGTTTGCTACCGAGCTTTTGCCAGTTTGTTTTCGTTCCACGATTTCGATTTAGTTCTATTGACCAAGGAGATTATAACCACTTGGTATTAACGGTTAACTTTATAATACTCATTATTATATCACTAGCAGTACCCGCGACTTCGTCCGCCAATTTTTTTTGAAAATATAATATAGAAGCCACTAAAAGATTTTTTCAAATCGGACCAGGCAGCGGTTGCTGAGATTAGCGCGTTCAAACAAACAAACAAACTCTTTAGCAACCAATTGTAAGATAATCCAGACATCAAGAACCTACTCAACAAATCCTAGGAGTGATTGTGGGACCATGTAATTTTTGACTACAGATGATTCTGTTCACTATCCTATGAAATTCTTAAATACACTTAACTCATTAGGTCTTCTTTCTCATCCAGTATAATGATACTGCGAAATCTTAACCTATCAAAGTTATTCAATGGGACCAGATTACGTGTGAGAGCCTTACAGCCGAATACAGAAACGCCACTTAAAATTTGAGGCGTACTTAAATTATTGAGCAGCTTCTAAATTTAAAAATAGAATGTGATTTTTTGAATTTGAGAGGTGCTCACCTGTTTAAATAGAACTCAAAATGTGAGTTTCTGTATTCGGCCGTTAGGTACCTATATACATAAAAACGTAGTAAAGGTCACTATTGTAACAAGCTGTGCTCGAAATGAATCAGTGTTTATTCCATAGATACCTCATAAACTTCACATTTTTAGCCTTATTAATAAACGTGGAGTAGGTAAGGTCGGAATAATTTTACATACCACTTTTTGTTTCTGTCTGTCAACTTTGAAAGTTCTTGTCACAGAAGAAGAAAAAGCATGTTCTCACCACTCCATCCTTACTCCACGTTTATTAATAAGGCTATTTTAGTTTAAAAGACACCACTCGAGTTTTTCCTGAAGATCTGCTTTGCAATGACAATAAATAAGGTGTAGGGCTAGAGGGCGGGCACGGCCAGTTTTATGTTTCCATCCAGAGATCCAGATAAACTTCTTCTAGAATTAGTTTAAGAATAACTAAGAACGCGGGCAGAAGCTAGTCTATACTCCATACTAATACTAGCTGACCCAGCAAACGTTGTTTTGCCTTATAAATTATAGATAGTAGCCGATTCTCAGACCTACTGAATACGCATATAAAATTTGGTAAAAATCGGTCGCGCCGTTTCGGAGGAGTACGGTAACTAACATTGTGACATGGAAATTTTATATATTAGAAGATAGATAAATAAAACAGGAAATATTTGTATTATTGTGTGTGTTGTGTCGTATGTTTGTAATAAATAAACTCATAGACCACTGGACCGATTTCAAAAATTCTTTCACCATTAGAAAGCTACATTCACCCTGAGTAACATTTTGATCCCGATATTTCCACGGGATCTAGACTTACGCGGGTGAAACTGCGAACGGATATAATTTGGAAAACACCCTTATCCTACTTTTTAGGGTTCCGTACCCAAAGGGTAAAAACGGGACCCTATTACTGAGACTTCGCTGTCTTTCTGTCTGTCTATTTCTAGCTACACGGTTCATGAGATACAGTCTGGTGACAGAAAGACTTAGTAATAGGGTCTAGTGTTTAACCCTTTGGGTACGGAACCCTAAAAAGCATGATGTTGAATTCCCTTAGTTTTTTCAAGCGGACCCCGAGCTCTCGAAAGGGATGCAACCGGGAACATCGCTCGGATGATGATGAAGATGATGATTTCAAGTAAAATAAAACCTCGAAATGAAGTTAATATTAAAACTAAGTCTGTAAAATTACGTTTATTTATAATACTAATTACAATTCAAATATTATAAAAATACGTACCTAATCTATTTTTAATTTTAAATAACTTTAAGTTTTACATACTAAATACAAAAAATCACAAAAAGTAGGTACAAACGTGTAATATTAATAGACTATCTTAACTTATTATACCAGTAGGTACTCGTGGCGAAGCGGTCCAATGCGCCTTGTTCGGATGGCTATTTCGAGTTTCGAATAACTGATATTCTATAGATTTGTTTTTTATTTATATTAGATACTTATAGTATACCTAGTAGAGATGGGCCGACTAGGGGTTCTGCCGACTAGCAGACTAGCCGACTAGTCGGCAATGCAGTTCATTATAATTCCGAGATATTTGGGTTAATCATGATCACTCGGCGATTGTTGCTATTTTTGGATAAGTTTGCACTTCGAAAGCTGTAGCGAAACTTCGAAAAAATGGTTGAAATAAAAATAAATGTTGGAAAAAGAAATGGGAGCTGAGGCATAGTTATGACATTTTAGATGTTTAGATGATGTATATAAGATATGACGTGTTTTGTTTACGATTTTCTGACTACTCACCTTTTAAACTGTTCTACTAATTGAATAAATATTGGTTTTATTGTAAATAAATTGTTGAACTGCCGACTAGTCGGCTTTCCCGACTAGTCGGCGACTAGTCGGTCCATCTCTAATACCTAGTTATATGAATTGATTTCATTAGTTCTTAGATTTTTGACTAAGTTTAGTATATAGATTTTTCTTCTGTTTTCGCGTGGTGTTTATTACTTTTAGCATTGTTTCAACGTTTAACGTTTCGACCGTTACTAGACCTTTTAACAGGTTCCGTCTTCAGGATTGAAGTCAAGTTCAGGTTGAGTTCAAGTCAATGCTGAAGAAGGAACCTGTAAAGGTCTCGAAGCCTGAGGACTCACGCTGTTTATTACGAGTATAATTTTGTGCCGTTCTTAACGTGAAATTGGATTTAATAAGAATTTAAAGTTTACTTAGTTTAAGAACTTGGCGACTAATACCATTTCCATACAAACTTGATACCAAAATAAATTATGAAAACTTTAGTTTTCTACCTTAATATCGATATTATTCGGATTAAGATTTTACTTTTAAAGGATCACCACAGCAAGGTTTTCCAAAATATTCAAAACATTTTTTTCATTGAAAAATGTTTCTCTGTTTTATTTGAATGTGAATTTTTTATAATTTATTTTGGTATTAAGTTTGTATGGAAATGGTAACAGTCGACACGTTCTTAACTGATTGAAGTACTTTAATGTATTACATTAAAAGCCTAGAAAACTGTCTCGGGGCAAAAGGCCATCCTCCGATGTATAATATTTGATTTGTTTTCCGTATTCGCGATGTTGTGTTGAAATTAAAGACAATTTTCGGTTTTAATCAAGTGGTTAAAACCGAAAAATATCTATAATTTCAAGAAGTATAATATTTTTTAATATTGGCATGCGACTATGACCCGGGAAAATATAAAATTATGAGTTCCAATCGTGCTAGCTTAAAAAGTTAATATTATTTAATTTAACTAAACTATTTTTTTAAAGGAGAAATGAACCATCAAAAATACCCCCAAGACAGTACTCGAACCCGTGCCCCTCGCTTGCCGGGAGATTGCACTAACCATTACGCATGATTTTTGATGATATATTTCTCCTAGTAAAATATTTTTAGTAGAGTGCTTTGAGCAATTACACTAAGAAATATTTAACTAAATTTGTAATTTTCTACACTCTGAGAAGGTATTCTGCAGTAAGTAATTGACCGAGCGAAGCGAGGGAAGTGTCGTGGCTTCAAGCCTGGTTTTTTTCTTTAAAACGAAAAAAATATGTTCCCTTTGCTATGAAATTCAATGCTCCCTGCAGAACTTGAATCCATGGCCTTCGCTTCTGTAGTGAGACGCGCTAATCATCTGCGCCAAGAGACCTCATGCGATAAAAACGCATTATTCTTATTTTTAACCGACTTCAAAAAAGGAGGAGGTTCTCAATTCGTCTGTATGTATAATATTTTTTTTTTTTTTTTTTTTTATGTATGTTCACCGATTACTCGAAGACGGCTTGACCGATTAAGATAATTATTTTTTTAATCGAAAGGTGGGAGCTTCGAAATGGTCCCATAAAAATTTGGTGAGGATCTGATGAGGATCTTCGGAGTGATGAACGGGATTGCTCCTCAAAATTCCTAAGTTTTAGGGATGTTCATCGATGACTCGAATACGGCTTGACCGATTGAGATGATTCCTTTTAAAACTGAAAGGTGGGAGCTCCGAGATGGTTCCATAAAAATTTGGTGAGGATCTGATGAGGATCTTCGGAGTGATGAACGGGATTGCTCCTCAAAATTCTTATGTTTTATCACCAGTAGAATAAGGCCATAAAGAATAGATACCGATGAATAAGAATATGGTTTCGGAATCTCCACATCTGAAATCACCTTCTCATCACAGAACTCCTCAATGATAAAAGTTATGGATACAATTTTAATGATTTTAGTGGTAGTTGAAAGTACACTAAAAAGGATGAAATAAAAAAATAATTTAAAAAAATTAAAAACCGACTTCAAAAAAAAAGCATTAAAAAAAACCGATTTAAATAAAACATAAAATAACTTCGCCTACGTACAGTGCCACCGACTTATCTGTTATGTAATCTGAAGTCGGGCAGATTTACTGGGTTGGTTGAGTAGGATTGTAAGTAGTTTGGCTGCCCGACTTCAGATTACATAACAGATAAGTCGGTGGCACTGTACGTAGGCGAAGTTATTTTATGTTTTATTTAAATCGGTTTTTTTTATTAAAGTTAGGCACATGATGGCGCCATCTGGTAAACGGCTCATTTATGTTTTTATAATAATCATCATCACATTATCTATCATACCTTAATTACTAATATTATAAATACGAAAGTTACTATGTCTGTCTATTACGCTATCACGCCTAAGCAGCTAAACTGATACTATTGATGAATTTTTGTATACCTAGAGATAGTTATGGACCTTAGACGGACATAGGCTACTTTTGATCCCGTAAATCCCATGGGATCGGGACTTACACGGGTGAAATCGCGTGCGCAGCTAGTGTTTAAAAGCATTTTAAAGCATTATTATTGATTTCCTGAACAAATTACATGTAGATATTACATTTAAAATAATAATACCTAACCTACAATTTTGTAACCTTGTATCCTTTGTAACCTTATATGTATCCTTGCAAAAGGATTAAAAAAAGAAATATTTGTTTCCTGTATGGGTGTTTTCTATGTATATTATATGCATGAATTTACAAAAAAAAAGTATTATATGTAGTAAATCCGTTGTCTAGTACCCATAGAAAATGCCTAGTGCTTAGTTTAGGGCTAAATTGCGCTGTGTGCGATGTCGTGCAATATTTATTTTTTTATTTATTTGTAACATACAGTTTTGCACTAAATGTCTTTGAATTTTGAATAATAATAATTGTCTTGTCAGAATAAAATATGAAAACGTTCGTAAAGTTAACAAGGCGTTATGTAGCGTTAGTAAGTAAAGTTTTTTTGATGCAGTGAATAAGAGCTATTATCGACATAGTTAACAAGCGGCTATATATTTAAAACCGAATTTTTTGTCAGTAAGACCGTTAAATAATATTCGTAGAATAACGCTGCATACAAAGCAAAGTTTCAAAACCGCAGTTTACCTAGAAGTTAGCGCCTTGGCGCTTTTTATTCTACTATGATAAAACCTTAGATTAAAACAAAAAACTGAAGATACGGTACCTAGTCTCTGAAAATGAGACGATAAAACTGCGTCTAGCTGACGCACTAGCCTCAGTCGTATGTCGAACCGTTGCCGCGTGAGCACGTGCTGTCACACTGCGATTATCTTTTTGACATCCATAAGAATGCCTCTTTGATATTTACAAAGCCGGAATCATTCTTAAAGACAAATGTTTTTTAAAACAATATTTTTTATGAAAATGCATGTAGGTGTTTCTAGTTCATATTTCGAATACGCAATGTTAGAATATACCATAATAATATCTACTATTTTTGTTTTCATCTCAGGATAATACTAAGTAAGTATGATACTAATCGACAGACATAGTTCTAAAAGACCCAGGTAAACCGATGCAATCTTCATTGAATTTCTCTGTCAAACGGAGCGACTCATTTGTGCCCATCAATTCCTGCGTGGCCAGGTAGGCTTCGAATTTTGGAGAGCTTAGCTCGTCAAACCACAGATCTGTAACAAAGAGTAAATATACGATTTTAATCTTACTTGGTTCTTTTCACTACAAATATAATTAAATAACGGGGTATTTACCATGTGTCTCGTGAACAAGCCAGTTGAAATTATCGAGCTCCGTCAAAAACAAACATGGTAAATAGTAAATACCCCGTTACTAATGTGTGTGGGTAGGTATGGTAAGGAAGGTAAAAAAGTAGATCTTAAGAATGTGGCGACTGTAACCATTTCCATACAAACTTAATACCAAAATAAATTATGAAAAATTTAGTTTTCTACCTTAATATCGATATTATTCGGATTAAGATTTTATTTTTAAAGGGTCCCCACCGCAAGGTTTTCCAAAATATTCATTCGAAATGAAATAAAACGGAGAAACATTTTTTTTCATTGAAAAATGTTTGGAAATGGTAACAGTCGCCACGTTCTTAAGTGGTAGGTAAGTGATAAAAATAATCCACATTTAATCGGCCCTTTCGAGTGTACAATAGTCATTATCGTCTTTTAAGGATTTTTTTACATTCAATGCGGGTTCGATTCCCGCCGGGTGCAAGTATTTATGCTTAAAAAATAAATATTTGTGTCTGGTCTGGGTGTCCCTCTATGTATAATATGTATGTATTTACAAAAGAAAAATAAATATAAGTATTACATCCGTTGTCTAGTCACCGTAACACAAGCTTAGTCGCTTACCACGGGGCTAGATGGCGCTGTGTGTTGTTCGGAGAATTTATTATTTATTATTATTTATTATTTAATGATGATCCAATACCTTTTCAACAAATACCCCACTTGATAGATATATACCTAGTTCGACTACTTTTCTTTTTTAAAATATGGCGTCTGGTGGCTGCCATTTAAATTTTGTTATTTGTCATGTTTTAGTGACATTCACAGGATTGACGTAAGAATCATCAAAATCGGTTCATCCGTTTGGTCTCTGGAGCGCCACATAGATAGAAACAAACAGAGACTGGTAAGCACATAACCCTTATTTGTGTCGCAAAGTCGGATGTTAAGGCCATATTTCCTTTGTTCCTTTGTTTCAATTAATCTCGATGATCATTTGTATTTATTTTTTCTTTACAAGGCCAAATTAACTTACCATTTAGATCATATATGGACCCCTCCTTCCCTCCATACTCGGCACTAAGCAATTCCCTATCAATCACAGCATACAGTTCTTCGTTCTCCTCATGGACGAATATTCTTTCGGCTATCTTCGGACTGAGCAGCGGTTTCACTGTCTTTATCAATAACTCTATTATTTTGGAATGGGACATCATGTGGATTCCTTTGATGACAGCACCGTAACCTTCCTGAAAAATAGAAAGAGAGTTTGATTAAAAAACCGGCCAAGTGCGAGTCGGAACCTTAAAATAAACACTGTCCGTGAACGCAACAACGACAGACGTTTGCATTTTTATTAACCACTGACGCCAGTTTATCACTATTATGTATGCAATAAAACACCGAAATTAGAACCGACTGCTGTTTATTAGCAAGTAATTGCCTACCCACATTTTACCTTATTCATAGTATTTATGTAGTTACCCTCTATTCTTATTACTAATGTTGCCATACACTACACCGTCCCCCCTTTAAACACACAATCAACCCATACATAGACTTAACTTAACCTAGTAACAAATACCTATATATCTATAAACATCATGTATATTGTTTTAGGTTTTGCTCACTAATTATAGCAGCCTTCCGGCGTGGTCTTTTAGGCGTAGGCTCTATATCCGGTGACAGCGGCGCTCCGGGACCCAGCGAAGGTGAAGTCGGCGGCGTCGACATCTCAGGAGAGGATTCACGCTTGTCGGAATGACACATCTCTTCGGATGTACTTGCGTTCACGACTACCGTGTCCTTACCCTTCTCCCCCTTACGTGAATCGCCCGCGTCTAACTCTTTCATTTCTGTGTTAATAATCCTAGATAAAGAATAACGTTCTTTACCTTTGTTTGCCGTTATTTGATCTACATGACGCTTATGTATACGGCCGTCGGGCGTTTTTATCCTGTATGTTAATGGTCCCTCACGTTTTAATACTGTGCCTTCAGTCCATTTGTTACCCTTAACTGAATAGTCCCGCGTGAGCACGGGCTCACCCGACTCGAAGCACCGCGCTGGACGCGGTGCGCGCTCTTCGCATGCGAGCTGCGCATCCCGAACCACCTCACCGGTGTCGGGGCGCAGTAAGTCGAGTCTACCACGCAACCGACGTCCAAACAAAGCTACTGCTGGCTCGCGACCTGTCGTGCTATGCTCGCTATTTCTATTCATAAATAAAAACTTGTTCAGAGCAGTGTTTTCGTCCTCTTTTTCGTAAATGGCCTTCTTAAGCACCCTTTTAATAGTACGTACAGCATTTTCGGCAGCACCATTGCTGGCCGGATGATACGGAGCTATTAACGAGTGCTTGATACCATTCATCGTTAAATAAGAACCGAATTCTGCTGATGAAAACGGAGGTCCGTTGTCCGTGATAATTCGTTTTGGAAGTCCAAATCGTGCGAACATTGTTCTCAAACGGCTTATCACTACTGATGCAGAGGTAGTAATAACTTTATCTACCTCGACCCATTTAGAGTGAGCATCGATTGTTATTAAATAATAATGACCTCGAATAGGCCCTAAAAAATCTAAATTAAGGCGAGACCAAGGCTCATGCGGCCAAGGCCACGAATGCAACGGCGCAGGCGGTGGCTGTGCACGTTGTGTTTGACATGCCTTGCACTGTGCACACATTCGTTCTATATCAGTATCTATTGACTCCCACCAGACATAGTTCCTTGCTATCTGTTTCATACGCACGATACCGGGGTGTCCTTCGTGAATTTCTTGTAATATTATTTCTCTTAATGATTTGGGTATCACTATTCTATAACCCCAAACTAAACAACCGCGATCTGAGTGCAAGGCAGCCCTTCTATTAAAGTATGGTTTCTCCGCTTCTGCTTCGACAGACGACGGCCAACCGAACATTACATACCCGTTTATTTTATTGATTAGTGGATCATTTACGGTTTCTGTTTTAATCTGTTTAAAACTTATTGGTAAATGCTCCTGAACGAAATTTAAGTAGCTACACTCTTCGTCCTCGCCTTTAACTCGCTTGTTCATCGAGTTCAAAGGGAGACGTGAGAGGGCATCTGCTGCACAGTTACCGTTTGATTTGACAAATTCAATTTGGAAATCATACGCTGCCAGCTTTACCGCATAACGCTGCAGTCTGCTTGCCGCAGTTATTGGAATGCCTTTATTTTTTCCGAATATGTAACTCAGAGCTCGATGATCGCTCCTTAATAAAAAATGTCGGCCATATAAATATTGATGGTGTTTCGTTACACCGTATACTATAGCTAAAGCTTCTTTATCAAATTGTGAGTAGTTAGACTCGGCCGCGTTGAGCGTCCGCGAGGCGCAGCACACCGGCCGCTCGCTGCCGTCAGCGTGACGCTGCGACAGCACAGCGCCGAGGCCGTACTGACTGCTGTCCACGGATAATATGAGTGGTAGTCGCGGATTGTAATGGGCCAAAACCGGAGAGCTGCTTAACATTTTTTTTATTTTATGAAATGCATCGTCACACATATTGTTCCAGATCCACTCAACATTTTTTTTTAACAAATTAAATAAGGGCTTCATTATTACATTTATGTTTGGACAGAACTTTGCGTAAAAATTAACGAGGCCAATAAAGCTTCTTAATTGTGTTATATTTTGTGGTACTGGGGCGGACACAATAGCTTCAACTTTGCTGTTATCTGTATGTAAACCGTCCTTATCTATCTTGTAACCCAAATATGTCACAGAGTCTTTAAAGAATTTACACTTAGAAAAATTAATTCTTAAGCCATTTTCCTGTAATCTTAATAATACCGCTCTCAAATTCGACATGTGTATTGCCCTGGTTTTACCCGTTACACAAATATCGTCTGCGAAAACGGCCGTTGACGGCAACCCACTGAGCGTTTCCTCCATTATTTTCTGGAAATTCTCCGGTATACACTTAATACCAAATGGAACGCGCTTATAAACAAACGTACCGACGTGCGTCGTGATCGCTGTCAACGGCTGTGAATCGCTTTCTAATAAACATTGTTGAAATGCGTTTGACAAATCTAATTTGGTGTACTGTTCACCGCCGCCTAAAGTCGCAAACAGGTCTTCGATCCTCGGTAATGGGTAGTGATAATCTTTAAGTAAAGGATTAATTGTGACTTTATAATCGCCGCATATGCGAATATCTCCATTGGTTTTGACAACTGGCACGATCGGAGTGCCATAGTCTGACCTATCTACTTTATGAATCACCCCCTCCCGCTGCAAACGGTCAAGTTCCCGCTCGACCCGGTCGCGCAATGCCAGAGGCAGCGGTCGCGCTTTTACAAATACCGGCGTCTCATCTTTTAATCGAAGACGTATTTTCGACTTAAAAGTTCCTAGACCCTCGGCGAACACACTAGGATATTCGTCTCGTAACATTTTCGCCATTGTATCAACAGCCGATACATTGTGGTGCAATCCCTGTCCATAAAATATATTATTATTATTAAACATTGACAAATTCAATCGTTTAATCCAAACGCGGCCCATCAACGGTGGGCCCCCGTTATTAATGACATACAACTTTAAACTCGCGACTTCGCTTCTGTATTTAACGCACACCACAATGTATCCGATAGTCTCGATGACGTCACCCGTATACGATTTAAAGGTTAATATTACGTTCTGTATAGGTATACTGGCAAAGTGAACATCGTAAAATTTCTTAGAAATTGCTGATATTTTGCTACCCGTGTCGATTTCAAATTTACATACAATGTTTTCTACACTAAGTTTTATATAGAAAGGCTTATCTCCATCACTACTAATCATATTGTAGAAATTGCAATCGTCATCGGAATCGGTATCGTTCATAAAATATTGTCCCTTGTTCGCGTTTTTTGTAGTCGTCGCACTGTTATTATGACACATCACTTTTAAATGCCCTTTTTCACCACAATTATCACATGTATAGTACTTAAATCGGCACCTACCAGGTACATGTCCTTGCTTACCGCACCGCGAGCACGGGCGCCGCGCGGGCCCCGTCGTCGTCGCCGCAGCCTGCGGCTGGCGCGCGCGTGTCGCGCCGCCTCCGCCTACCCGATGCAAACCGGCGAGCCCGCCGCTCGCGCTACCGCCGGCAAAGACCTCTGACCCGGACACCGCTTTGACCGCGTTCATATCGGCAGCCTCTAATGACAAAACCAACTCCACTGCCCGCTTATAACCGATTTTCTTTTCGGCAAACACTCTCGATCGCATATGCTCGCTGAATAGTCCTGACACAAACTGGTCGCGTAGATTTACTTCTAGCGACGCACCGAAGTTACAAGTCTTAGCCAAATGCTTCAAACTTTGTAAATATGACCGGATCGGTTCGCCCTGTTGTTGTTTCCTTTGTCGAAACACATGTCGTTCAGCAATCTCAGATGTTACTGGTACCAGGTGATCATCCACCAACTTCACTAATTCGTCGAAAGTTTTATCTTCCGGCAATTCCGGATCGCACAAGTCACACATAAGATCATAACATTCCGATCCTACTAGTGTCACTAAAGTTGCCACGTATTGAGCCGCCTCGATTTTATTGACCGCCATGAATTGTTTTACGCGGCGCACATACGTACTCCAATTTTGAGTTTGAAAATCGAACGCCTCGATGTTACCGAGTGGCATTTTGTTATTGTTTTCACTAAACACACGCGTTAAACACAATATAATGGTTATTTATTCGTATTATCACGGATTAATCCTCGTCGCCAATATTATGTATGCAATTAAACACCGAGATTAGAACCGACTGCAGTTTATTAGCAAGTAAGTGCCTACCCACATTTTACCTTATTCATAGAATTTATGTAGTTACCCTCTATTCTTATTACTAATGTTGCCATACACTACACTTTGTTTCCAAAAACCAATTTGCAAAGTCCATTCAAAACTAAACAATTCCCAACAAAGAAAAGAAAAAGAACTAGAATACCCCTTAAATGCCGGCTCTCCACTGCGAGTGGAGCGGAGTCATTAATGTATCAGTTCAACATACAACGGTTGTTTTCATAGTCATACAACTCTTTTGCGCTACGGAAACAATCTTTGGATGTTAAACCGACACATTTTTAACTTCGCTCCGCTCGCAGTGGGAAGCTGGCATAAAAGAGCTTGTTTGTCTGCCCATCTATATATTTAAAATTCAAAGTCCTGGCTGATCAATATATCAACGCAGAGCCTAAATCTAAACCGCCTATGTTCTTTGTGGCGTGTAGGGATCCACTAAAAGAGGGTTTTTGGAAAATCCTGCGGGATCGGAACTTACGCGGGTGAAACCGCGGAACGCAGGTAGTAGAGGATAAAA